>BCGL01000006.1:702765-972079 GCA_001599255.1 Wenyingozyma succiphila | reverse complement strand
CACCACCACACCACCACCACACACACCACACACACCACCACACACACACACACACACCACCACCACACACACACACCACACCACACACACACACCCACACACACACCACCACACACACACACACACCACCACCACACCACCACCACACACCACCACACCACCACAAGACATAGGTGATTACCTAAGACTGGCACAGATAGACTCACGTGACCGCGGACAAATTATAGTTCTTGAAATGCACTACAGCGGATGAATCGTAAAGTCCCACTTATCTTTACATCTTACCAACAGGTATTCCAGGCATATGTACTACATGAGGGGATGTATACCTCTTAACTCTTGGATACATATTTCATTCAATTCAGAAATAGCACTGTCAATTAGGGCATATGAACCACCAAAATTTTCACACACCACTAACCACGAAATTTATATTTCGAAGACAACGGATATGGATTATGCAGCAATTTAAGAGAATTCGGAAAAAATTAATTTATTCACAAGTCGACTAACAATATAAAACTAGACAAAGAAAAAGGCAATTCAGATTTGCTTATATTTAGATATTTTGAAACCAATTAACAATATCACCAACATTCTGGTCAACGTACCGAGGCGTGTCGTAATGCTCGAAGTGGGAAATGTTGTTGTTCCATATCAATTTCTTGTGTTTGGTAGGAATTGATTCGAAATGACGTTTAGCTGCTGGGGCATTCATGCAATTATCCCCATGAATCAAAAGAGCTGGTTTGGTCAATTTGGCTACTCCTGGGACAGTAGTATAGCTGAAATGATCAAGGTCACTCATGATTGCATACCGGTTTTCGAATCCCTTTAGTGTCCATGAGCCATACCATGACCAAGCTAATGGACCAGGCAGTCCTGCAAGTGACCCTACATCAGGGTCTGCAGCGGTAGGATCCACCAATGGTTGGTAAATTACTTCTCCGGTTTTCTCGTACAGGTCGCGAGCTTTTTGAGCTCTTTCGAGTCTTGCCTTCAATAACTTCTCACCTTGATCGAGAGTAGGCATGGTGATAGTGCCAACAGTATCACCAGGTTTAGGATTGACACATCCAGTTGATATCATCCAAATGTCAGTCTCATGGTCACGATAGTAACCCGTGACAGAAGCCACCCCTTTCACCCGGTCATCATAGGAAGCAACATCAAGAGACTCGGGGCCTCCTTGGCATATACCAACGAGGAACAATTGTGACTTGTCAATATCATCTCTGGTCTCAAGATAATCCAATCCAGCGACCAAATCTTCATTCTTCATTTTAGGATTTTCCAAACGGCGCGGTTGACCAGTGCTCTCGCCAACGGTACGAGGATCAAATATCAACGCGGCATACCCTTCATCGGCAAGACGAGTAGCATATTGTAAAGGAGCTTGCTCCTTCACGAAAGAGTAAGGGCCAAGGAGAACTATTCCTGGAGCTTTTCCAGGCTTATTGGGTTTATGCAATACCCCGGCAAGTGTTTCACCATGCGAAGGGAAGCTAACTTTTTCAACCTCGTAGTTACCGTGTACAGCCATTTTGTTTTTACTTTTCAAACGAATGTTATTGACTCCAACCGAAATAACGGACAATCATTGCGCTTTATATATCTGTAATGTCTTGTGGCAACGCACATGTATCGGCTGTATTTCACCGATCTCGTACACTGTAACATACGGCATATTACATTAAATCCGTTGCTCTCCCTATTTTCACTCGTACACAAGAGAACATCAACAGTTCTCCGTAATCCCCACAACAGGCGGAGAAATACATAAAGGGTTTAGTGCGTGAAGAAAAACTGTACTATACACTCTACGTCATCGATTATCTTATTGAGGCCCATTGCGGATCAGTTTTGGCACAGACACGCACAAATGCGGACAAACAAAATTTAAAGTCCGTGTTGAAAACAGCCCGGCGGGTTTAGCTTGGACACGCAAGAATATGGATGGAAGCAAATGCAAATCCCGTGAGATCTTCAGATGTGCGTTGCGTCTTCGGCTGTTCCAATACTCTGTGAGATAATTCAGTGTATTAATTTAACAAACAGAAAAAGGAATCTCAATTAATTTATGATAAGCAAATCCGAGGTTCAAAAACCTCAGAATATAATGTGTTTATGTAAGAATATCTAGATCTATTTATGAAGCAAATCTAAAAGTTAAGCTCTTAGATCCGTAACCCTTGGAGCTTAAAACGTACGCATCTTGCTCCTCCTTAGTTAACGAATTCCATTTGGCATCTCTACGCTTGTTTATCGAGGTGTAAAACCACTTTGTACCCAAAAACGTAGGAATCAAGACAAAGGAGAAAACAAGCAAAATGGTGTTACCTCTTTTATAGACAGGTTTATCATCTGCTCTATAGATATTGGAGGAAATGATACCACTGGTTTGAACGAACATATTGTAAAGAGATGCACTAACGGTTCTACTTTTGACATCTTTTGAATTTCTAGAACACCAGGAGACATTGATAGCATGGATATATGGAACAGACAAAACAAGGGTTGTCAACACCCATGTACCCCAAGCATTGACCATAGTACCACTCCACCATCTTAAAATCGAAATGAATAAGATATTCCATAGCGGAACCAAGAGGGCGACATAACTTCTATCGTCAAAATATTCGGACAAATAGGAAGTAATAAAAAGAGTAATGATATGCAACACACTGTAAGGAATTGCCAACAGATTGGTTTCGAAAGTATTGAAACCCAATTTTCTCAGGGACAACGTAAGATAAGCTCCAATTGTACTACTTGGAATTCCAAAAATCAAACCAATCCAATACAATGGCCACAGATAGTAATCAGAAATGGATTTCCACAACATACCGGGAGTAATACCTTGTCTATTGTGCATGTTACCTTTGGTTGGATCATCTCTGAGGATTCTATTGACGACAATTGTTTCTTCTCTTTCAGTAAACCATCCCTTTTTATTCCACGGTTTTTTCGTCTGGACAGCTGAGGGTACCATCAAAACTGCAGAAATGAATCCCATTAACAGAGTGAACAGACCTTCAATTAAGAAAAGCCAAGACCAACCTGGTCTACCGTGGACACCTCTCATCTGCAAAATACCGGCAGCTAATAATGAAGTAAAAATATCACACAATGACAGAGAAGTCCAGAAATAAGTAAGACGAATTGTTAATTCCGATGAGGTGTAAAAGTAAGATAACCACAATACCAAATCTGGAATAAAACCACCTTCCATGAAACCAAGTAATGCACGAGTAGCATAAAAAGACTTTTTTCCAGTTAAAGCAGTCTGACTGATGGCGATAACAGACCACAAAATCATTTGAATTGGAATCCAAACATCACAACCAACTTTTTTAGAAACCAATTGTGATGGAAGTTCAGCAGAAAGGAAAGCAACTTTGTAGATTGTTTGACCGTAGTTATAATCATTTGTTGTAAGGTTTAAATCATCCAAGAGATTATCAGATACAGCTTGACTGAGATTTCCTCTGTCGATTTGAAGAGCAACGAACATGAAACAAGCAAGAACTGTAACTCTCAAGTCCAATTTTCTAACCAGTTTTTTTTCTTCTTGACGAGTCCAAGTGACAAAAGGATCAAATCTGTGACGACATTCATATTTTTTCTCCTCATACAGATCATTATATTTCTTGGCGATAACAGGATCCAAGAATGGGTTGTGGTCATGAACAACGTTGCTGACCTCGGTGGATGTTGTCGAGACTTGGTCCACTTTTTCTGAGAGGCCGCTATTGACCTTTTCTTCAACGGGAACACTGACAATAGATTCTTGTCTGTCTGAAACTACATCGACAGTTGTGTCCACTGCAGCTTTGCTGTTAGGCTCAGTCATGATGAAAATCTATAGATATCAATAACTATGATCCTCAGCAAAAGTTGATGTTCATTTATTCTAGTGACAGCAGATCATTACCATATTATATACACCGAGAATCAAAGAATAGATTATCAGCTTATATGTGCTGTGTCTGCAGGGAGATAATACCGGTCATCATGTCGGTATCAAGGATTTCCGTAAGTGTATGGTAATTTCATTGGGAATTATAGCATCATTTGCACAAAGCCCGAAGATCTCGACAATTTAATCGAACAATCTAAGAAACTTCGAAAAACGGTTTGTTGAAATCTTGGAACGTGCAACGCAATCTTGTCACCCAATAGCGTGGAGAATGTTTTCAATTATGCAGCAAGGGTCCAACCGGCTGTGCTAAACTCTAAAAGAGAAGAGTGAAGAAAAACTAGCACGGAAACTAAAAGACAGGGGAGGGGAGACAGGTTTTTCTGCAGATCCCTGCCGCAGGGTCCGCTCGAGCCTCACTCCACACTTCCTTATTGTTCGTGCCCAGAAGTCCAGAAGTTCAGAAGCCCAGAATTTGCTTTGCCCTCCTTGAATCTTGGCGTGGGCTTGGGTATGGTGGCACCTTTATCCTATGCACCAATTCAGGGCGGTTTGCTTGTTAATAAGTCCTACAATGATATCGTATTAGCAACCACAATGGAAACTCTCCGTAAAAATTCTTGTGTCCTTGCGCCACACTTCTGACCTCGTCACTGTCATTTAGCATAGCGCTAAATCGTATATTGTGGTGGGGTTATTGCGACGCTATACCACTGTGTACCGTGATACAATAAAATTGCGCTTACAAGTGAGGAACATCAGACGATAAACCAGATATTGCTTACCTACACTCCCTACAGACCTTATTGCAATGCATTGAACATAGATTATGCTCTAAATTTACTACATGTCAAACACCGCTTGCAACTCCTCAATCAATACAATCCGCCCCGGATATTTAGCTTTGCGATAGCTAGTAGAGGAACCACATTTGTTCGCACAATTCGACTTTTGGGGCTGTGATTCCAGTGAAGGGCTTCCACAAAAATGAGCCGCTGTGGATTGCATGTTTGAAGTGCATTCTGCCTATCAGATATTTAGCTAACTGCATTAAGGAAAGGTCTTTCTAACCCTTTCGCGTTTCTTTCTCCCGAACATGTCGGGCGTATAAGAATTTCGGTAATTGTATTGACCTCTTTCGTGTTTAAATGGTGGATCCCCAATTGTACAAAACTCGGCAGTTGAATTGCGCTTTACTCATTCGGTACACCACATGACCCGGGAATCGTGCGAACGCAATAATCATAAGGGAAAGTATATGGTTCAAGTGTCCCCTCTTGGAGAAATTACGCCATATCTTTTCGGCAGAAATATTTCTAGTACACACCGCAAGTGATTCATCAATAAAGATAAGAAAATGATCAATTTCGAATTGCGCAAATCGCGGTAACTGAACTAACGGCCATTTTAAGGTTTTACAGCTTCATAGTACAGTGTAGTACAGGTATTACAACCTTGATGAGGTTATATTTACTGATGGTGAGTTTCCATTTGCCGATGCAGTTGCTCGTTTGGAAATATTAATTATTCCGCGACTTGGACTTCTTCCCGCAGTCCGCATTTTGGGAAGCCATGGTTTCTCAAATTCATGACTAGCAATGCGTTTCCAATTGCGAAGAATATTTCATTCAACAAGATAAAAGTACGTTACATATACCGAAAACCATGTTTGGCTGCCACGTTTGCGCGAGGGCACCAAAATCTTGCATCAAAATCATCCACTTCCAATCATGCAGACCGAAGCGGTGTCTGCTTTGGACCTGATTGTACTTATGTAGGGACACTTTTTCTAGCTTTGGGCAGCTGGTATCTTGAAGCGCGCGGTATCATGCTGAACTAATAGGGCATGCTACTTTGCAATCATCAAACATGTCTTCCAATGATGAAAAATCGAAGAGCGAATTAACTTCATCGGTCAATGTTAATCACCTCCGTAATAGAAATACATTCGTCAATATAACTGAAGAGACGGATTATTGATTATCAAATTTTGCGAAACTTGTAGATTATTTAATGATTTCGTTCGAATAAAAATTAAATATTATTAAGAAATAATTTTGGATCACAATTAGGCCGCATTGTTAACGAAGACAATGCCGTTTTTAATGGCTGCTTTTCTTTCTTGTTTCTTGTAGAAGTGTAAGACAACAAAAGTCCATAAAATCAATGCAGATGCACTAACGGCAGTCCAAGTGAAACCTTTGTGGTATCTAGGTGCTTCAACTGTCTTCCAAACCAATACCGAAATCCAAGCGGTGGATGTTTGGGCTAACACATTCATAGAGACCAAGATCACAGCTCTATATTGAGGATCTTCACGACAAATGTCATTCATCCACGAATAAAGAACAGGTGCCATTGCCCAACCGGTATACTGAAGCATGAATGCGAACCACTTGGCTCCTTCTGGTACATCCCATACTGCTAAAATAGCATTTCCAGTGACATTCAACAGCTGCGACCATATAATAGCTCCCCAACGAGAGTGGAACAAATCAGCAGATGACCCAACAAGAAGAAGCCATGCAATACCCACAGCAGGAGTCACGGCACCTAATTGGTTTGCCTTGGCGATTCCATATTTCCCCAAAGACTTCAACCACAAAAGGTAAGCACCTGATGAACCATTATTGTTGTTCCAACAGAAGACATTCCACAGAGTAAGCACATAAATGTGCCATGAAGTGAATATTTTCTTCCAGATTTTTTTATCGAAAAATGCTCTGTCAATAGGAACTGTATAAGATGTTCCATTCTTTTGCAATCTTTTTCTAGCAAGTTTGATTTCATCATCAGTCAAGAAAATCGAATAACATTTTTGAGGAGTTCCAGGCAAGACATAAAATCCGATTAATCCCACAGCAATTGAAATGATGGCATCGATGATGAACATCCATCTCCAACCTGCTAATCCGTTAACTTTATCCAGAGTGCTGTAAATAGAACCTTGCAACAAACCAGCAGTCAAAACACCAAGGTACTGACCAATATAGTACACCATAGAACGACGTACGATTTCGTCAACCTTATACCAACTACCGAAAAGATATTGATAAGCCAAATATGCTGGAGCTTCAAACACACCGATGAAAAATCTCATAGCTTGCAACTGTCCAACATTTTGTGTTTTATAAAGACCAAGTGTGAACAAACTCCATCCAATATCCAGAGCAGGTAAGACCAAATTTAGAGGAACCTTGTACAGGATGTACATGAAAGGAAGTTGGAAAACAATGTTACCAACAGTGAACACAGCTTGGGTTTGCACAAGTTGATTTCCATACATATGAAGATCTTCTTTCATACCACTAATGTATGCATTATTTATGTTTGTCTGATCTAAGTATTTGACCCAATAAGCCATCAAAGAGTAGAGGGTAAGAAGAAGGTCTAATTTCAAAATTAATTTTCTCTCAGCTGGAGTATCAGTCTCATTAAACCAGTGGTACCATTTGTGATTTCCTCTTACGACCTTGTTCTGTCTATATTCATACTCGTCAAAAAATTTCCACCATTTTCTGTTTGTTTCGTCTCTGTGTTCGATTTCAGGAAGGCTCGAAGCAGAATCGTCATCTTCAGATTGGCTTTCCAATTTTTCACTAGGACTTTCGTTGGAGTCTTGAGTAACAATTACTGGTTCAATTACATCCTCAACAAATCTCTCGTTGATCGGTAAGAAACCATACCTCAGTCTTTTCAAAGGATCGGTGACATTCTCAACCCAGGAGGCACTTTTGAAGAAGCTCATTTTTGATGTTTTCAAAAGAAATGAAACTCGTAAAAAGTGCGTTTCGGAGGAAACCTTTACCTTTTTATACAAACAGAAACAGCTTGCTGCAATCCTGAATGGTTACCTTGAACAAAGCTACAATATTCATGGGTATCGCTGTACTTGGATGATGATTAGTTGCCACATCCGCAATTCAGATATCTTGGCTACATAATGCCCTGGTTCCATCATATGTGAAGAAGGGGTATAAGAGAGACATTTCATGGTCATATATCCATATCGAGACCGGTGTGGCTTTCAACCTATTGACATGAAGAATACAGGCATTGGCACAATGGCACCTTGTGTTGTGGGATAAATGCTGAATGTAAACCTTGGTACATTGATGATATGCAAAGAAGACATATACGATCGTTAAGATCTTCCAAATATTGTATGCGGCGTCCTGGAAACTGCCGAGAAAAGTGGCAGTGCTAATAGTATTGCCCAGCGAAAAAAAAAAACATATTTGGTGACAATAGATTCCAGCGCCTAAGCTGAACTGAAAAATACATGGTAATTGTTTCTTCTCTTCACAATGTATTAAAATGACTTCACAATGCCAAGAATCAACAAAGTGGACATAAAAAAAACGTAAGCTGACATGAAAGTAGAAATCTTGAATATTTCCCATCTATTCACATCATGAAGTTGGGCTTGGCACTGTGGTGGCAAAACTTTTAATTGAATGATTTGGTTTTCTTGTTTTAGATGGTCGATATTTCAATTGAGGAATTGCACTATTCTAGCATCTGAGATTTTTCTAGTTTTCTCTCTATGTCGATGTTGCTCAAGATCGCTCCATGTCACAAACGTTACAAGGTTCAGGGACATTTTTCAGGAATCCCTACTTTTTGACAATAAGCGTCTCAATTTTTTTTTCCAATGCGCGCACTGTAAATTTACCTTGGCATCGCTTTTTGTAAAATTTTCTTTTGCCCGTAGTAGCGTTTTTCCCCCCAAATGCCAAATGCGCGTACACTACCAAGCCTCTGTCTGATAGAATGTGGCTCACGATCAAAATGGTTATATCGGTGCCGAGAAGTGTGCTGTTATCTATTAGGGCTCAATGCAGCCCGTAGTGTGTTTGAATTGAGTCAGCCTTAATAGGCCAAGATGGGAGGGGACCTTCTTTTCTGTTTTTCACAAACCAACCCTCGACAGAGGGAAATCTACAAAGAGTAAATTTGGTAGCGCGGAGAGCGAGCCTCTGCCTGCAGAAATTTGGCACAAAACGCCAAAAAGAGACAGGTGCGAACGTTTTGTCACACATGCATGCATAAGCAGTTGAATTATGTACGATCACGTGCGTTCAGAATCTTCGAACAATAGGCAACAGTTCCTGTCATGGGCTGGACTGTTTGGGACCATCTTCTGGCTTCTAGGATCTTAGGCTTCGATAAACTTCATGCTTTTTAATTTAACGGCAACTACAGTTGAGGTGTTGCATTTGAATTCAGAACAAGGCTAAACTTAATTGAGCGTCAGATCTACATCCGTTATTCTTCGCTCTCTAAGCTCTGCTACCAATGTTGAGCTCAATTGCAAAGCGCAATGCCTATTGCTCAAAGTCCAATTCTTCCAGAAACACTGAAAATATGACTCTTGCCGTATTGTAACTGATGGGGGATCATTTACTTTGCATACTCAAAAGAGCTGCTAAATTAATGAATTTGTAGTGCGTGTTTGGAGGTATCAAAGTATCAGATACGTTCAATCGTAACTTCAGACGGTAAAATGTACTGCAAAGCAGAACAATAATTGGTTTTTCTCCACAATTACGATATGAAAATTGCCATAAACAAGAATTGTCCAGTGAGCTCATTTTCTGTATTGGGATTATAACCAAGTCTCAGTGCGATAACATCATCAGAACTGTAGTGAGTAAGGTTTTTGAAAAGTCTAAAATTTCAAAAATTCGGTTCGAAACACTTGCTCGCGCAAATGGAGAAAGAGAGCCGTCCCCTGCATGAAGGGTCCACCTACAGGATGTAGTCTGGCTTGTCATGGAACATATGATGCATTGATGTCAGTAACGAAGGGTTATATTCTGTGCGTCAAAGAGCCGACTATGCACATTTGTTGACAAAATACATTATGCCTAAATCTCCCATTCAATTCTGAATCTTTTGAGTACACATTAACTTCTACAACTCCTTCAATGGAAAACTATGAGATGGGAAAATTGCATCTCTGTCGACCATCATTCAGGTACAATTCTGTTTATACTCATTCTGAGTGCTCTCAATGTGATTGGCTTGATGATTTACTTGAGATCTCGGTTATATCTTCGTGATATATGACCGAGCTACGCTACTTGTATTTATATCGCATTTCACAATTTATAGAGCAACCATAATCTGGCTGTGTAATAATCTAAGTTTTGTATATAACCTAAGCTGCGTGATTAACAAAGACAATGCTGCCGTTTTGAATAGCTAGTCTTCTTTCTTGTTTCTTGTAGTAGTACAAGACAACAAACGTCCATACTATTAAACTGAAAGCGCTAACAGCAGTCCACGTGAAACCTTTCAAATATCTAGGAGCTTCAACTGTCTTCCAAACCAAGACCGAAATCCAAGCTGTAGAAGTCTGAGCCAAAACGTTCATTGTGACCAAGATCACAGCTCTATATTGAGGATCTTGTCGACAAATGTCATTCATCCACGAATAAAGAACAGGTGCCATTGCCCAACCAGTATACTGAAGCATGAATGCGAACCACTTGGCTCCTTCTGGTACGTGCCATACTGCTAAAATAACATTTCCGGTGACATTTAACACCTGCGACCAAACAATAGCTGTCCAACGCGAGTGAAACAAATCAGCCGATAATCCAACGGTAATAAGCCATGCAATACCCACAGCAGGACTTGCGGCACCTAATTGATTAACTTTAGCTACTCCATATCTCTTCAAAGACTTTAACCACAAAAGATAAGCACCCGATGTACCATTATTGTTGTTCCAACAGAAAACATTCCACAGAGTAAGTACATAAATGTGCCATGAAGTAAATATTTGCTTCCAAAGAGTCTTATCGAAAAAGGCCCTATTTTCTGGAACTTTATAAGACGTTCCGTTCTTCTGTAATCTTTTTCTGGCAAGTTTGATTTCATCATCAGTTAAGAAAATCGAGTAACACTTTTGAGGTGTTCCTGGCAAGACATAGAATCCTATGAGTCCTACAACAACTGAAATGATTGCATCGATGATAAACATCCATCTCCAACCTGCAAGTCCATGAGTACCGTTTAGAGAACTGTAAATGGAGGCTTGTAGTAAGCCTGAGGTTAAAACACCAAGATATTGCCCAATATAGTACACCATGGAACGACGTACAATCTCATCAACCTTATACCAACTACCGAACAGGTATTGATAAGCCAGATAGGAAGGAGCTTCGAAAACACCGATAAAGAATCTCATAGCTTGTAAATGCCCAACGGTCTCTGCTTTGTACATACCAATGGTGAACAAACTCCATATGATATCCAAAGATGGCAAGACATAGTTCAGAGGTACTTGATACAGGATGTACATGAAAGGAAGTTGAAAAATAATATTACCAACAGTGAACACGGCCTGAGTTTGCACAAGTTGGTTCCCATACATGTGGAGATCTTCTTTCATACCACTGACGAAGGCATTATTCAGATTAGTTTGGTCCAAGTATTTGACCCAATATGCCATCAAAGAATAGAAAGTGAGAATGAGATCCAATTTCAAAATCAATCTTTTCTCAGCTGGAGTATCACTCTCATTAAACCAGTGGTACCACTTGTGTCCGCTTCTGACAACCTTGTTCTGCCTGTATTCATATTCATCGAAAAATTTCCACCACTTTCTGTTACTTTCATCTCTGTATTCGACTTCAGGAAGCTCCGATGCGGAGTCAGTTTGCTCGTCTTCAGATTGACTTTCTAATTTGTCAGCTTTAGGAGCAGAGCTTTCTGAGATTTCAGAAACTAATGGCTCAGCTTCATCTTCAACGTATCTCTCTACTGGAAAAAGACCCCACTTCAGCCTTTTCCAAGGGTTCAAAAAGTGTTCATCCACGAATCTTAGTGTTGTAGTCATTGTTATTCTAAGGGATCTTGTCTAGGCATACTCAGGCTGTGGTTTTTCAGGATATATGCAGGGAAATGAATTCCTTTTTATATGGTGCACTGAAAAATTGCATGCTGCAAAGAAATTTTGAATACCTCCATTGCATCAGCATAGCTGTTACGGCATTTCCATTGGATAGGCACTTAATAGACCCAAAATCCTTGATTCATAGTAGTGTAACGGATATTTTGCACTTCCGCAGGTCAACTGAAGAAGTGAAAAAAAAAAAAGATTGTGTTATTGCATGTCTAACTTCCCAATCGGGCCTGGTGTGGCTTCAACTCCAATGACATGCTATTGTGACATATTGTATGGTGGTGCACCTTTTGCAGTCAAGAGTGCAGAGTGTGCTGCTTTCTGTGTGCTGCTTTTTCACTTGAGCATGCAAATCTCCAGTTCTAGGGCAAACATGCAACGACACTCGACAATAACGGTCGGGTCGGCATTTTAAGTAATAGTATGCCGGTGATGTTGTTCCCGCTCGTTAAGTTGCTTGGCAGTCAATTGTCATTGCACAGCCAAGATAATAGCTAACTAAGCGCCTTAATAATATAACGCGCGGGCAGAGATTTCTGCTCTCATTCGCCTTGCCAAGAGTAAAGGCATTATTTCATAGGCATTATGCATTCATCAAACGAGCTGCGAGTTAGACGAGCGCGATCCGAGCCGGTACGATTCTTAGAATACGGTGTATATACTGCAGTTATTATTATATCGGTTCTGGGCGACAGCAGCGGGGACAGCCGATTTTATTTTTTTACCTCGGATAAAACAATATATACCTCCACACTAGTTGTGCACTAAACTAGCTTTTACAAAGTTTGCTAATTTACTGTACCAATCAACGTATGTGGCTTCGTATACATTACCATATAACAAAATTTTTCATTTGAGCTAGACTTGAGGCTATTATTATAGCCACAGCGGTACCAGTACTTATGCTAAAAAAGCTTAATAAATCTAAATAAACATAAATAAATCCACAGCTTCTTATCTTTCTAGATTAGCTATTTGATTTATTGCACACCTTCAATAATTACCTTGATCACGTCTGTGCGTCCTTCTTTGACCAATTCGAATGCCTTTTCTGCTTCTTCAAACTTGAACCTATTGGTGATCAATCTTTTTACATCAATTTTGCCCGAGGCAACGAAGTCCACTGCAGTTGGATAAACCCCAGTGGAGTATCTCAAAGATCCTGTCCAGTTCAATTGCTTGATAAGGGCTGCTGTAACTGGGAATGAGACAAACTCCCTACCCATTCCAGCTTGAACGAATCTGGCTTCTGGTTTGGCAACGAATACACCAGCTTGAATGCATGGTTCTGCACCAGTAGCTTCGAGAATCACATCAGCACCCTCACCCAAATCAAATTGGGTTTTCAGGTCATGAGAGACTCTCTTAGCATATGCTTCTTGGTCCTCATTTTCCTCTTTCTTGGGCATCTTGTACACATGATCGGCTCCGAAAGTTTTGGCAAATGCCAATCTTCCGTCTGAAATATCAACTCCAATAACTTTTTTTGCGCCATATGCTTTTGCAACGGCTTGACTCAGAACACCAATGGGACCGCAACCAAACACCACGACAGAGTCAGTGGCTCTCACCTGACCACGTTTGTTTATTTGAACAGCCACAGAAACTGGTTCAACTAATGCCGCTTCTTCAAAGTTAACATGGTCTGGAATCTTGTAAACATAATCGTAAGCAACAGTGTAATACTTTGCCAATGTTCCATCCCAAGGTGGGGTGGCAGCAAAGATTGTATCCGGGCAGTGGTTGTATTTACCATCTCTGCAGTAAGAACAGAATCTACATGGTACACCAGGTTCAATGGCAACTCTGTCACCGACTTTAATGCCTTTTGTCTCTGAACCGACTTCAACAACCACACCACTGGACTCGTGTCCTAAAATCATCTCTTGTCCATCTTCTAGGATGAAGTCCCCGATACGACCTCTCTGCCAGTAGTGTACATCACTTCCGCAGATACCTGTTTGAGCAATATGGACAAGAACGTCCTTTTGGGATCTCAACTTTGGTGTTGGTCTTTCTTCAATGGCAACATTCTTGATGCCTTTTAAAACGAATGCAAGATGGGTGTCTTCAACCATGGTGAATATTTTCTGATTTTTTAGAGTACTTCTAAAGACATCTTTGAACACACCGATACTGGTGGACTGGAGAATCAAATAAACCTTTATACCACTGTTTTGTCCAGTGTGCAGTTACAAAATTTGGGGCTGTTGAAAGAATTTTTATTGTGTGGGGTGAAGGGGTGACAGTGACCCTAGTATTTTTATCGGGCCGTTCAGATCATTCCTTTTTCCAATTATCACTGTGCATTTGCACTTCTCGGAGAAGGTCACAATCGACCACTAAGGAATCATTACCGTTTACTGCAAGAAGTAGAGAGCACATTCTCAAAGATGTAACAAACAATGTTAGAAACTAACTGAATTCCGTTCCGTACTATATAGGCCATGTGAATGATTACAACTTTACTTTTACTTCTCATATCATTGACTGTTAGGCGTTTTATATGGAATCCACTTACAATAATCTAGCTAACAGAGCAATTGAGCTTTCAAAAGGCTCACCAAATGGCAGGGTAGTCATTGCCATTGTGGGAATCCCGGGTTCTGGAAAGTCTACGTTGGCTGAGAAAGTTTCCCTAGCGATCAATAATAGAGAAGGGAATCCCATCAGAAGCAAAGTAGTAGGAATGGATGGTTACCATTTGACATTGGATACCTTGAGAAATCACAAGGATTCCGCCAGGTTGATCTCCAGAAGAGGTGCCCCATTCACCTTCGATGCTGAAGGTGTGGTTTCTTTTGCAGAGCGGCTTCATAAATCAACATTAGTTCCTAAGAACGAAAGAGAGATAATCAGGGCACCAACTTTCGACCACAAAGTGAAAGATCCTGTTCCTGATGGATTGGAAATAGACTCCTCTGTTGAAATAATCCTTTTCGAAGGGTTGTACCTTCTAATCGATCAAAAGCCATGGTCCCGAATTTCTGAACTTGTTGACGAGAAATGGCTGATTGAAGTGTCATTGAAAACCGCTCGCGATAGAGTGGCCCAGCGCCACTTGGAATCCGGTATAGAGACTACATTAGAGCAGGCATATGCCAGAGTAGATTCCAACGATTCTTTGAATGCTCAGTTTATTCTCGAGCATCTGTTGCACGTCGATTACATAGTACATAGTGTCAATAGTAAGATCTGATGAAATTTTTCAAGGTTTCTTCGTGTATCACATCTAAAAAAAAATACATAGTATATGAGAAACAAATCAGATTTTCCAGCTTAGGGTTCACTATGCATCCTTACCAAAAAAGGAAATATACCCCACAATTTGGCGAGGTTGACTGTCACCCTGGATAAATACACCACTATGATCCTCTGCTGGGACTATCTTATAAAGGTTAGTTTATCAGCCACTTGCTCAGGATTTCTCCAGTTGATAATACCATTGGTTATACATCATTTCATTGATTATACTTCATTTTCTGACAACTCTACTAAATCATGGTCCTCTACCAAAACAAAGACGCGAGCGTTCTTCAATTGTTCTCCTTGAAGGGAAGAGTTTCCCTTGTGACTGGTGGTTCTAGGGGTATCGGCAAGTCTGCTGCAATTGGTCTAGCAGAGGCCGGATCGGACATTGCAATCACTTACAACACGTCATCAGCTGAGGTTATTGATGAGTTGAAAGCTCTCTTTGGTGGTTTAGGTGTTCAGTTCAGAGCTTATCAGGTGGATGTTTCCCATAAAGAAGAGATCTCAAAAACCGTTGAGCAAGTTCTTGCTGACTTTGGACGCTTAGATGTGGTTGTTGCAAATGCTGGTGTTGCCTTTCATGAACCAGCTGAATCTTTCTCTGAGGAATATTACAGGAAAACTTTGAGTGTCAATTTAGATGGTGCTTTCTTCACTGCACAAGCAGCTGCCAATGCATTCAAGAAGCAAAAGGCAGAAGGCAAATTAGACGTTGGAAGACTCATTTTCACAGCCTCTGTCTCCTCGTCCATTGTCAATTATCCTCAACCTCAAGCACCTTATAATGCTTCTAAGGCAGCCGTCGTTAGATTGGCCAAATGTTTGGCAGTCGAATGGATTGATTTTGCACGTGTGAATGCTGTTTCTCCTGGCTATATTGCCACTGATATGCTTGATGTTCATCCCAAAGAATGGAGAGACAGATGGTTTGCCTCAATTCCAGCTGCCAGACTATGTTCCCCTTACGAGTTGAAAGGTGCTTATGTCTTCCTAGCAAGTGATGCCTCATCTTACACAACAGGTGAGGAATTATTCGCAGGAGGAGGTTATACATTGATTTAAATATATCTAACTATGAGCATTCATTGAAACCTAAAGCGATGAAAATCGTTTTCATTGGATGTTAAAACTTTTATCTAACAGCCAATTTTATAAACTGCATGCAAAAGAAAATACAAGTTACATTCATTATTTCTATATTCATAAATTATAAGAATTGCTGTTCTATGTCAAAGGATACAGGCCATAATATTGAGTGAAGTTGTACAAATTGAGACATGGGACTCTCATCTGTAGGACTGGTTGCATAAGACAATACATTATTTTTCTCAACTGTCGTAACATAACCAGACCCGAGAGTATCAATAAGTTCAAGAATCTTGTTGGCCAAAGGGCAAATATGCAGCAAATTGCGAATGACGTTCTGAGAAGTGAGAACATCTGATCTCCACTTTTCCGCAGAAGAGGACAAAGGATTGTTCCGCAAACATACTAGCGGCATAACGACCGCCGGGATCAAGAAGAACAAAGTGTACCAGGCATCCATCCTGTTATGAGTTTTCTTTAATGACCAAAAAGAGGATATACTTCGGATGGTTTCAGAACATTCATGGAGGCACTTGCCACCTGCCTCTTCCTCATATTGTAAATCGTAGAAGCTACCGTCAAGTGTGGAAGTTGTATTATCCAGGAAAGTGTTTTTCAGTAGGAACGTTCGATACATGATGATTCTAAGGTTACGATATCTCCATTCTAACACCGATTTGGCCAAAAGGTATTCATCGTTCGTACCCGAGTCGCGACGGAAGTATGATGGTACCAAGCTTTCCCATCTTTCGATATAAATTTGGTCCCAGTGCAATAGTTCTTTTGCAGAAGGAAATGGTTCCGAAATGATTCTTTCATAGATGGAATTGGTCAGCAGATGAAACTGAGCTTGCAGTTTCAGACTGCTGTAGATAGTAGAGTGCTCCTTCTCCGGAGGTTCCTGCTTGGTCATCAATGTAAGATCAGCGTCGTTGATATTCAATGGAAGGTTGACATCCACACCTGCAGCGGGAATGCCAAGAGGTCTTCCGTAAGTTATTGTTTGCCCACAGTCAAAGATATAAAGACACCACCATACTCTTCTGCGTGTCTCGGTGCTCACCAAATTGTCGGCAATATCCACTTCTCTATGAAGGCCAAGAGCAAGTGACATTCTCACTGCAAGACCGAGATAGTTGTATCCTGAATTCGGTCTGTCCCTTTTCTGCAGGTAGTTGGACATTAAAGACAGTGTCTGAACAAGTGTCAGATTGCCAACCTCAAGAACATCAAGGGTCAGTTCTGATTTCGCAATATCAAATAGATCAAGGTCTTCCGTAGCTTCAGATGACTCTGCAGACATAAAGGCTCCAATCGCTGCCACAATAAACACTAAGCACTTCCACCCATTACTGGGTGGTGGCACAATGCCATTCAACTGGGCCACAAACAAAGGCTTGTGGATCATGGGGTAGGAAATATGGTACGTCTCGAAATACGCATTGATATATGGTTCAATGGCAGGATCGCCAACCTCCCCTGTGAGCTTCAGCTTTTTAGGTCTTCCTCCTTCATGCTTCGTGCTTGATACGTCATCGTTGGGTACACTGCACGAGAAAAGACCAGCTCCGACAAGATTAATTAGTGCTGCACTTGACGGGGCGCCCAAGTAGCCACTATGATCGTTTGTGGCCATGCCATGAAGACCTGTGAATCGTCTGCTTTTGATCCCACTTTTCCTCTCATCCCACGTGTAACTTGACTCACTGGATGCCGGCGATGTATGTTGTGCCATGTAGCTCACACTTTCACTTTCTTGTCTTGTAGAGGGTCTGGCACGTTTGTATATCAGGCTCGGTATGAGCTGAGAAACTTGGTATTTGCTCTCGTCTACTCGGGGTTCTGCTTCTATCTGGGAGGGTGTCAATAAAGATTTGATATCTACCGGCCTGTGAGGAGTATTTGAGGCACTTTGGCGATCAATAGACGAACCCAAAATGTCAAGAGGGTCATCTGGCTGTAGTGCGACAGTCTCTGGGTCTTGTTCAAAAGCTACTGTCTTCCTTTTTTTAACGCCCCCTTTTAAAGATTCAATCACCTTCAATATCTCGGGTATATCTCGAATATTAGCACCATATTTAACTTTCGGAAGTAGTTCTTGGATATCTAGATCTGGAACATAATACTGCAATAGTTCTCTAGTTAGCTGAAGTTCTTCCTCAACTTCAGTAAGTCGTTTGCGAGTCAACGGTGTTTTGCGATGTTTTTCATAAAGACAGTGCCGTTGATATTTCACACACACGTTGCATTCAGGTATTTCTCGTGTACATTTTATTCGTCTTCTTTTGCACTCATTGCAGAAGAAGTTGGAGCTATCATCTTCAGCAATAGGGCTCATAGGAGCGTGGAGATTCGGCGTATCTTGATGAGATTCTTCTCGGGTGAGCATACTAACAGTCAGCCTGATAGCTCTTGCGAAACACGAAACACGAAAGACCGTATTTTCAGTATGAATACAGTGAGTGTCCACCTACGTGTTTGGCCTTCCTACAGTACTTCTGTTGGACATTCATTCTCTCGCAAACCTCCACACACACACGCACACCACTCACTTACACTCACACTCACACTCACACTCACACTCACACTCACCTGTGCAGGAAAATGCGGACCGCTAGGGAGCTTGTCGGTATTCTGGAAGTCGTGTGTGGCACATATGCGGGTTACGTATTTACTATGCGGGGTAAAGGAGGATGATGTTCCTGCAGGGCGAGAGTCGCCCTCGGTACGTGACTGTAGGTGCGGTAGAGAGTGCACCCGGGAAACCTGGTAATTGGTATGGTAGAGAGTGCACCCCGGTTGCCTATAACCCTCAAATGAATATTCCAAGAAATTTTATGCCAGTGCAGAGTTGAAATTTCGTAGGTTGGGTGCAAAATGATCAACGGCTTCGAACTATATAAAATAAAGAAATTGGACTTTACCGAAATCAAGGTGGATTTGAGGTTCGAATTGTTAAAGAGTAAATAGAACAAAAGACTTATTCATCAATCAACTATGCCACAATCAATCAGAAAACCAGCTCCAAAGCTCTCTGACAGTGTTTTCGAACTTTTGTCTCTGAAAGGAAAAACCGTCATCATTACAGGTGCTTCGGGTGGTATTGGTCACGAAATTGCAAGGGCTCTTGCTGAAGCTGGAGCTGATCTGTCATTGTGGTATTTTCACCATGATTCTGCAACTCCACTTGCTGAAGAAGTAACCAAAAAGTATGGTGTGAAGGCAAAGGCATATCACGTTGATGTCAGAAGCTGGAACGAAGTCGAAAATGCAGTTAAACAAACTGTAAAAGACTTTGGCAAGTTGGATGTCTTGATATCCAATGCTGGTATTCCAGCCAAGGCTGGTGGATTAGACCAAACTATTGAAGAATGGCTCGATGTTGTTAACATTGATTTCAATGGTGCCTATTACACTGCTCGTGCAGCTGGTAATGTTTTCCGCGAACAAGGTTTCGGAAATCTGATCTTCACAGGTTCAATGTCTGCACATATTGTCAACCAACCACAAAACCAGGCTGCCTACAATGCTGCCAAAGCTGGTGTCGTTCATTTAGCTAAGTCTTTGGCTGTTGAGTGGGCAAGCTTTGCTCGTGTCAACTCTGTCTCTCCTGGATACATCGACACTGCAATTTCAGGTGACTGTCCATTCGAAATGAAAGAGGCCTGGTACAACCAAATTCCTCTCCAACGTGATGCTGATCCAAGAGAGCTGAAGGGTATCTATCTTTACCTTGCAAGTGACGCTTCCACCTACACAACTGGTAGTGACTTCATTGTTGATGGTGGATTTACCGCAAGGTGAGAAAAGAAACATTTTCGGCATTTGCACCAAAGATATTTTGGCTAGTCAATAACCAAGTCATGGTTTCATATATACAAAATTTACATACATGAATTAAAATCCAAATAAAAAGTTTCTTCTTGAAGCAGAAAGCTGGTGTCGTAAGTACTCTGTGTTCTCCTCCTCCATTTTTGGATTCACTTGATCATCTCCGATACCATCAGCAGCCATAGCATAGATACTCCGTCGGGGCTGCGGCGATTTTCAGCGTATACTGTACTTGCGTTGCCAAATGTCGCATACAACGTCGTAAAACTGCTGTTGGACAAAAACCTGCGCGCGCATTTAACAATAAGGTTCCCCTTCGAGGAAAATAGTGGGGTACTTGTTTCATGCAAGGTTGGCTGTCGACCCTATTGAAATCTGCCGGGGCACGTATTTTAGGTGAGCGGAAGAATGAGGCGAAGAACAATAAATTGGCCCAAACGATGGAGTTCTCGGTGTGGGGAACATGATGCGGGAAATGAAGGGCGACTGGTGGCCTAGTACGAAGTTCTGTGAATAATCTGCTTGCGGTTCTCTTACGATTTTGCATCTGTGTCTCCTGTTCTGTTCTATTCTGTTCTATTCTCTGTCTATTTTCTTGGTTGTCAGCCTGCTGTACCCCCTGCATTACCCCATGGAGAAATTGCTTAATTACCATTATAAATACTCAACTATCCACCCATGATGTTTGACGACTATTCGGAGTTCGAGTTGGAGAGCAACTTAAGCAAATCAAGAATGGCGATATTCCATTTTATAACTAAGAGACTATCCACTGTCGAGGATATTTGTGGTCCGGTTATAGCGGAAGTGTTACCTGACTATCATAAACCATGGTGGAGGGTCAAACACTTGAGAACTTTGAACTTATTAATTTTAGTTCCATTGCTCAGTTCCTCTGTTGCTGGGTATGATGGTTCATTGATGAATGGATTACAGTCGCTTAATGAATGGAGGGATTACTACGGTAATCCCCAGGGTACTCTTCTTGGATTCATTAACGCAGCTCAAAATTGTGGGTGTGTTATTATCTTACCTTTTGCAGGATGGTTGACAGACAAATATGGTAGAAAGTGGGTTCTGGTTAGTGGTTTGGTGGGTATCATTATTGCGACTATTATTCAAACCACTGCTAAGAAACTCGCACAATTGATAGTTGCCAGATTTATTGTTGGTGCTGCAGGTATGTTGGCGGTCCAGCCCGCACCTCTTTTGGTCGCAGAATTAGCCTACCCTCCTTATAGAGGTAAGCTTACCTCCTTGTATTGGTGTTTATACTACCTTGGTGCAATCTTAGCTGCATGGGCTTGTTATGGTACTGATAAGCGTGGAGATACATGGGCTTTCAGAATCCCAACTTTGCTACAACTTGGTTATCCAGTGGTCCAACTTGCATTCATCTATTTCGTCCCAGAGAGCCCAAGATGGTTGGTCTCAAAAGATCGTATTGAGGAAGCCAGAGAGATAATTGTGAAGTATCATGCAGGCGGTGACACTCAATCTCAGCTAGCGGAAGTAGAGATGGCCGAAATCGTGACTGCGATCAACCTTGAGCGTGATGCAAAGAAATCAAAATGGTCGGATCTAGTCAGCACTCCGGGCAATAGAAGAAGAACATACATCGCAGTGTCACTAGGTGTTTTTGCCCAATGGAATGGTATTGCGGTTGTTTCTTATTACTTGACACTTGTGCTGGACACAATTGGTATCCATGATTCTACAATGCAAACTCTGATAAATGGTTTACTACAGGTTTTTAACTTCATAGCTGCTTGTTCTGCTGCGCTACTCGTGGACCTTCTCGGAAGAAGGACCTTACTGTTGTGGTCTGGTTTTGGTATGTTGGTTTCCTATATTATATGGACGGCATGTTCTGCCCAGTTTGATATTCATGGAAGTCAAGCTGCAGGAAGAACCGTGGTAGGTTTCATTTTCATCTTCTATTTCCATTACGACATTGCTTACACACCTTTGCTCTTGGGATACCCAACTGAAATTTTCCCTTACTTCCTAAGATCTAAGGGTATCACTGTCGAACTTTTGGGTGTCTACGGTTCTCTAATCATTGCTGCTTTCTGCAACTCCATTGCTTTGGACAGAATCGGTTGGAAGTACTATATCGTTTTTTGCGTCATCTTAGGATTTATCTGCGCTAACACTTACTTCTTCTACCCAGAAACCAAGGGATACACCTTGGAGGAAATCGCCAAAATCTTCGATGGCGACCAGGCGTTGGTCGTGGAAGATTTGGGTCTCGGCGGTGGCAAGCCTTCCTTCGAACACAAGGAAGAGGCTTGAGGGGTTTTTCTTTATATTTTTTTGTAATTGCTTAGTATGCAACAAAGCTTTGTTATCGAGAATGTAAATTTGTCAAGCTAAAGTAGCGCGA
The DNA here is from genome assembly GCA_001599255.1 of Wenyingozyma succiphila. NCBI lineage: Eukaryota > Fungi > Ascomycota > Pichiomycetes > Pichiales > Pichiaceae > Wenyingozyma > Wenyingozyma succiphila. The sequence goes on along the minus strand of BCGL01000006.1, from coordinate 949,690 downwards.
AAGTCTATATTACAGTGTAACTTCACTAAGTTAAGCTATCGCGAAAGTCTACAGTATATATCAGATTGAAAAAAGCGCAAGCTCAGAAGGCTGATCGGTAGCTTTTGTTAGTTTTGGATATCGGCTTTGTGCACTTCTACGACGAACTATCCAGACTAGGAGTCATATGAGTACACAAGGTGATGCCAGTCCGTCAATATAGACTGACAAGAGGTCTGCTGCTTCTCTTGGTGTCCAGTGTGTTGGCATACTTCTTCATAAGTCATGTTCTTTTCCGCGCTCCCGAGCTCAATGATCTGTCGGTAGCAAAAGAGAAAGGATCTGTCTTCGCCTCCAAGCTATCCGACCTACTACGAGAGAGCTCACATCAAGAGCAAGAGCAAGCAAGCCGTTTACAGTCCGCGGTGGCCGTCGCTACCAGCGTGCCCCGCGTACCGTCTTCCGAAGAAGCCACAAAATTCACATATCCGACAAGTAGCAAGCCCAAGGCCGCATTTTACATGCTGTTGACCCAACTTTATGAACTCTCCGGAGTGATTAAGTCCGTTCGGTCTGTTGAGGACAGATTCAACCATAGATACAACTATGACTGGGTTTTTGCTTACAAAGGCGAAATTCCCGTTAAAACGAAAAACATGCTCACCGATATGGCATCGGGTAATGCTATCTTCGAAGAGATTTCAGAAGATAATGAATATTATACTCCCGGTCCTTACGTGGACTCTGAGGAACTAAAAAATGCTCTACAGCGGGCTAAAGAACGAACCTCTCCATATAGCAATCTGCTCAAGTACAAGTTGAAGAACAGATTTCAATCTTACGGATTCCAATTCCTCCCGTCAATGATCAAATACCAATATTACTGCAATGTTGAACCAGATACGGTATTGCAGTGTGACATAGATAGAGACTTCTTTCGGTTCATGAGAGATCAACAGATGGTATTTGGTTTTGCTCATGCCCCTCCAGAACCACAGGCTACCACTAAAACTCTCTGGAAAGAATTTATTGAATTCAATGAGCTTAATCCCTCTTTAATGAATGAAGAAGGCCTTTTGCCCTTTCTGATAGATCATGCAAATGGAGGTTTCAGTAAATGCACATTTGGTACAAGTATGGAAATGGCCGATCTTAACTTTTACAGAACCGCGGAGTATGCGAAGTTGTTCAAATATTTAGATGAGAAGAATGGTATATTTTATGAAAGATGGATAGATGCCAATATACACACATTGGCAGTGACATTATTGCTACCTTCTAACAAGGTGTTCTGGCTGGATTCCGCCGGTTATTCGGATTCAGATCTCAGGAATACTTGTCCACTGGATTTGGAAACAAGAATTGAGCATCGATGCCATTGCAACCCTCACAAAGAGTACTCTTGGGGGAAGAATAGCTGCTTGAGAAAATATTTCCTTGCGGCAGGTATATCACTACCACCCAGCGTTCAATATATGGAACCATTTAGTCCCCGTTACAAAAAATTGATACCTACCAGAAACCTGGATGAAAAGCATTTCAAAACGCTGAATTATATGCCAGATGACAGATTGGCTGAATTATACGGACCTCATGAACCACCATTGGATTAAAAAAATTAGCATAGCGAAAATATAGAGTTTTGTACAGTTTGTGAAAATTTGCGTAATGATTTGTAATTCAGGCGATTAACGCACTTGCGAGGCACCACATCATGGTGAAACTTGCGAGCGATCTTCCAAAGTCCTCAACAAATATAGAATTAATGCTGTTGTCGTAATACTTTCTTGCTTTTGAAGTACCTCCCGCCACAATGAAGTAAAACAGCGTTCCAGTTAACAAATTGGTTAGAACAAAGAAACCGAATCCTTGTAGAGATTCCAGCTTCAAAAGGCCACAAGCCGTACCAAAAGCCAGAGACGTAATATCTCGTACCCTTTCCACTGCCTTTAGAATATTGGATTTTGTCAGTTATTTGTACTCACTGCTACTTGATTGAGTGCGTATACTTACTTGTCGGTTGTGCTGTATGCTCTTTGCATACTTCACTGGCACCTCGAACGCACGACGTGGATCCTTTTTGTGGAGTGCTGAATTCTGCGCCTTTGACATTGAGCTGGGTGGGAAGTTGAATTGGTTATCAGTCCCCTCTGCAGATGATCAAGTGAATGTTGTGCTGTTTGTCAGAAAATATGGAGTCTCTCACCTTCTGTTCCAAATTAGCTCGGGCGCCCGAAATTGGAAATCAACAGGCAAAGAAAAAAAAACACTATGAGAAAAAACATCAAGTCTATAGAAAGAAGAATATATTTTATGGTGATTACAATTATACACTGACTTCGTTGTGAGAGTTTAGGACGAGAGCGTAGAGTGTCTCGTACTAAAGCATGTCATCCGTACCATCGTCGTCGTCTTCGTTGAACAATGGAACCCCACGGCCTGTGAATTCAAACGGATTGCCCAAGGTGAAGCAAGAACCCACGGCGAGTCCGCAGGTCCCACCAACATATAATTACTTCCCACTGAAGGCGTGCACTGCGGACGACATTGAGGAATCCAGATATCACATACTCAAGTTCCATTCTGTGAAATCTGTGAATCCTGCAAAAGATTTCAAAGATCCATCCAAACTACACAGAAAGGACCCAAAAAATCTTCAATTTCAACTTTCCATCAAGGAGTTGGAAGAACAGAAGAGACGTCAAGCGGAACTAGAAATTGAGAAGAAAGAGAGAAGAAAGCAGTACATAAGGAATAAGAGAATAGAGAAAGGTGAAGACCCAGCTGCAGTTGATGCCGATATTGAGCGTCAAGAACGGGATGATGAGTTGTATAATGCAATGGATATTGATACTGAGGCATTCGATAGAGAAGTGGAGTTAAAAGGATTGACTGAGGAAGAACGTAAAGAGAGAGAAGATCAAGAAAAAAGACTTCAGGATAGAAAAGACGCTGAAGCGAAAAGACAAGCTGAAATGGCGATTGTGGCACCGGATGGAGGTGCAAGAAAACCCAAAAAGACCCTCTTCAAGAGGAAAACAAAGCAAGTAAGGGCTATGGATGAAACTAAACGTCGACTGAGGTACGAAGAGTTCTATCCTTGGGTTCTTGAAGATTATGATGCCACCAATGCCTGGGTTGGAAATTATGAAGCGGCCAACAATGAAGGTTACGTCTTTTTAGTCTTAGATAATGAGGACAAGAGCTTTAAATTGATACCTGCAGAAAAGAGTTATAAATTCACACCCAGAAACAAATATGCCACTTTGACTCTAGAAGAAGCGGAGGCCAAAATGAGGGAAGGTAGTAAGTCGTCCAGATGGCTTATGAGGAAGATGGAAGATGAAGTTGAACGAGGCGAGAGAAGAGATGCGAGATTTAGGCGAAAATTGAGAGTTGATTCCTCTTCCGGTGCTGTCAAAGAGGAAGATGGAGATGAAAGACGTTCAGAAGAAGAGGAATTTGATTTTGAAGACGAATTCCAGGATGACGAAGAAGCTCCTATTGTGGATGGAAATGATGAAGAAAACAAAGAGAGTGAGAAGAAAGTCAGACGTGAAATGTTGAAAGCCACAAATTTATTACCACAAGACGACAATGATGATGATTTAGACGATTTGTTTGAAGTCCGCAAGATCGACAAAGGTGGAAAGAAACTGAGGAAAGCTCTTGTAAAAAATGCTTTGAATGAAGTCTACGATACCTCTGATGAAGAAAACCCCTATATTTCTGAGAGCGAGATGGAGGAAGACGATATTGATGAGCAAATTAACACTCAAGCCAATTCCAAATCGAAAGAAGGAACTCCAAGTGTTGAGGCTCCCGAAATCAAAGTCAAACCTGAACCATCCGATGTTGTGCCAACTGAGCCACGAATCAAAGTTACGTCATATTATAATGGATTCATCACTCTCACTGCTACAAAAGAAATCCTTTCTAAGTTCCCTCAAGGACTCTGGAATCCTCATGTACAACGCAGAAGCTTGGAGCCTGAGGATACTACTCTTGAGTCTCCTCTTAGAAAGAAGTTGCATATAAAACTGGAAAATCCAGACAGAGCGGTTTCACCAGCTCATTCTCCATCCCCAGATGGTAGCGGTGTTGCAAATGGAAATGCTATCACGAAAGAAGATATTGATCGTCTCCTCGAAAATGGTCCTCTGGAGCTTAGCCTTTTGGTGAAAGCCCTGAGACCCAAGATGGCTGCGGATCCCAACAGTAAAAGTACTTTAAAACAAGCTTTGAAGGAACATTTCATACTGAAGAAAAAAGATAACAAAGTATATAGAAAATCGTCAAATTAAGTTACATAATTATTTTTTTGAAAAACACGTTCTTCTTTGGGAAATATGTCACTAAACTATCTCCGTTATTCTCTCGTCATCTTCATCCTCCTCATTGTCGCTGTGAAAAGCGTCAATTTCTGTATTAGAAGGAGCTTCATCTCTCATTAAAAGCTGCACAATTCTGTCACAGAGCTCAAGAACGAGCTCATTGTCGGTCGTTTCTTTGTGTAGCTCTCTAATCAATGGATAGACAGATTTCTCCCTTAGAAACTCCCTTCCCTCTCTAGTGACACATAGTAGCAAAATACTTTCTAAATGGACCGCTACAATATCGCCAAGAGGTTCTCTTTCTTTGTCATCGGGTAAAAGTTGCAATTCTTCAGGTAATGCGAAAATTTCTTCGTCATCCAGACCTTTGTTTCCTGGAGTGGCGAAAGGAAGTAAGATATATGGTAGCAAATTGATCTTTTCATCTTTCAAGAGGAGAATATGTTTATCTGTATCGAATAAAGAATTCTTTATTGTGGCTGCAATACCCTCTCTTCTTGTTTTGGAATCGTATTTCTCTGTGAACACTAGAAGCTTCGAGAGAGGTACGACATTATCGTATTCTTGTAAAGTAACGAAATAATGTCTTCCCTTGGGGAATCGAGAGATGTCACCAAAGAAATAGGCGAGGTAATCGAAGTTTGCGTATTTGCTCAATGTTCTATCTGCTCCTTTGACAAACAAGTCCATCAGACAATTTATAGCTCTTGAGCTTTTAAAAGTGAAATTGTCATTTTTCAGAGCTGCTGATTCTATCTCAAAATCAAATAATTTCACAATGTAGTCATCCTTGGCGATGTTACTCAGTAAGATGCATGTTAGGTCTCCGTTCACATTCGAAAGGTTCACTAGTGAAGTTATAAGGTATTTAACGAATTCGTCATCTTCTGCAACGAGCTTTCTGATGTAGTCATCATCACAGAGATTTGTTAAAATGGTCAGTGCGTTCCGTACCACTTCTGAGGAGACGTCTCTAGCAAGCTCCTTGAGATCCTTGATGGATCTATAGTTGTCATAATGGAAAATTTGCTGCTGAGATCCCGAGAAGCTTACCAAATTTTCCAAGGCAATTTGTTTAACTTGAATATGGTCGGAGTGTAAAAATTCCACCAGCTGCTGCATGTTAGTATGACATCCTGGCGGCAAAAAAAAAGTGCAAACAAGTGGAGGCAAAAGTTTGAGGGACTCAACTTACTTCTTCAATTTCTGTAGGCATCTTTGCTAGTAGTCTAGGTCTTCTTACGGGCCCTGAATACTTCAGAATGGTCAGAAATTATGATGACAATTGGTTTAAACTTCCTATAGTATGCAGTTGAAGAAAAAAAAAATTATTTTCAATTAAATTTCAATTATTTGTGATTATCTAATCGATAAATTTGGTAACGTAATCACATGATTACGTGATCTCTGATACTGCACGTGACTTTGGCGGCATATTTTGATTGTGAAACTTATCATGCGTGCAAATCGGTGCAACATGAGGTTATTGAAGATCGACCTGTAATCCTTGAATAAGATGCAGCCGTGTGATGCCTGTTGTTCGTGGAATGTGATGGTCGGTCCGTCTCCCGTGGATGTTGTCGTTGGTGAAATGGCAATCAGCCAATCAAATGCCGCGCGAATGAAAACATGTCTAAGAACCAGCGAAATGGGAAAAATTGCAGTGAGAAAAAAAGACACTAGGAGGAAGGAAGACAAATAGCGTACATAATACACTATTGGTGGTACCTATCTTGCAACTTCCTGGATACACAATACAAGGTCGTCGTCTAATCAATAGTAAGTTCCGGAATCAAGGATTTTGTTTCGGTCAATCGGACATCTTTGAAGCATTCGCACATAAACCTTCAAGCTCATTTGACTAACCCTAACTGGTCCCAATTTTTGATAGATTTGCAAAAATGGTCTACACCGCAATTTTCAATACATTTTTCAAGAGAAATGCCGTATACGTTGGTACTGTGTTTGCTACCGCTTTCGCATTCCAAGGTTTCTTCGACACCGCTGTGACAACTTGGTACGAGAACAGAAACAAAGGCAAACTGTGGAAGGACGTCAAACTCAAGCTTGCCGCTGGTGATGATGAAGAAGAGGAAGACGATGACGAATAAATAACTCTTCCTTCCCCCTACAAAATCAACATTTCCACATCCCCATCAACACAGCATGAATCAAGCTCCATCATCAGAAGAGCATGGGCTCCATTCCATTGTTGGAGCATTGTTCACCAATTCAAAACGTGAGTGATTCGACGCAATCGCAAAAGACAAAGAAAAATAAAATCATTTACAAGTATTATTCATACAAACTCATGTATATTCCCTAGTGGGTCGGCTACATCCAATACATTACCACTATATTTTCAATACCACATATTATGTGTTTCAACATTATGACCATCCCTTGAGCTTGGCGTATTCCTTCTGATTGAGCTCCAAGTTTAACCACATACGATTCAAATAATCGTACCTAGGTGAATGTAAGATACCTGAATCTCCGGACCCCAATAAGCCACCTGCTGGTTCGCCATACTTGTTCAAATAGGGCGCAGGCAGCCTTACCGATGAACCGGAAGATCCAACTCGTAATGTCACTGTGTTAGAATCAGGGGAGTAAAACAAACAGTAATCGTAGCGTTTGCCCAAATGTTGGCATTCTCCTCGGTGGTCTTTCAAGTTTTCTACTGAATCCCCACATAATAAGCAAATATGTCTCTGATCACTAGCTCTGGCCTTGCGCAGATAGGTGCCTAGTAAATCTGTAGTCTTTTCAGGCAACCGTGCGAGGTGAACAATTCCAGGATACGGCAAATGCAGTCCAAAATTTTTGGGAATCTGATCCGCTGGATTGATAGTATAACGCTCTGTTAGACCTTGTGTTTCTCCGTCCTCATAGTACGTGACCAGGTCAGCAAGAGATGGCACACGGAGCCTTCTGCAAACGTCATTGTAACCCGGTGTGAACTTCACATTGTTATTATCAGGATTGCCGTTGAGTACATAGACTATCAATTGAATTTGACTATACCATCTGTGAAGAACCAATGACATGATTCCCAGGATACCAATAACAGTTTCGTTTCCGGGCGTAATATATTCCACTTTCTGGCCAATATTTACTAAAATGTGATTTATGAAGTCGATGAAATTGCTGTTGATTTCTAATATCGGCAAGGATCCAACTTGACTCAAGAGTAATTCAAGGTACTTGTCCTCAGGATCTTGCAACAGGCGGTAACATATGGCAATAAGGCCCTTCTCAAAATGCTTGATCAGGCTCTTTCTTAAGACTGTTTCCATGCTCTCTTGAGATCCCAAGAAATACATGATTGTGTCAGTCGCAAATGACTCAGACGACATGATGTATTTCATGTAGAGCAATTTCGTTACATCCCCATCAATTCCAGGACTGCTGATCATAAAAGCAAAAAATTGAAGCAACGATCTTAAACCTTCCAATTGTGAAGGTCCAATGATTTGATCAAATGATCTCTCAGTATGTTTGGCTTCATCGTATCTACTCAACAGTTCCAACTGCTCAATGGTGTTACCAAATAATCCAAAAAGATTATTATATCCATTTGAATCCTTACGAGTGCTGTTCATAAGCTTGTCTGCCTTTAACAACGGATGTTCTAACAACTTTTGGAACTGTCTTTGTATCAAAGTTCTGACGATTGAGGTTTCCGGTGAAGATGCAAGTTTTGTGAAAGTATCTCTTTCAATGATAGTGGTATAAAGGTTTTCACTGTTCTGGGTATCATATGAATGTGATGAACCAAAAAAATCGTCGATTTGGTCACCATTCATCATAAATTCGGTGCTATTTTCTGCGAATGGGAAAGATGGTAGAAGAAAATTGAAACTTCCCTGACATATGGAGCAACCATAGTAGTCTGTACTCAGGGAAGGACGTCTTAGAAATATATCGTTGTAGCACGATAAATGCAATGTATGAGTACATCCTCTGAAACACACCTTCGAAACTACAGGCTTTCTAATTTTGTCCTTGAGTCTTGACGACAAATTCCCGTCGACAGGAGTGAAGTGAATAGCTTCTTCATTCTGTCTCTCTTTGAGATCTTGAAGCACTAGCTCATTACCGGATGTTGTGGATGGGGTATCCCAAAAGATCCTCGACTCGGTAATCAGAATGGGAACACCCACTGGGTCCTCGGGCGATTCTGCATTCCTACAAATTATGCACAATCGTTCTTCAGATTTCACGTTAGAGGAATCTGTAGGGTTCTCATTGGTGCCTTCTGGAGTAGTCGTTCCGCTCAACTCATCTTGAAAATCGTCTTTGTTCAATTTCATAAATTTTGCTTGTTGTTTGTTCATATTGCGCATGATCTTTTTTTGGCGCTTGAGAGCTAACCTGTGTTGCTTTTCTTGTTTCGTCTCGAATCCCTTACCTTTCAATGACTTCTTGTAGTCATCAATATAAGCCTGGCCAAAGCATTCAATAAGTGACTCTAACACATTATCATCCTGCAGCAGCAATATATCTAAACATGTTTGTGCTTTCTTTGTAATGTTTCTGTTCACTGTGCTGAGACGAATGATAGACATCAATCCCAAGCACGCAGGGATATCAACGAAATTTTGCAAAGGTGTCTGGTCTGACCCAGGGTTAGTGCTGCCATCTAAAAAGATAGCATGAATAAGATGGAGCAGGTGACTGATAAACTCATCACCACTTCCACTTTCCACCAAAGACAACAATTTGAAAATGAATTTTGCAAACGGTTTAGATCGGAAAAATTGGGTCAGTTGTCCGTATTGTGATATCTCCTCTCGGGAATATGAAAGTTTTGAGACATCAGGGATGATCACCACTTCTTCTTCTTTGATACCCTTTTGCTTGGCAATAGTTTTGAGCAAAGTATGTTCCACCACATCCGGTGACTCATAAACATTGAAAGGGCTCAAAGGATCGATAGAAGTTATCAATTCTGGCTTGAGAGAAAACTTCCCCGAATCATTAGCCCCAACAGGCGGTTGATAATCTGCAACTTCCTTTAGCGTTGCAGCAAAAGAGTTATCTGAAAGCGTTGGTTTAGAGTTCTGGAAGACCTCCAGTTCAGAAAATGGAACAGCTTGTTCCAACAATGCCGACATGAGTGAGAATCGAAGTTCATAATTTTCCACTTGCTCTGTTGACCACCCTTTCTGGTATGATCTGAATGTGAAGAGGTGGTACAGAAATATTATTAGTCTATCAATGACAGCACCGGTTTTTTCTTCATAAAGACCTCTTTGAAATGGTATCAATCCTCCCAAAATAGCATCGCTCAGCTCGAAGCGTTGAGTGATGAAATCAAGTGCATCTGGAGGGTCAATATTTCCTATTGCCAGTTGCACGAGGAATAAATCTCCTTTCGGATGAAAATAAAGTCTATGATACGCGCTCTGAGTGTACATGGATTCTCCATTGCGAACCCAGAAGCCACACTCAATCTGGATACTCAATACTATGTTACTCAATGGGGCTATTGCGAATGATGAAATATTGTGACTAGTTTGGACATTGCCTCTAAAAGTGAACTTGTCGTCGCGCCAGCCGATGAAGGCTGGATTTAACATCTTAACTTCAAAAAATCGATAGTTTGCACAAATTTCCGCCAAAAGAGTGTGCAACGGGTGCAGGAATGTTACTCCATCTGTCGAAACCTTTCTTTCCAGAAACGTTTCCTGGCCACATTCTCCAATTTGATAGTCAGCGCTTAAGGCATTCTGCAGCAATAAGATGGCAGAATTGATTGTCTCGGATGGCCTTTCGACCTTGCTGACAATTCTGCCGAGCGAGTTCGCGATACTTGTGAGCTCATGCACTCGGATAAAATTAAACCTGAAGGTATCATCCTCTCTTAATATGTGATCTCCAACTTTCCTTTCCATGAGAGAAACTCTTTCCCAAAACTTGAAGATTGCAATAATGTAGATGAGATAAGGCAGTTCGAGTACCGAAGCGATCGTCACATGAGTCATAAATTCACTCAAAGAACGACAAGAAGCGCCAATAACTCCCATGGATCTTCGAATTTGAACGGAATCTTGATTAGTGTCTATCATGCCAAATGAAAACGATCCTCCAATTGTGAAATTGGTCAAAATGGCAAGGAAACTTGCAAAAATTTTAATTGTTTTGCCTGATGTCACAATATGATTGACCATATCCTTGTCGTAGAAAACTTGAAGTTTGAAATCATTCAATAAGGAGGTTGCCCATTCCCTATCATAGTAGCATTTTCCATACTCAATAGATGGATAGATTTCCATTATCTGATCCACAAAATCCACTTTACGTTTGGGATCAGAAGTTAGGGCAGGTACAAGAATATCTCTCATTTGGTTTTTGACTGGTTTGGGAAATCTGGTAGACAAATAAAACAAATACTGCACTCTGCTAGCATTTTCAACCCCCTTACGAGTATTTGATTGGTAAAATTGATATTGAAGTTGGTGTAAGAGGTTCCAGTCACGATAGCCTCCTTTTTTGAACTCGACACTTCCAAACTTCGGTATCTTTCCGTTCTTCGTCAATAAGCCGAGATGTGAGCGCTTCTTGTAAAAAAATTGCGGTTTACTTTCCCAAACCGGAGCACCTTCATAATATTCCAGCGCCAAATCCTTCACCACGTCTTGCACAAACGATGACAATTTGGTGTCATGAGAGAAGAAATGGTGTAGCCATCCGGTTAATACGCCTGCCAGCCTTAAATATCGTAGGAAAGTCATCGGAACAACAGTCGCTAAGAACCCCAATTGCCCAAGTGCACAAAATGCAGACTTGAGAGATTCGACATTCAATGACTTCGCCAAAACGTAGTATCCCTTTGAGTCGATTTTATTGCTGACTGATGAGACATCATCTCTGTTGATGGTGAGAAGGTTCCTTGAATCTCTGTCTGAGAATAGTTCATTTGTCAAAAGCCCAAAAGTAACTTCCAGTGTATGCTCAGCTTCGTCATAATTGTGCACCTCATCATTCCACATAAGTAAGGCATAAAATTCAGGCTGGTCCCTCTCACCATAATTGAATATTCTATCACCGTGCTTTACTCGTCTAGTTTGATTCTTGAAGAGATCCCTGGGTCGATCAGAATGATTATGAAGTCTGTGGCCAATCCTGTCTACACTAAATTCAGTATTATCCCCATCAACGAGGTAGATATCTATCAAAGTATCTAATATGACTTGGATGACAGAGATTATTGTCCTCTTTAGATCTCTTGGAAGCTCCGTAGTATTTCCATTGTTACCGCGCAGCGATTCAGCTAAGCATACAACTGGTTTCCTCCAGGAAGATTGATCACCACAGTCACAAATGCCTCCACCCGAGGAATGGTGAACAGAAACTCGATGATCGACATGCTCCGTTTTGTCAAAGCAATAATCGCACATCACGCAAGTACCATCCACAGCGCAATCTGCGCAATTGTATACAGGCTGACCTGAAGGTATTTTTCGGGAGCATACTCTACCTGCATGAGAATGGTCTGGATTATTTATCAGCTTTGAATAGTATTTTGGCACATTGACTGTCTTTGGTTCTTCCTGTAGATGGAAGTGTTCCAAAATCGTTTCCCAGCTATCAGGGGATGGATTTTGGCCTTCTGTATCGAAAAATTCACCAGCATACTGACCCTCTCCTGTAATGGCATGATAGAGAGCTTGCTCTACCAGCTTCTTGATTCTAAAATCATCTTCTAACTCCTTGTTGAACAAAGAATGGAAGCTTTCATTGGCGGTGGCATACTGAAAGATTCTATGTAACTTATCTTGAAGGGACAGCTGCTCAAAACTATCCCGCGTTGAAGACATCTGGCTGAAGTATAAAGTTGGTTCTGTCTCACTTAAGGAGTTTGAAGAAGAGAGCAATTCAGGCTATGTTCTCCATCAATGAGGATCTAATCAAAGACTTATTGCATTACTCCACTAAAAGCCATATAATGATTCAAGACAAAGGGTAAGAATAGGCTGTGTCATATTGGTGCACGGATTTGATATCACGGGCCGTACTCCAGATTTGCATTTAATCAGGAACTCCAGAAAGCCTTTACCAAAGGCGTCGGAGTTTGCCTCTGTGAAAGTTGAGGCTGTCAATTATTGATTGCACTCTCGGACTACTGAGTGCCTGTAATACTCTCCTGAAGGGGTTCTTACTGCGGTTTTTTATTTGCTAACTTCCGCCTTCACGGTCCCAGCAACAGTCAATTTACTCCATAGACAAAATATGCAAGTGCCAGAACTTCGCAGTTGGTTAGCTTCGCTGCCTTCACAAAGCCAGAACAAGTTCACGCCGACTGTGAGAAGAAATATACGGAAACAGCTTTCATACTATGCGTCCGGTAAGCAACTTGAGACCATCCAAAAGCTCTATACCTCCCTCGATTTGCAAAATCCACCAGAGGATTTCGATTGGAGGCCCGAGTATGCGAAAGAGCAACATTTTCACCCTAATAGGCCGTGCTCCAAGAAGTTTCTCAGGGGAGATCCATGTTATAGATGTCTCACATGTGGTTTCGATGAATCGTGTGCGCTCTGTACCTATTGTTTCAACAGTCAGGATCACGAGGGCCATGAAGTGCATAAGAGCTTGGCACAGAGAGACAATAGTGGAGTTTGCGATTGTGGTGACCCTGAAGCTTGGACTCGTGATCTCAATTGTCGATTTTCAGGTATGGGTGTTTCCTACTCTGTTTCTGAAGCCGAAGTAGAGCACATGATAGCAACATTGAGCACTGCTCTTGACTTCGTTCTCGATGTGATGTCATCTGAGTATTCTTCACTTATACCACCAGCAGATCAGGAACGGCTGCTTATAAAGTGTACTGGATCGACGCTAGAAGAAGATCAGAAATTTGAGCCAGATAAGGCTAATGCTAACTTGAAGTATGCTTTATATCTCTACAACGACCAAGTACACCAATGCAAAGATGCTATAGATAGAGTTTACTTTACGACGAACAAGTCAATAGAGTTTGCAGAGATGATTGTTGATAGAGTGAACAATGTGGGACGTGCATGTGTAATGACATCATATGACTTTGATTACCTGCTTCGCAAGCAGAAGATTTTGACTTCAACAGGATTGCAAGCTTGTATTAGGAAATGCAGTGATGCTTTCAAGGAGGATATATCCGATGAAATCATACTGTGGATTCAAGACTTCACTCACACTGCTCTGTTTTTGAATTATGATTCTGTTAGAAACGGTTTTGCACTTGTGTTTCTGAGTCAATGGCATCCAGGTGTTGCCAGAACTGATTTTGGCCTAGCGGACTCGCACGGTTCACAACTGGAGAGTATTCGAAAAATTCGACTGTACAAAGACACAGAGATCCCATATAGATACCAGGCCATTCCTCCCTCTTATCAGTCGAAGTGGGAGATACCAGAAGAGTTGGTTGAAGAATGTGATTATCAGTACAAGGCCAACTCAAATGCCGCTTCTTTCAGAGGATCAAGGTACCAGTATCTGGTTTATTTCGATATTAGATTTTCCAAACTGGTAAGGTCTAAGTTACATGACCTCTACATATTTGCCTTGATCACAAATCTACGATACAAGCTCTTGGTGACTATACAGTACGTGGATATCTATCCCCAGCTTGCGAATTTTTTTCTACTCGCAGATAAAGAACCGGAAATATCTGTTCTCCCGGCTCTGTCAGTACAACTCTTCACATGTCCGCCAAACTGTACGACCCTTGCACATCATGGTGATCTATACCGTATGCTCGATCTTGCATACACTTACCTCTCTGTTGAAAAGCCCATTTCTATGAAAGAATCTTATCTTCAAAGGTATCTTATGTATTCATCACTCAAAAACAGAAAATGGGGGCACATCTTCCTAGATATGGCATACATCATCAACAGAAATCAAGATCAACTAACCCTTTTTACTGATGATTTCATGAACAAAATCTTTGATACAATTGCTCTATTTCAAGGTAATTATACAATTTCGCGTGAAGCGAATGACCATGTTGAGTATGAATCCAGTGACTACGGTCTCTATTTCAATGGGATGTCCGTTATTTCTCATTTCTGCGAGAATCTGGGCAAGTCGCTTAACAAAATCCCAGCTGAAAACTCTGCATGTGTCCTCAAATACATCGTGTCCCTTTTTGCCATCATTCAAAAGATCTCTACTGTGGATTGGAACCCTGAAAATCTGAATCCAACTACAGGTGGCACAGAGCTTGAGGCTCCTGTGAAGTTCAGATACATTCTATTAAACAGTGAAGTATTCTCTGTTGTCTCTTGTAGTGTTCTCAGTGATAACTTGAGTATGTTACATCCACTGCAATCTTTGCTTTCTTGGCTTCTTGAGTTTGACAACGGTATAAATGATGTCAGTGACGTCAATAATATTGTCGCTGCTGTGGAAAAAATAGATTCACATGCATTCGATACTTCAGCCCGTGGTGAAGCTGATTCCTTGTGTGTACCTGCCTTGAAAATTGTTTTCGATTTTCCTTTGCGTTCGATGGTTCTTCTTGCTCAAATAAAGCATGGTTTGTGGGTCAGAAATGGGTTGAGTATCAAGACCCAAATGAATATTTATAGAAATTCGGCGCTCAGAGAGTTTGGATATACAAGGGACTTATTTTTGCTACAATGTTATCTCGCCATGCAACCTGCATATGTTACACTCCCGGCCATTATCGATCGTTGGGATGTTTTGGAATGGTTCGAATCGAAGGCTGGTGTCGGTTATAAGACCAATTATGGGACATCACATCATTTGGAAATGATTGAGGAGGTGGTACTTCTATTCATTCATCTTCTTACTGATGACTTGCATATTATGAAGCGATCTGCACCTGAGATTCTGGACTTGAAAATAAGAAGAGAAATTGTTCATACCTTGGGTTTCAAGACAATGACGTATAGCTCACTTGTTTCTGAAATCTCGGAGCACATAAGTGCAGAAAAAAGATTTTTCGTTATATTCGAAGAACTTACTGAAGAAGTAAATCATTACTCCTCGTCTGGGTTGCCTTCAACACTGAAAGAATCAAAAGTCTATTCTTTGAAACCGGGCCTTACAGAAGAAATCGATCCCTATTACATCCATAATTCTAGCAATCAGAGGGAGGATGCAATAAAGAGCATCAAAGAGCATTTGCATAGAAAATTGGGAACACCAGTGGAAGATATAATCATCCCTCCCAAAACTGTCTCCTGGTCGGAAAGTCCCTATGCTAAAGTAATAGATACCATTTGTTCTGAGCTGTTTGCTCAACTTCTTGCTAGATTCTTTCAGTCATGTTTTGACTCCTCGCGCCAATCAAATGATACCCTTACTGAGTATTGTCTTTACCTACTTCATGTTTGCCTTTCTATAGAGCCGCAACAGCGTCAAGAATTCATCGAAAAGTATCTTAGCACCACTCCCGTCCCACAAACGCTTTACGAAATTTTAGTCTACGATGACAGAAAGCCATTTCACGCCAGAGCACGTTTTCTGCTGCATAGTTTGATTGATTCATCTGAGACTATAAAAGTGCTAGCGAACACATTTGACCAAACTATTGTCTATCCTTCTCTCAAAAAAGATGCTGACGATTTGTGTGCTTTCAAAAAGACGAAGAAGCTAGCGAAAAAGAAAAAGAATAAAATACTCGCCCGTTTCAAAAGACAACAGGAACTATTTGCTCGTAATCACATGCTAGAAGAAGGGGAAGATATCATGGAAGTCTCTGATATCGAAGAGAAATCTGAAGATAAACTCACAAGTTGGTCTTTTCCTTCAGAACATTGTATCTTATGTCAAATGCCGGCTACTGGTGATGAACCATTCGGAACTTTGAACTACGTTACAAACTCTAACGAATTCAGAAGTGTTCCCTTTTTCGATGATTATTGGTTCTACAAGGCTTTCAGTTCAAATTCCAGCCTTGATTCAAGAACTCAGTCCAATTCAGAAAATCCAGTCGTCAAATTTGTTAACGATGAAGAAGAAAGATATATCATTGGACCTGGATACCCAACAAGTGCTTATGGTTGTGACGATTTGGCTCCAGTTGTGAAAAGTTGTTGTCATGGAATGCATCATTCGTGTTTCATGGACTTTCTCAAAACCATCAAGTCGAGAAACCCAACCCAAGTAACGAAGACTCTTCCAGAAGACCATTTGAAGCACGAGTTTCTTTGCCCCCTTTGTAAGGCTGTTAACAACATATTTGTGCCAATATTTTATCAAACAAATAGAGAAGCCTTTGGTGATTATTTGACAAGAACTGGGGTAACTCTTTCTACATCCGCTGAGCTTTGTTCTCTTTTACGGCCAAACAGGGATGAAAATGTGAGATTAATTGCAAATGAAGTGCTTCAAAGGACATTTCAAAATATTCAAAGTCGTTACTTTATTGACAAACAACACTTTGGTCTACGCAAAAAGGGTGCTTTGGCCATTGCAGAATTTGATAAGATGTTGGGTGTTCTACCCATTTCTCACGAATCCATAGATGGGTTAATTGCTAACACTATCGAATCTGTTGAGATAGCGCTTCGTGGAACGACATACGCTAAGGGGGATGTGCCACTGGTTATATTCCAGTTGTCTAATCAACTACTCACTACACTAAGGGTTTGGAACCAGTATAAAGAAGTTCAGCATTGTGGGGAGTCTTTACTGAAGGGTGTATTTAATCCAGATATCAATTTGAACACTTCTGGTACTGACAAAACTGGTGGCTTGAGTTATTTCGAGCTGGCGTTGGGAATGGTATACAATTTGGACAAAGACGAGTCACTGCTTGTGGAGGGCCAAGATTATTTTAGATTTTTGGTTGGATTGGACCCAATCACAAGTCTGGGTATTGATTATCAAGTGCTTCTTCACTACTTATACATCAAGCATGTTCGTCAATCCCTATTGTTAATACTTTCCAGAATAGAGAAATACCATTTCGATACAGATCGATGTCAGCTGGCTGATTTGGGTAGTTTAGATACTTTCCAAATATCGCCAACCGACTTGGAGTTGGTGGAACAGGTTTTTGCAGCCTTCTCTGGGTCCGAGAAGTCAACAGATGGTCTTGTACTTGGTAAAGTGATAGTCGGGATGTTGGTGCGGTTGGTGACTCCTTTCTTGAGGAGAGCTGCGATCTACTCGTATGTCAAGTATGCAGTTGTCAAGGAGAGTGATTGGGCTGATTTGGAAGAAGGTACTTTGGAGGCCAATAGATTGACTTCTGTATTGGGTTTACCAACTCCAATTGATGTCATAAGAAGTATTGTCGAAACGGAAAGTTTGCAAACTTTCCAGTACAGCTCAGATGACAAGACAAAATTGCTTTTGGCAGATGTACCTTATCCAGCACCTATCAAGCTAATTTCCTTGCCTGAAAGGACGTACAAATTCTTTACACACTATTACAATGAACAAAAAGCGAAAGATAACAAATTCAAGCAACCAGTTGATCCTGCCATTTGTCTTTTCTGTTCAACCGTTGTCGACCTCCAAGTGGCTAAACTCGGTGACAAGTATGGTCCCTGTAATATGCACGCTAGGAATGAGTGTATGAACAATGGTATCGGGATCTTTCTGATACCGAGAAATAATTCGATTTTTGTGCTCAATGGCAATAAAGGCTCTTTTATTGAGTCCCCATATATCGATGATCATGGAGAAAACGAAAAAGATGCCAAAACAGGCCATGATTTACATCTTTCTGTGCCTAAGTACGATGATTTCGTTAAGAACATTTGGTTAAACCACGAAATTCCTAATCAAGTAGCCCGGAAAATCGAGGCTCAAGTGGATTTCGGAGGTTGGGAGACCTTGTAAATCAATAATATTCATATGTATAATAAATTCTATCATGTAATTATAATGACGAAGTTAAAATATCAAGAATAATAAGAATAAAAAAAATAGCGATTGTGATTTAAGCAGAACTATGTACGTATGTAGTAATTGGGGTAGCGTAGTATTCAGAAATTATATCATCTGTAATAAGGTTTCTCATTGAAGGGGTTATGCGGCTGAGAGGCATACATATGAGGATTGTTATATGCTTGAGCCCTTGAGCCCATTGGTGGTGGTGGTCCATTTTGGTACACGACGGTCTCTCTTCGTCTGTCACCGCGACAACACATAGAGAAACATCCACAGAGTGCAGAGAGACATGAAACTCCGCAACATAGCACATTGATAACGAGGGAGACTGCCCAAAGGATAACGAGCCCCGCTACCACCATACCGACAATGGCCACGATCTTGCAAGTTTTGTTATCCATACATGTATCCCAATGTTTGAAAGATTCAGCGGTCGATATGATATCCCTTTTCTCCAAAAGGGCTGCCACTTTGGAACGTGGACATGAGCCTTCCCCGTCTTGTGACACGGCCGCGAGACCAGAATTGATGTAATCCAGCACGGTTTCCGGTATGATCATTTTTTTGGTTGTTATGATTATACCCTCAGACACCTTGTTCCAGTGCCCAAAGTTGCAAGATGGGTGGGATATCGATCTTTTATGTATGAGTGCATCAAATCGGGCAGATCTGCACCCAGATCATCCAGGCTAGAACCCCCCGACGCGCGTTACTGCGCCCGAGTGAAGAACTTTGTGTTATCTCTTATTTTAGAGTTTTTTCCGCGCCTGGCTGAGTCTCGCATGGCTAAATTTGGAATCAGGTCTGGGGAAAAACAACCGTTTTCCTGCGCCATACCGACAAGGGCAAGGACAAGACCTAGAGTGCATTTTTGGTGTCATTATGCCTCGACGTGCCGCTGGCAGGCCGCAATCGCATTACAGTAGAGCACACAGAGTCTCTTCTGCTCTCGACCCGCTGGCATATGGAGAATGCAATTGAGCCGCGAAAGGCACACCAATCTGCCCACATGTGCTCCTACTTGCCATTCTCAAGTCTCACAAGTGCAGAGAGTATAAGCTTTTTTCACTTTTAGGCCGCCCCTTTCGAAAGTTCTAAATATATCCTGTAACACAACGGCCAGGTGTGTGTGACCTCCAAAGCTTTTTCAATTACGTCTATTGTAGGATATCAAGGCTCTTCAAAGCAATTTCAGTAGTGTGGTGGATGCGACATTGTCTGGTAGCCCCAGTGTTTGATAAATCAAGATTGTTTTTAGAACTTCAGATCGAATTAGTCTTGCGCCTCGATCCAATCTGATGATGTAATCAAATCACTCGCTTCATTTCAGAGATTCAATCTTCATGCGACTATCGACGAAATCGACCCCCAAAACTAGTTTTCGACAAATGAAAAAAGAATTTAGAGCTTGCTAATGTCGAAGTGATCATCATTAAGATCTTACCGACTCTTCACACCACCTCCGAAGACTCCTCACAGCACCCCAGACGGAAAACTCGCATAGGAAAAAGCGCATACAATGTCCAGTCTACTTTCATTCGGCTCCTCAGCTGACTCTTCGTCAGCCTCAAACTCCAACGAGGTCAAACAAAAGATAAAAGAGTCTGTCACATCAGAAATTAATACACTGCATACCATCCAGCTCACCCGTGGTTTGGCTGAAGCTTGTTTCGACAAATGTATTACCAACCCTTCAACCTCACTATCCAAGGCTGATGATCAATGCCTGCAACAGTGTGTGAAAAAGTTTACAACCTCTTGGAACATAGTGGCAAGAGATCTTGTTGCAAGAAACCAACAAAGTTGAATTTGGAATCGATATAATATCATCGCCTCATCGGGATATTGGTAATTTGAAGTCCCCTGTCTATATTATATTTGTGAGTTCTATCTCCTTTGTACATGTATATATTCAATAACACACTTGATTTGTGATTTTTAAATTTTGAAAACTCTTGCAGAAATAGTACAGCCAAATCGGCGCGAATTGATTGATTCAATCGAAAATATGGTTGAAATTGTTAAGCGCTGAAGAGTATTCCGATGCTTGAACACACTTCAGCGGTTTTTGAAGGGCTAGATAGTATGGAATATCACAAGGAAAAGTTCGATTGGTTGCAACTTTTCAATTCGACCTCTCAAGCAAGAATTGCGCACAAGACGGTTGGAATATCTTTGGAAACACTTCTATCGTCACTAATATTTTCTGCCGTCTATTGTGGTATACAAATTATTGCTTTCTCATACTTGAGATTGAAAGTTCCATATTTTTATCAACCTCTCACACACACATTTGATTCCCAAGTGAGCCAGAAGTCTTATATGGGTGATTCCAGCTTATTTGGTTGGATAAGACAAATTTATCGATTGCGTCTCTCACAGAAGGAAACAGAAAAAATATTGAACTCCAGCTTGGATTCATACTTGTTTTTCAGATTTTTGCAACGCTTATTAGTTTTATTTGTGATCATTTGTGCCATCAACATCCCTTCTTTGATTCCTATTTATCTTATCAAGAAGGGCAATTATCCAAATGCCCAAGGACTCAGTGCGCTATCAGCTTCAAACATTACTCCGGATGAAACTATCAAATACATGTTCTTATACATTCTCTGTGTATTTGTAACTCTTTGGTTCTATTTCATTCTTCTCTCAGAACTCAGATTCTTTGTTGCCTTGAAGCAAGCTTACATTACAAAACGCAACGAGAATGCATCTTTGAACTATAGATGTCTTTTGATCACTCATGTCCCTGACCGTTTCCAGTCTAAGCAACAGCTGACGTATCTCTTTGAAAAGCTTCAAGGATCCGGGGTAGAAGTTATCTGGCCAGTGGTTCATCATGGAGAACTTGAATCGTTGGTCACACAATTCATGTCCAATGTAGACATGATGGAGCTACGCATGACTCAACGCATTAGAAGGAATTTGAAACTTGCTGTGAGGCACACTAAGGGTACTCAAACATGGTTTTATCCACATAGTACAGCGGAACCCTGTTTGGATTACACATTACAAAAGATGGCTGATAAAAATACAGAACTGGAATCCTTGATAATTTCATTGAGAGCTCGATTGTTGTCTGAGTTTGAATCCACTGATTCTAGTCATGATTACATTAACTCAATAATTGTATTCAAGGATCCGGCAGGGGCATTCATTGCGAAGCAATTGCTTCTTTCAGAGGTGGCGGGAGACTTCAAGCAAAATGACATTCACCAAATTTTTGACCCAAAGGGAATCATTTGGCCCAATTTAACAAGACACAGAAACACAGATTTCGTGGCACTTCAAGCACAAGATTTAATAATCACAATATTCTCAACGATAACAACAGCATTTTGGGCATTGCCTGTTGCTGTCATTGGTTGGATGTCGCAACTACCATATTTGATCGCTGCTATACCACTTTTAAATTGGGTGGATCAACTGCCAGATTTGGTAAAAAGTTTCATAGCAGGCGTTCTACCAACTGTGCTGTTAACTTTTCTGACCATGTTGGCGATGATGATTTTCAAATGGCTGGCGTTTCGACGGAACCTTGTAACAAAATCACAAGTACAGTTAACGTTACAGCACTGGATCTTTCTGTTTTTATTTTTCCATTTGTTTGTTATAATTACAATATCTTCGGGAACGATAGTATTGTTACAAAAAATCTTAACTAGTCCGTTGTCAGTCCCATCCATGGTGGCTCAGGATTTTTCAAAAGCATCCAATTTTTTCTACTCGTTCTTCATATTGAAAGGTCTAACTTTACTTGGAACGACTCTTTTGCAATTGGGTACTCTTATACAACAGCAAGTTCTTGCGTTGATATTCGATAAGACACCTCGCCGCAAATATGAAAGGCGTACCAAATTTCTGCTTGAACAAAATTGGGGGGTTCTATATCCTACAGTCACTGTTTATGCTTGCATCGGATTAGTATATTCAATAATTGCCCCACTTGTAACTTTATGTTGTATGTGTGGGTTGTTACTGGAGCTCATAACTCTGAAATACTGTGTGAACCATCTTTTCGACGAAAGAAATTCCGCTGAAACACATGGTACACTATACTCTATTGCCTGGAGACAATTACATGCCGGCATATACAGTTTGCATATCTATCTCATCGGTTTATTTTTCCTCATCACAGATGAAAAGGGAATACATAGGTGCCAAGGGTTAGGATGGGTCACCATCGTGCAACTTGCACATGTCATTTACGCCCATGTGATGATCAACAAGGAATACGAAAGATTTTCAGATTCGTTACCTCTCAATACACTGAACTCAATCTCTCTTGGCACCAATTCATCTACACCATACACGGAAGAAGATCGTTTAAGTTATTTACATCCTTGTTTTTCGTACAAAACAATCAATGATGTGGTATGGATACCGAAGGACGAAAAAGGATTTAGTGAACTTGAGAAAATTAAATTAGCCAGAAATCACATCAAAGTAAGTGATGAAAATAGTGTCATAGATATGCAGGGACACATAAAACTTACGGGGAAGCCTCCTAGTTTAGAAGAAGAGGTATAATTCACAAGGATGTATGGAAAGTGTCCAATGCGCGTGGAAATCTCCGTCTATGAGCAACTTTGAGTTGACAGGTATCTGTTCAGCCACTTCTGTCTGATTCAACGAGATCAGATACGAATAAATTTCTACATACGGAAATAAGTAAACAAAGATCATTAACATTCCCGATCGGGTTTGTGCGCGATCTGCATTTTCGCCCCAACTGCGTGGATATTTTGTATAGGAAAAAAAAATAACCAAGCATCAGTAGCCTCTGTCTGCAGACGGCTGGCTGGCTAACGTGGCCATTGTAAAGCAGAGCGTGCTACATCTCGTTGAGTGCGACGAGAGAGGCGAGCTGCGGGTGGCGGCAAAAAAACATACCGTCCTCATCAAAGCAAAATAACTCACCGACACGCCGCAGTGGGCATTCCGAGTGCCCCCCCTGGCACGTTGATGGCGGTGCTTGGGTGCCGTGTGGGAGTTGGTTGAAGAACACCGTTTTCTCGAGTGCGCCAACCTGGGGTAAACAGAGGACACACACTCACTCCTTTCAAGAACGAGAATTCGGTCTTGCACCACCAAAAGACACACACACACGACGAATGCTTGCAGGCCGCGATGGTTGGCTAAGCGATGGCTGCCCCTGAAACAGCCAAAAGCGTTCCGAAAGCGTTCCGAATGCGTTCTGAATGCGTTCCAAAAATACGACGCGCGCTATCGTTTTTTGGAGGCGGGTTCGAGACAAGCCATCTTTTAATTTTTTTTCTTGCTTTTCAGTCCCTTCCAGGCGATTATTACGCGCGTTTTGGGGAGAGCGCGCCATGTTTTAATTATAGAACGTGGATCTCGCAGACGTGCATGCACAGTACTGTACAGTGTTGTACATAGTAGACACAAAAACTGGTTCAGAATTTTTATTGTTCCGCCCCAGTAGTCCATTTATATATATAACTTGCGTGATCTCTGTCTCTTCTTTTCTTCTGTGACACGAGTGTCGGTTCAGTCTTTCTCTTTTTAGTCTAGCGCTTGCAACTAATATAATTCTCAACATGCTCATACACCACAAAACACTGGCGCTTGTGGCCAGCCTGATACTAGGAACTGGAACCGCCGTCTCGGGGGCCACAACTACATCGGCACAAGCGGCGACCACTGCCTCGGCGACTGTATTAGCAGGCTCGGCCGTTTGCAACCCACTCAAATATACCACATGTTCACCTGATCCAGCGTTGGCAACCGACGTGGCTATCAATTTCACAGAAGAATCAGATTTGTTCGACGTTTACTCAACAGGAAGCCAGATTTCTTATGGTGACGATGGGTTGACTCTTACATTAGCCAAGAGATACGACAATCCTGCATTAAAATCCAAATTTTACATTCAGTTCGGTAAAGTGGAAGTGATACTGAAATCTGCCAATGGTACCGGTGTGATTTCGTCTTTTTATTTACAAAGTGATGATCTCGATGAGATCGATTGGGAGTGGTTTGGTGGTGATGGTTACGAAGCTCAATCCAACTTCTTCTCCAAAGGTGATACCACAACTTATGATCGTGGTGGATATCATAAAATGAGTGACCCACGTGCAGATTACCACAATTACACTTTGGACTGGACGAAAGACTCATTGACTTGGTACATAGATGGTAATGCTGTGCGTACTTTGGATTCTGATAGTTCCCAAGGTTTTCCTCAATCTCCAATGTACCTTATGACCGGTATATGGGCAGGAGGTGACCCAGACAATGAAGTTGGTACCATTCAGTGGGCAGGTGGTGAAACCGATTATACAGAGGCTCCTTTCTCCATGCATATCAAGAGACTCGTGATTTCAGATTACTCTACAGGTGACTCCTACAGTTATGGTGACCAAAGTGGTGAATGGACTTCTGTTGAAGCCAAAAATGGTGAAGTCAATGGTAGAATAGAAGAAGCCGATAAGAATTTTGCTGCTCTTGTCAACAGCAACACTGAAAGTAGTGGTGATCAGAAGGAATCCACTCCTTCTTCACAATCATCTGGATCCTCCTCAGCAAGTAAAGCATCATCTTCAGCAACTAGTGCATCATCCTCAGCAAGTAAGACATCTTCATCAGCAAGTCACACCTCATCTTCCACATCCTCGTCTCATTCTTCCTCCTCATCAGCCACAAGCTCCCGTAGTTCAGGAACAACATCTACCTCATCTTCCAAAGCCAGCACAGGTACTTCTGGAAGCTCGAATACATCATCTACCAACACCAAAACCTCTTCAAAGGCAGATGAAGCAACAACTTTATCGACCGCAAGGACAAGCTCTACATCTACCAGCGGCTCAAGTTCAAGTGCAAGGGCACTCAGCTCAAGTGCCAATGGCGGCTCAAGCTTCTCCCCCATGAAATTCTATGAAGGTCAGTCAAGCTCTTTGGTAGTTGCTGCTCTGTTTGGTCTTATAGCATCTACTACGGTACTTTCAAGCTTGTAATCCTTCTTAACGTAATCAAATTGTGAGAATTAGGAAAGTACCTGAATAATGAACCTCTTTGGGCGACTTTTTTGGACTCACTATCGCAGACACTTGCTCTCTTGCTATATGTACCAAACATACATACATACATACATATATACATATAACATGATCATACTGTTTTGCCAATAACTATTCTATCTATCAATATCATTTGAACAAAAGACTGGATAAAGGACCATTATGTGTTACGTAATCATTTATTTGGTGACCGCAACTGCCTCCAAATATTTTTTTCCGTATGTTTTCCCCCCCCACCCCAAGTATAAGTTCCCTCCACACTCCACAAATTGATCTGGTAATTTATTCCATAGATCAGATCTTGCAAGTGCCAACTTGGAGTGAGATGGCAGCTGAAGGACTTGCGTTCTCGTCGGATAATATGGATAATCTGGCTGGGCTGAATGATGCGACAGCAAGAGACCAACTGGAGAAGTATATCTCACAGGCATTGATCGACTTGAAGATATCACCCGAGCAGCGAGCGCTGCTGTACCCATATGCACCACAAGGAAGCTCTTGGACATTCACGCATGGCTTGATCATAGGGCAAATCAGTGTCATAGTATTACTGGTGGCATTCATCAGATTCTTCGTGTTTAGTGAATCAACCAACTCTGCAAAAACCGTTGCAACGAATTCCATATTGCGTCGTTCAAGAACTAAGATTGCCAATCCACAAGAAGACATAAATAATACAACGAGTACAATTCTGGAAAAGACATATTACGATGTGAAAACGCATCAGCCTGAATCGCTGGATTGGTTCAATGTCTTGGTAGCTCAACTCATGACGAGTTTTAGAACCGAAGCACTCAAAAATGACAATATATATCACAGTTTAAACGAGGCATTTACGTCTTCAAATTTGCCCGAATTTCTTGACAAAGTCACAATCACAGAGATAAGCATAGGAAATGATTTCCCCATATTCAGCAATTGCAGAATCAAACATGCATCAGGCAATCAAGGAAGACTGGAAGCAAAGATAGATGTGGATGTATCCGATACTTTTACCCTTGGCATAGAGACAAAACTTCTCATAAACCATCCCAGGCCTTTAGCTGCATCCCTTCCAGTCAAACTCAGCGTTTCAATAGTAAGATTTTCGGGATGTTTATCAGTGTCACTGATATCTGCAGGCGACCCAGAATTCAAAACGGCTAACGTGGTCAATGGCTCAGGTGATAAAGAGGAAGAAGATCAAAACGGAGGTAGTTCGGGTCTCATGTTCTTCTTTTTACCTGATTTCAGACTTGAATTCGAGACGAAATCTTTGATTGGCTCGAGAGCTAAATTGGAAAACATTCCTAGAATCAAAAGCATCGTTGAGAGCGTTTTACGTAACTGGTTCATTGAAAGGAGTATAGAGCCCAGATTTCAATTGATTAAACTTCCCAGTTTATGGCCCAGTAAAAGAACTACTAGGGATCCTGCTGCAACATCTGATGCTACAAATGCCAATGTCTCAACTGCCCCTGCATCATATCCACAATCTCCTCAAATTGTTCAGAATAACATTCTACAAACTTGATTGTATTATATACGCTTACTTGTAATTAGAAAATCGCTCTTTTTAGTTAGAAAGGTTCCTCATAAGGATCTTCCTCGTCGTAGTCATCGTCTTTTTCAAACTCATAAACTATAGCACCACCCACCGAACCTAGGGCTTGCTGCGCTTCTAAAAAGGGTAAATCCACCTGGTTTTTGGCGATTCTCTGCTTGTTAGTAGTTTTCAGATTGAATGTGGTTAGGTTATGAAGTAATTCATCCTCATTCGCTACCTGCTGTCCGCTTTGCTCCTTCGTTACGATTCTGTAATTATGCGTTTTGGTATCGACAATAAAACTATACTCCAAAGACCTCCCAGATTTCCTTCTGTATGTCAAATGTGCTGCAAACTGTGATTTATTGGAGATGGTGGGTGGAATATTCAGCTGCTCCAGGTAATGGTTTAATTCTTCTTCGTCTATTTCTGTCCCTTCAAGTATTGGCTTTATGGTGAAAATTGAGGTTGCCACAAATTGTAATCTTTTCAGAAGAGTAGGGGTATTGGGTGATATTATATCCTTCACCTGTGGAATAGTATTGTGATATGTTCCAAAGATGACTACATTGGGTGCTATTGTCGCCTGTAAGAAAGGTGACAGGTCTCTCTCAGCAATATAATTGAATGAATCCACAATCACCACTACTTTCTTGCTGGGGTCAACGCTTGAAATAATCTTCCGTATTCTCTGTTGAGTCTCATTTATCGAAAGGCCGAGAACTTTCACGAACTCATCTGCATATTGAGGTTGGTTTAATGTTTCAAATGAAAGATATACTATTGTGAGAGAAGAATTTGCTGATTTGGCCTTATGAACTAATTCTTCCGTGAAAAACTCCGAAGATTGAACGATTGTATCCAACGCCAAGATAAACGGAGAACTCTCTCGAAGACTTAGTATCCTATTCAATAAGACAGTTGGAGAAGACGTAGAAGTCATTTCAGAGAGATGTTTCTGCCTTCGCTGAAGTATTTCAGTTTCTATATAGAACTGTCTAATCTGAGCTTGTATTCTCCATTGTAAAACTATTTTTTTTTTTCTTGAATCTTTATTTTTCTATCGTGCGAGATTATGTAGGGCAATTAGTTTATATAATGGGATCTCGGCTAATTAGTGCCTAAAATGACGGGTAAGGATAATTGACAGGATTCAGACTATACGGCTCGCCAAGATGGTCTTCAATTGTGCAATCTTCAGAATCTGCGCTGAACGGATTCTCCAATTCCTGATTGTAGGCCGAACTGACGTAAAATGTGACAAGTCTGCTTTGAAACTCTATAACATCTTGCGTACTTGTAAAATCTATTCCATCTGTCTCTGGGGAAACAATCTCATTCCCCACTAATTCGATGGTGGCAGGATAACAAGAGCTACTCCACTTTACTCTTTTTCCAATATAAATAGGCTTTATGGGCACATTGTTCAACCATTGGTTGATCTTCTCGTCGAATCCTATCAGCGGAGCCAGATTATGTATTTTTTCGGGATCTTTTGTATCTTCTTTCTCCTGCGCAGGAGCAGTTCTGGCACCTTCTTGGTTATTCTTCTCTTTACATCTCTCACGGAATCTGTTTTGTGTGGTATTCATGGGTTTGAGTTGCCCAAATTTTGAGCTCTTCCCTTCGTTCGTCTTTCTTGTTCTCTTCGTGGGAGTTACTGAGCTGCCACCGGTGTTCGAAATGGCATCATTCTGAACGTGCAGAGGATGTCCAATCTGTAAATTTTGATCCGCATTTTCTCTGGCGCTTTTGTTACCACTGCAAAGGTCGGTGGTTTTGTGATTTGATCTCCGACGAGGCGCTACCATCGAGAAAGGATGTGCCAATTTGTGAGATGAAATCTGCGAAATCCGTTCCGTGGAACGCAAAAAGAGTTAATATATATATCACCGCAGTTGAGCCAGAAAACGTCTTCTTCTTGTTGACTTACTCCAAACATATACTGGTCTACTATTGACTCTGTACGAGAAGCTCAAACGATGTTTTTGTTTCGAAGACAAACCCGTTTCTTCTTTGATGATAATAGACGCCGAGAAAAATCTGGGGTAGCAAAAACTGCACGTGATCTTTCTGGGTGACGCGCATCTATCAAGCAATCTTAAAGGCAATCGGTCTTCCAAATTTTCCTTCTGGAAGGTGTATCTTACTTGTTTATTTGATCTGGAGTTTAATCCTCTGACTGTGCAGTGGGCCTGAGACCGTCATACCATGGGTGTACATGGACTGTGGGATGTTGTTGGTCCAACGGCCAGACCAGTGCGGCTTGAGGCCTTAAGCCGAAAGAAGCTTGCCGTTGATGCATCGATTTGGATATACCAGTTTTTGAAGGCAGTTAGAGACAAAGAGGGAAATGCGCTCAAGAACTCGCATATTGTTGGATTCTTCCGAAGAATCTGCAAACTTCTGTACTTTGGCATATATCCCGTGTTTGTTTTCGATGGTGGAGCGCCGGAATTGAAGCGAAAAACGGTCATCAAGAGACGAGAGCGCAGAGAGATGAAGAAAGAGTCAATTCAACAGACCGCTCAGAAACTGCTGGCCAGGCAATTACAGTCTTTGGCAGATCAGAATTTGCAAGAAAAGGCAGAGGTGGTGAGACCTAGGTCACGGACACCCGTAAGCAAACCTGAACAATCCCAACAGGATGACGATAATCTAGATTTTACCGAATATTACGAAGACAACAATTATTTCGATGGCAGCCAGTCAAATACTAATAACGGACAGACAAACACAGGGGCAAATGATATTCAGGTGGCGCCCAAGAAGGTTGAGAAGCCTTTCCGCCAAGAAGATGAATATCATGTACCAACCATAGCGAGTTTGAAAACTTCCAAAGATGATTCAAGAGTGATAACGGACTATGAGTACAAAAGATTGACAGATGACCTACAAGATGATCTAGACGATATTGACATGGAAAAAATCGATCCCAAGTCAAAGGAATTTGCTGAATTGCCTTTGAGTACACAGTACATAGTACTATCACACCTGCGATTGCGCTCAAGACTGAGAATGGGGTATACAAAACGACAACTTGAAACCTTATTTCCAAGTAGTATGGAATTCAGCAAATTTCAAATTCAAATGGTACAAAAAAGAAATTTCTTCACGCAAAAACTAATGAACATATCAGGCATGGATGGGGCTGATGGAACAGAGAAAAGAATCGCAGGTAAAAAGGACCGACAGTATGCCTTACAGAAGAATGAAAGTGGTTGGACCTTGTCGATCGATCCTGAGGGCAATTCAGCTGCCAAACCGATAGAAGTTAAAGAAGAATTTGACACTATACGTCCCCGAAGAGACATAGAAGTTGTATCGGATAGTAACCACGATGAAACCAGCGATGATTCGAACTCGGAAGATGTTGAATGGGAGGATGTGGTGGAAGATCAGATTCCAGCTCCGAAATTTATACCAACTGGGAAAATCAATGAGGATGCAGTGGGACCAAGATCTTTTATGGATCCGTCAATTCATAAAGGAAGCACATCTCTCTTTGTTGAAGATGAGAATGCGGTAGATCTGGTACAGAGCGACGATCAAGATGGGGACGATGATGATGACTACAAAATGGCAATGATTCAGTCCCTCTATGGCTATGCTGCGAAGAATAACAAGAAAAGTGGTACATCTGTTACCCAGGCACAACCGGTTGCAAGTAAGGAGGAGCATAACGCTGTTGTCGATGTTGACGAAGATGAAGATTTGCGGAGAGCCATTGAAGAGTCCTTGCAGGACTATGAAGAGCTTCAAGAGGAAGAAGAGGCAATTGCCAGTGGTTCCAAACCTCATTTGGCAAAAACACGGGAAACAGATGCACCTTTGATTCTCTCTAAAGTGTCTTTCAAAAACTCTTTGTTCAGCCAAGGTGGAAGAGCGCATGACAAAAAGAAGTCTCAAGCGGTGAACAATGAAGGATCAGAGACCCCCAAGAAACCGAAAACTGCACCACAAGTTCCTGCGTGGTTCAACAACACCGATACATTTGAACGCAAATCACATTTTTACAATGGTATCGGTGTCACATCATCCGATGCAAAGAAGAGAACCGCTGATGAAAAAGCAGGTCTCATGTCGTACAATGATATACAAGAGTACATTGGAAGTGATGAAAATGAGAGCGCCAAGGAGAGTAATGATGACTTTTCTGACAGTGATTTGGTTGAAGTGTCTCATGAAGTTCGCAATGATGATGCAGCCAACATAAGCAATGACAAGGAGGTATCAATTGTGATTCCAGACGAAACTGAGGAAGACAAAGCGGTGGTAGTCGAGACTCCTTCATCAGAGCAGGATAGTAATGTTCAAACTCCCGAAAGTCGAACGACCATCACTGAAACATCGAAGTCAAGAAAGGACACGACTGCAAAACCAACAGTGGCATTAGTAGACGTTTTGCAACCACAAAGAGACGAGGTTCCAACCGTTGTGGTACCAGAGTATGAATTTTCTGAATCGGAGGAGGAACATCTGGTGGAACAAATGGAAAATGAGGAACTTGCCTATGATAAGTTCGTTGGTGACTTGAGCAAGCAAAATCAACAGCTGAATGTATCATCAGTTTGGAATTTGGAAAAGGAAAAAGAATTGCAAGATCAAAGAAGGAAAGATAAAAGAGATTCTGACGAAGTTACAAGTATTATGATTCAAGATGTTCAAGATTTACTATCACGGTTTGGAATTCCTTATATTACAGCTCCCATGGAAGCCGAAGCACAATGTGCCGAGCTTTACAGGCTTGGACTTGTGGATGGCATTATCACCGATGATTCTGATTGTTTCCTCTTTGGTGGAGCTAGGGTCTACAAAAATATGTTCAATGAAAAGAATTTTGTTGAATGCTATATCGATATAGATATTGAGAGGGATCTCGGTTTGACAAGGGAGAAAATGATCGAACTTGCTTTATTACTCGGAAGTGATTATACTGATGGTATTAAAGGTATTGGTGTTGTGAATGCAATGGAAGTTCTTGCCGAGTTCAGTTCTAACGAAGAATCCAACCCCAATATCTTAGGAAGTGGATCTTTAATCAAATTCCGTGATTGGTGGATCGATTATCAAAATGGTGGAGAGATTGATCCTCAAGAGTCTTCTATCAAGAAAAAGCTTCGTAAAAAATTGAAAAAGTCAGATTTATTCCTGACGAATCAATTCCCAGATCCTTTAGTCTATGAAGCGTATATTAGACCCGAGGTTGATTCTGATCGCAGTGAATTTAAATGGGGAAATGTCGATTTGGATAGATTAAGGACTTTCCTGATGTTCACCGTTGGATGGAGTCAGTCACATGTGGACGAAGTCTTGATTCCTGTCATTAGAGATATGAATCGTAGAAAACAGCAAGGTGTTCAAGCCACTCTGGGAGAATTCTTCCCAGTAGAGATGCTTCAACGTCGTAGAGCCATTATGACTGGTAAAAGATTAAAAGAGGCTACATCCAAGTTAAGTTCCAAGTCGACCTCTAAAGATGTCGATCCGAATAATAAAAAACAACCAGCAGATGCTTCAAGGGCCAAAAAACGCAAAGTTTCTTCGAAGCAAAAAGAAAAGACTTCGGCCACTTAAATGTGTACTGTACCTGTCTATAGAATGTACATTAATAACCGTATTCCCAGAGTTCTTTGTTGTAGCCCTCTGTAGCATCGGTATCTGTGCCATAAGATTCTTGCCATTTGACAAAACCACCTCTTAAAATCCAAATCCTCAATTGTTTGAGCTTTTCTAAATCGTATTTATATTCGAAATTATTTGGAGATTCTAAAACTTCATTGAGAAATCTCTGGAATTGTAAAGCTGCCGCTGGCCCCCTTTGTTGACTAAGTGCACAATGAAACACCACATCTTGCTTAGATTTCTCCAAAAGGTCTTTGAGCACCTGAGGAGCTTCGGAACCTACTTCTGTCGAAGGCACATGGAGCCCATTTTTAATATGACCCCCAATGTAATCAGAATCACGCACATCTATCACCTGGAAACCACTACCGAGGCTTGAAGAACCTTGACGTAGCCATTGCCTCAGTGTCACAGGTTCCAAGAACTTCAAATCTGCCACGGTGAATCCCATATTATCTACGAGCTACTAGTGAAGAAAGATAACTTACCTCGTTATTTGCGCCCTCTACTAGGTATCTAACGCACATTTTAAAAGGTAATCTCCGCGAGTTTAAATATTTTTTTTAGGAGTGCATCAAATTTCCGGAAAGCATATATTAAAAAGGAACTTACGTTATGCACAAATATATATATCGAAATCTTAGTTATATCATAATCATTTCTTAGTAGCAGAGGACAAAGAAGCGACTCTTTTAGGTCTGGGGCTCTTTGAAGTGATAGCAGATGGTTCGTTAGGGGAAGTTGAGTCTTCATCTGATACCTCATGAGAAGGAGGGCTCGTTTCGCTTTCGTCTGGTGAATCAAATTCAGAATGTGATTCAGAGCCATTGACCCATTCTTTGAAATTTTGTATCAGGGAAACACCAGATATGTTTCTCTTGCGTTGAAGTAATTCATTACCATTGTATTTGGATGCAAAATCGGATGCGGGAGATCTTACAGAAATCGTATCAATATCTTGTAATTTTCTGTTATTTTTATCAACAATTCTTCCACGTAAGAATTCTCTCACTTCGAAATAAAGATCTCTTGATGTGTTATTGAGACTTTCATTTGTCTTCTTGAAGTAGCTTCTGAAACCTTGTATATGTTTCTTGAGATCCAATTCGTTTTTCTTAAGCCAACTCACATTCAAATCTTTTCTAGTTGCACCACGAGCGAAATTTCTCATTAGATACTTGTCATAATCTTTAATAATCTTGGTGATGATATCGGATGTCGATATTCCTTCTGTTCTCTGTGTTGTGAGAAACATTCCTGCTTCTTTCACAGGTTTGTAAATATCGTCTATGTCACCGGAGACATATGGTAAATCGTCATGCGCAGTGTAATCTAGGTTATGTTTTTTCAAAAAGTCTATCGAAAGCACCCAAGGAGCATCTTCAATGACTTCATCGACCCACTTACAATGCTTCAATGTCTCATATCTCTGTTTATCCGTCAGTACCGTAAGTCCTTTTCTTTTGTGGGTTTCAACATCGTTGGGTATTCCGCAGACAAGCCAAACATTCGGTAACGCTTTCTTACACTGTTCAAGTTGTCGCATGTGACCGAGGTGGAAGAGGTCAAACACACCATCGGCATAGATCCTGACAGCTCTATTTTGAGGTGGTAAATTCATCTTGTAACCTTTGGGTCTATACTTTCTTAATTCAGGAGGTAAGAGCTCGTCGTATTCTTTCTCTTTCTTCAAGAATTCTTCCGATGGTTGTTGGTCTTCCACGGCATCCTCACCTACGTCGGCTGATTCACCTGAATTGAGTTTCTGCTTCTTAACTTTCACGGGTCTTTTAGGCTTGAGCCTGCTGCCGTTTGATTTGCTACTATTTGCTTCAGTCTTGATGGAAGACGATTCGGATTCCGAGACCCCGTCTTCGTTACCCTCTTCTTCATGGGAACGCTTGCGCTTCTTGAACAAGTTCGTCAGCGAATCCGTTCTCAGCAAATTGAAAGAAGAGACAGACCGGGTCTTCTTGAGCTCATTAGGGTGATTTTCCGGATCGCGTGGTTCTTGCTCTTGTTTGATCTGCGGCTCGTGGTGCTCATTTTCCTTCTGCAGACGCAGCTGCGTCTGCCTTGCGGTCTCTTTGGGCGCCATAACCGCTGTGCTAATGACTGCCTTCCGCCTGGTGGTCTAAGTTGTCGTCCGAAAGGAGGTCAAAGCAGACAAATGAAATTCGATCTTGAATATCAACACTTCGAAAAGTCACCTCAGCGTACTACCAGCACTGCCAAAATAATTTTCTGCCACTTTCAAAAGTAGGCACGGGTCGTCGAGTAGCTCCGAGTAGCTCGCTGCGAGACGAGAGCTGGGAATTGTAGCTGTGGAGATAATTAGCCACGGAGATGACCACTAAATGACCAATTGAGTGGGCTGGGGAAGCAAAAAAAAAGTCTAAATCAGCAAGCAGCCTGGCTTTTGTGCAGTGGAGTAAGGAACACAGCAAAAAAAAGTGTATTTCTGCAGCTTCTGGCTAGTTAGCCCACGGGTGAATTGAATGATTTGCTTTCTCGCTGGAGTTCTCGCAGAGTTCTCGCAGAGTTCTGCCGCGCCAAAAGCGCAGAGAAGCCCGCAATTGAGAGCCAAATCGAAATTCCAACCCAAATTCCAACCCAACCGACCAGTTTTTCTCGCGTTTCGTTTCACATGCCGATTTTTCGTTTTCTGGGGGAGAGAAGTCTGAAAGAAGTCTGTGAGAATCCCGATCGGCGCGCCGATCACCTGGGTGACGCCCATCGGCGCGTCTGCCGACGGGCGCGAAGTCTGGTCTCTCTCCAGACAAGGTAGCTCCGCTATATACGCACAAGGTGGGTGAAGTTGAGGGAACAAGGCACACGCTGTTGCAATTTATTGCACGATATTGCTCTGTTGGCAGGACACACAGGGCACACAGGACTCAGCTGGAAACACAGAACTGACAATGGACACCGTGTTCGCAAGGAACCTTACTGGCATGCTCCAGAGCGCCCGGGAGTTCACTGTGGACGCCCTGCAATCGCAATCGACCGCAAACATCAGTCCGTCGGTGGTGAGTAATCTCATCAACAACAAGCTGTCAGAGACCACCTCGAAGCAGCTCTCGACGTCGGAAATCGTTTCCTATCTGAGCTCTTCCAATGACAAGGAGAAGTTGCAAGCGCTCAAGTACCTCACGCACTTGACAGTGCGTGAAGACGGCTCGTCCGATCGTGACCTCTTGCAATTTTTTGCACACGTGGTAAAGAACATAAATTCCCATAACGTCAAGATCAAACGACTTGTCTTCATCTATCTCCTACGTTACAACCACTTACAGCCAGATACAGCTTTGCTGTCGATCAATGCGATCCAAAAGTCCCTCACAGATAAGAACTGTATCCTGAGAGCCTTGGCGATTAGAGTCATTGCAGGTATCAAAATTCCTGCTATACTTCCTATTCTGATACTGGCAATTAAGAGAACAGTGACGGATTTCTCTCCATTGGTGAGAGCTTCCACTGCAATTGCAATTGCTAAATGCTTCGAGCTTGATAGACAATACAATCCTTCGGATATCCCACTTAAGACAGCTTTAAAAGATGATTCATCAATACCTTATCAACTTTATAAACTTTTGGGTATCTTACTCTCGGATAGCGATCCAAAAGTCGTCAGCATAGCCATAGGCTCATATAATAGCATTTTCAAAGGATTCATCGATCTTATACATCCACGTTTCAAGCATCTTGTATCACTCTTACCAAAATTAGATTCATTTGCTCAATCTCAACTCATAGATTTATTGGTGGATTATACAAGGCTTTATCTTACCAATCCACAATCTACCACCGAAATACCTCAAGATTTACAATTGATCGTTACATCTTTGAAACCACTCATCTATACTCAAAATATTGACACTTTGATAAGTCTTTTAAGATACCTCAAGAATGTTTTCCCATTTAAAGATTATTTAAAAGAAAATTTCAAATTAGATCAGGTCATTATACGCTCCTTACAAACATCTACCGTTCCATTAGAACAGCAATTGATCCTTGGAGAAACTCTGTCCCTCGTATCAATTCCCTCTTTACGTGGATTGTTCGACAATTTGACCGTCTTTTATCCATTAATCATTGATTCTCCTACCAATTTCAAATTGAAAATAGCCATATTGACAATTCTTACCAATCATACTAATTTTACTCCAATTTTCAAAGAATTACAATACTCAGTTGAAGTTGTCAATTATCCTTCATTTTTGAAAGTTTTCATTATCAAATCTTTGAATGGATTAACTGCAAATCTGACTGAATCACAAACGAATCAATTGTTACAATGGTTTTTAAGAAAATGTAACGATAAGAATGTTGCACCTGAGATTCTTTCTGAATATGTATCAGGGTTGAGGTATATCATCCAAGTGAATTTACCAGCTCATGCATCTATTCTCATTCAAGTGGTTAGCAAAATCATTGATTTACAAACATTTACCATTTCGAATAATACAATTCCAGTAGCAAAATCAACCATAATTTGGCTTTTAGGTGAATTTTCCAACAGCTTGTTACAATTGGAGAGTAGTAAATTCAATGATCAAATAGTGGCTTTAAATGATAGTTTACCTGATATTTTGAGAGTTTTAACATTATCTTTCAATAAAGAAGAACCTTTAACCAAATTGACAATTCTTTTGTTTGCTACGAAATTATATACAAAGGAACTTTATGAATGGAAATTGACTCATAAAGATACAGAATTATATCCATTTCAAGAAAATAGTCCAATTTTCAAATTATTCAATCTTAATTTACAATATGCCAAATATGATGGATCTTCAATTGATATAAGAGATAGAGCAAGATTAATTGGATCTTTATTACCCAATATCCCATTTGCTGATCTTTCTCTAACTTCTACATCTTTAGTTGATTTTGATTCATTCTTAAATGGCACAACACCATATTCTAATGATATCTTACAAAAACTTAATACCAAATTAAATGAAACAGAATTATCTACATTGATATTCCAAGCTACAAAAGTACCTCCTAGTCGAAATCAAGATGATTTGGAAAACAATTCGGGTCTTTCTACTTTTGTTCGTTTATTCCATACTGGTATCGCTGATTGGAATCCAGAGTTATTGGATGAAGAATTTATTGCTTATTATCAAGCATTAAGAGATAAACAAATTGATGTTAAGGATTACAGTAGAAATATCACTAGTTTTGGAAACCAATCAGTAAGTCAAAACCAAAATCATATCCGATCTTCATCTACCGCTGGTAGAACTTCCAGCGGTAGTCCAACACCTCCTATTGCTGTATCATCAAGTGGATTTGGTTCTGGTAATGTACCGGTTGATTTAAGAAGACGTGGTGTCCAGAAGTACAACCTGCAATCTCTTGATGATTTCTTGGGTGGTGATGCGTATGATGTCAATGCTCTTGTTGGTGGAAAGAAAGCCGTAAAGCCAGAAGTTGAGGAAAGTGAAGGAGAAGAAGAGGAAGAGGAGGAAGAGGAAGAAAGTAGCGAGGAAGATCAAGGGGAAGAGGAAGATGGGTCAGATAATGAAGAGGAAAGTTCAGGAGATGAAAATCGAAATTTATTATAACATAAATACATATACAAGATCAATCAAAAGTTATTTTTTTAGCTTTTTTAGTTGGATCGACATTTTTAAAGAAAGCACCATAAGCACTGTGTTCTTTCTTTTTTGTATGAGAACCAAATTTCAAAAGCTCATCAGGTACTTGTTGATTTGCACCATTCAAAACATTTATTAATGCACCAGCAAGGTGTTTTTCATGGTCTGTGAATAAAGTATGTGAAATACCTGTTTGACCCGCTCTACCAGTTCTACCAATTCTATGCACGTAATCTTCTACTGTAAGTGGGAATGTAAGATTGATGACAACTTTAACATTTGGAATATCTAAACCTCTTGCAGCAACATCTGTTGCTAATAAAAGATTCGATTCACCTTTTTTAAAAGAATCTAAAGCTTGTGATCTTTGTTGTTGTGAAAGATCACCATGTAATGCAGCAACTTTATAACCTTTATAAGTCAAAGTTTGTTCAATTCTAGTTGCTTCTTTTTTATACAATGCAAAAATTAAGATTTTGTCATTACCATTTGTGTATTTTTTCAAAAGTTGTAATAATTTATATTCTTTATCTCTTGGATTTTCCAAGACTTCAACAATTTGAGTAATACGTTTATTAGCAGATAATTCATCAGTATCACCAATACTGACTTTGATTGGATTATTCAAGAACGTTGAAGCTAATTCTCTAACTTCTTTAGGCCAAGTGGCTGTAAACATTTGAGTTTGTCTTTTTGTATGTGTTGGACAATTTCCAATAATACGCTTAATATCTTCTTCGAATCCCTTTTCGAGCATTCTATCAGCTTCATCAAGAACTAAATATTTAACAGATGATAAATCAATTGCTCTTTCATCCAAAAGATCCAAAAGTCTACCAGGTGTAGCAATAACGGCTTGAACACCTTTTCTTAAGATGTTTCTTTGATCATCTTTTGAAACACCACCATATATACAAACACTCTTAAGACCTAATGCATCGGTTAAAGAAACGAAATTATCATAGATTTGCGTGGCGAGTTCTCTTGTTGGTGAAACAGCCAAGACTTGAACACTCTTGACATTGGGATCTATTTGATTTATAGCAGGAACTCCAAATGCAAAAGTTTTACCTGATCCTGTTTCAGCAACACCAACAACATCTTTACCAGCGAATGCAAAAGGCCATGATGCAGATTGAATTGGTGTAGGTTTACTGAATCCAGATAAAACTTTCAAAATCCTAGGATCAACCGAACTTTTAAGTGCATCAAATGTCAAAACAGGTTGAATAGAATCGGTATTTCCTGTGATTGTAACATCATTCTCTTTCAAAAAAGCATCAATATCCGCTTGACTAGCAGTAGACGATACGACTGCTGGCTTGGCACTTGGAGATTCATCTGCTTTCTTCTCTGATTTCTTATCTTTCTTGTCTTTCTTGTCTTTCTTCTCTTTCTTGTCTTTTTTGTCTTTCTTGTCTGATTTATCCTTCTCTTCTTTCTTTCTCAGCTCTTTCTTTTGCTTTTTGAGCGCTTTCTTGTCGAGAATTTCCCCGGAGTCAGCCTCCTCGGCAGACCGTGAGTGCTTCTTGCTCTTCTTGCTGTCGTCTTTGCCCATTGCGTGTAATGGAATGAATACTAATAAAACGAATCTCGTAACCAAATAAATGAAAATAAATTAAATTAAAATAAAAAAAAAAATTCTTAATTATCATGCAGCTGTGAGGAAAAAAACTTTTCTTTTTGAGGTTTGAAATATTTCGTGACATTTCACAGTGTTGTAAATCAAGAAGAAACCTGCATTACGTAATCGGGATTGCCACAGTTGTGTTTTTTTTTTTTTTTTTTACTTGTTTATGTTTAATTTTTAATTTATTTTTTTGAAAGAAGTTTTTTTCTTATTGTGCCTCAATTGTTAATTTTTTTCTGGGGAAAGCAAATTCTGACAGAAAACTATGGAGTTTTTCGGAGCGAGCCTGAGAAGTATGGCGTCTGCTGGCGCTTACCAGCGTTTAGCTGCGTTTACGAGTGTTTCACGTTCCAGGAACCGAGTTTCAGTTTTGACATTTTCTAATTTGGTTACAGAACGCCAAGATGCGAGAGGATGCGAGAATTTGAATTGGTTCGAGGTACAATTGTACCGTAGTAACTTCATTAGACTGTACTTAGTAGATATTTAATTAAGTATGGGACGAAAAAAAGTCAATTAATGCGAGATATAGGCGATATGATAATTTGTCGAATTCACGATTGAAAACGAGCTATGCAAGTGGTATGGAATGGTATGTTGATGAAGGCGAAATTTCTTAAGCTTTGTTTATAAGCCAAAGGTTGTAGTTATCTTCGACTGCAGAGGTTCTTCTTGATGAACGATTTTGTTGCTGTGTAAGTCTTGCCAAGATTGGTAATTGAGAAGAAGCGTAAAGATCGTTTTCAAAAGAAGCGTGGCTGCGGTAATGATGAAGTTTGTGACTTTCACCACGCTTCAAATTTGGGATATCGTACAATAGAGAATCTGCGGTTGCTGTTGATTCTGTGCTCTGGAGAGATGGGTAGTAGTAATTATGAGTCTCGGCAGAGTTAGTTCTGACCAATGCGTAAGAAGGTTCGTGTTGCTGTTGGTGGTGTTGTATAATTTCTGTGTGGCTTTCATCTTCGTCTTCGTTGGAATCGTATCCACTTTCATCATCGACTAGAGAT
The DNA here is from genome assembly GCA_001599255.1 of Wenyingozyma succiphila. Lineage (NCBI taxonomy): Eukaryota > Fungi > Ascomycota > Pichiomycetes > Pichiales > Pichiaceae > Wenyingozyma > Wenyingozyma succiphila. The sequence continues at coordinate 909,075 of BCGL01000006.1, read as the reverse complement.
GGAGGGTTTAGTAAGCGCGTAGATGAAGAATCAAAAATGGATCTATCGGATACCATACTTGATACCGAGGATCTTGCTGAGTAATTTGGAGTTTCGACATCGTCAATCATGAAAACGTCTCCGACATCTTGGTATGGATCATCGAGTTGTTCATCAGATTCATCATCACTATAGGCAATTATATCATCAGCAGCGGAAGCTGCTTGATCCTGGACAAATGTGGATTTTTTCTTAAGATCATACTTTGTTCTTGCGTTAGGGTTTTGCTGGTGTTGCTGGGAGGCCAAATCTGCCTGCTGGCATTTCTGGGAGCAGTAGAGCTGGTTTGCAGCGCAAGGGTTGCTATCTACGATGCAGTACTGGTCCTGTGGGAAGAGCATTTTGTGAAACTTTTGAGACACTTAGGAATGGTATAATAAAAAATTGTGGCAGCCACAAAAGGACGGTCGGCGGGACTGTCTATGGGGGGAGTGAGGCAGGAGTGAAAAAGGCGAGAGTGAGAAAGTGAGGCTCACTGGCTGGCTGAATCAATGAAGTAAACAGACAGACAGAGAGACAGAATAGTAGAAATGGGATTGGATGAATGGGTAAAGGAGTAAAAGATAAAAAGTTTTCCATTTGGAAGAGGAAGTGGTCAATAGATCTAATATATATAAATTAAATAAAATTTGTGCAAGGATAATAATTGAGTATGAGTAATGGTGGGTTTTCTCAATGTGCAATCGAAATTGCAAATCTCGTAATAATAGAGAACAGTGAGTGAGTGAGGGAGTACCGGTGAGGTGATGCGATCGATGGCTGGCAGGGTGGCATATTTTTTTCCGCGCGACCCACAGCCAGGCACCGTGGAGGTGAGGCAGGGAAAACAGGTAAAACAGGTAAAACAGGGAAAAAACAGTGTGTTTCGAGTGTGTTTCCAGTGTTTTCGCAGTGTGTTTCAAAGCGTGCGCGAAAAATTCGCGAAAAATCCGTGAAATATCCGCGAAATTCTCGCGATATTCGCAACTGCGCAAGGAAAATTTTTCTCAACGGTGGGGAGCGAAGACCAATTTTTTTGACAGCTTTGCGCGCACGCCACAGTGGACAGCCCCACCCGCTAGGTTAAGACTAGCTCAAGACAGGCTCAAGGGGGTGGAAGTGGGTGTCACGTGCAGTGGTGGTGGCGGGGGCGCTCCACTGCACCCCTTTTTTTCCCTTTCTCCCTCAGGCAGAAACGAGCACGCGCTCGAGCGCAGACACAATCTGCGTCAGCGCACGGTGGCCCAAGCGCGCAGAAACGCTGTCATCATTTGCCAGCGCGTGGACGTAATCTCTCAGCTGATCGATATCTCCCTGAATCTGGAGCTCGTGCTTGCGCTCGTGATCGGGTACCTGCACGTGACCTTCGCTTTGCCTTAGGCTTTCAGCACTCAGAACCAGCGTGTGGAGACACCCGTCAGCGTTGAGGAGCAGTTCCTTGACGCGTTGCCGTAACTGCACGGGGTCGTTTCTTGTTCTTTCAAACAAGTAATGATGTAATAACCTGTGTGTCTCTCTAATTTCTCTGCTGCTCAGTCCCACTTCTAGAATATGGCGAATCGAGCGCCCACTAAGCAGTGCTGTTGACGTAGACGCTGTTGACGCAAAAGCTGCTGAAGCTGGTCTTCTGCTTACCTCATCCGCGTCCTCGTCTCCGATCTCCACAAGTTCCAGGTACTTTGAAATTTCTGTCAAATCTTGTGTGGCAAGTATAAACACCTCAAGAAACTGAGGTGTCGGGTGCACGTAATACCATAATACACTTGTCCAATCCTGACTTGAATTCGACTCAATTCCTGTTTCAGTCCTTGTTAATTGTAATTCAGACTGTAATTCTTTATTGCTGCCTTCGGCAGCGGTAACTACGGCACTAATCATGTCAACCAACTCCACAACGTCGATCCCTCTTTCTTCTGCTAATTGTGACACAATTAGCTCTTCAGCCGTGATTTCTTCCTCATCTTGGACCTCTTCTTGATGCACTTCTTTCCCCTCCGCATCACGTACTTTGAGTCCTTCTTTGCGATAAAACTCCTCAGTAAATAAATTAGTAACAAGCATTGTGCTTGCCATATCTTTCTTCCCCAGATTGTTGATCAGTACACTCATCAACTCCTCATATTCTTCTTCAATTAGGAAAAATCTTACATCTGATTCGTGCTTAGCTGTTCGTAATTCCCAAATATTCAACCACAAATTTAAATCGTTTCTCAAAACGCCACTGTATTCATTTAATATACCAATTAATTTCCTGTCAATTGGGAAATTATATTCATAATACATCTCTTTCAAGATTTGATCAAATAATTCAGGTTCATTATACTGAATACATGCTCTTAAAAACCAATAAAACCTATCTTTAGATTCACTAACATCTCGTAATTGATCATAAATTTCAAAATTAAATTCACCTCCATATTGTAAACTTAATGAAATAAGCCAAGATTGTTGATTGGCAGTCAATGGCATCCCACTCTCTAAAACATCATGATATACTTGATTCAATCGATCCAAATTTGTTTCAAAAGTCACTCTTCTTCGTCTTTGCTTGACTTCGATTGCACTCCATGTTTCACTAAGATCTCTAGCTATTGAATCAACATTTTGCAAAAAAAACTCCAAATCATCATCTTCAATAAACTTGGCTCTAGGTTCAGGTAATTCGAAATATTTTTCCAAAACTTGTTCGAATTTCCCAATATGTGCTGGAAATCTTTTAAGTTCACCATCACCATCACCACCTTCCTCGTTCTGAAGCCTTTCTAATTCATGCTCAAACTCCTCGACGTCTTCTCGTAGACCATCGATGGATTCTTTGAAATCTTCATAGCTTTTCTCATAGCCATTGGGGACAAACTCACGTATAGCTTCAAATCGCTCGTTGATTACTTCTTGTTGCAACTCGGAACTGGAAACTAGTTCACTCAATTGCTCCAGGTACAATGCAAATTTCTCTACTGGCTCGAGTTCTTCTTGGTCAGCACGTTGTGGATCTCCAGTCTCTAGCATCTCGTCCCCGAACGTAATAACTCGCTCTTTGATCAGATCGATAAACTTAGGCTTCATTAATTGTAAATTGTCCACACTTGTAGATCGGAAAAAATCGTTCTCAAAACTCTGTATTCTCTTTACAAGAGTCTCTGGATTATTTTCACGTGTAACATATTCGTACCAGTTGAAAGTCGGCAGCACAGAATCATCCTCACTGGCGTCTTGCAGTAGTCTTAACTCTTCTTTCTCCGTCAAGTTGTTCCCATTTCGCCTATTTCGCTGTGCCATTCTACCTGCATAAGCCGAAAACGGCCTGAAAATCTGGCACGCAGGCGCATAACTGAGCCGACTGATAGCCACGCTGACAGCCGTCCTAATTCGCACACCGCCAACCCTGTGAACCATAGACATGCTCTTCTATACCGTTCAACTAGTTTGCCTGCAAAGTCTTGAAAAAAAAAATAGTCCAGAAATATTTTATTTTTTAAATCCCCGTACTAATTTTTTTGAATTTTCTCCGCACTGCCCCATAATAAACACTAAAGAGCCGTATGGTGAGGGACCGTTGGTAAAATACTAGGGATCTAACAGCGCACCGAGATACGAGAGACGATAAGCTCATTTCAAATTTGAGCGTGCTGATCTGCTGGTATTTATAGTCAGATTAGAAAATGGGTCCTGCGTCAGAGAGGCTAAGAAGGGTTTTCGGGGGCATATCCAAGAGCGGGAGTGAAACGAATGACAAACCTTCTCGCAGTCGATCATCATCATCATCGGCATCCAGTAAAAAGCGGACTTCGCAACCACCGTCGCAACCACCATCGCAATCGCAATCACACTCCCCATCGCCGTCGCCAGCGCCATCCGTGACACATTCACAGAAGGCCCAGTCAATTCCCCAATCTCCGGCATCACCAAGATCGGACCCACCATTGTCTCCATTGGTACTGAATGGGTATAAACCAGATACGAGGCATAAATTATTGACTACGCAATTAGCGGAAGATTTACGTGCGCATATACCTTTAATCTTACAAATATCTCATGATTGGAACCTGGTTTATTCTCTAGAGCAAAATGGAACCTCCCTTAATACTTTATACGATAAGAACCCGCATTCAATCACCAACACCAGAAGACGTAAAGGTTATTTACTGATAATTTTAGATGACAAGCACTCGATTTTTGGTGCTTACTTGAATGAATACCCAAGACCTTTGGATAGGAAAACGTATTATGGGAATGGTGATTGTTTCTTATGGAAAACAGAAAAGGCTAGTGTCCCGAATTTCTCTCACCCTTCAGATCCTTCAAGTACTAAAAACCAGAAATTACAACAACAACTAAGACTCAAAGTTTACCCATATACGGCATTGAATGATTTCACCGTTTATTCAAATCACGATTTCGTTTCTGTTGGATCAGGAGATGGGAAATTTGGTCTTTGGATTGACCATAATCTAGAATACGGCGTCTCGGATTACGTTGAAACATTCGGAAATGAACCTTTATCAGGATCACCAAATAAAAGATTTCGAATACTAGGTCTTGAAATCTGGAAAATTAGCTAGTAAATGAGTTTTCTCAATGACAAAATATTAATTAATTATTTACATATTAGGATTAACAAATTAAAAAATAAAATTATATTCAATTTATATTCAACTTAAAATAACGTCCGGTTTGGGTTTCTTTTGTTCTTCTTTTGCAGAATCAGGATTGATGTTATCTACTGGTTTACCACCTTGAGGAATTTTGGCCGCCTTGGCTGTATCATCCTTTTGATTTTCAGCTTCTTGGAATCCTTTAGGATTGGCGTTATTATCATTGGCTTTGGCTTGCGCTTGTGCTTGCACTTGCGCTTTCGCTTCTTCAGATTCTTCCGATTCTTTACCGGCAGCATTGGCTAATTCCTCTTGAATACCTTCAGCAGCAGATTTTTCTTCTGAATCTCTACTACCTGAAAGACCAAAAGATTGTAAGAAATCATTTATACCTTTACCAGCAGATGAAATGGCATCTCCAACAGCAGAACCTGCTGCATCAGGAGAATTGACTCCATTATTGCCATTTTTCTTTTGTCCGGCTTTAAGCAAAAGGTTTGTAGCTTCTCTTTCTTTATCCTCTTTCGAAGCTTTTTTATCCTTTTGCTTCTTTTTCTTACCACCAAGTTTTTCATTTTCATAAGAATCTCCTAATTCAAGATCGAAATCTTCATCTGTCTCTTTAAAACCTTTGGTCTTACCACCTTCATTTGAATCGTCTTCAACATCAACATCAGAGGTCTTAAAAGGTTTCCATTTTCCTGGACGTGAAGAAACTACATCATCTTCATCTTCATCAAATAAATCATCTTCTTGTTGTTGTTGTTCTTCTTCTTCTTTGAGACTACTGCTGCTTCCTTTAGAGAGTTTGTTACTTTCTGGAACTTTGGATTCTTTGAGATCTTTCGAAGTTTCATCTACTTCTTCTCCTGCTTCTACTTCTTCTCCTGCTTCTTCTTTAATTTCTGAAGATTCAGAAATTTTAGCAAATCCACCTTTTTCATATTCATTTCCAGTTGCAGAAATTTTTCCACTTTTTTTATCTGAATTTCCTTTATTTTTATTTCCACCAAAAATTTCACGTTCATTTTCATAACCTTCATCAATATCATCAAATCCTAATTCATCATAAGCATCATCTTCTAAAAATCCAAGATCTTGATTTTTCTTACTTGTTTTAGCAAGATTGAAATATGTAACCCAAATATCACCATATACAAGCCAAATTTCTGTATCATCATTTGAAACAGGAAGAACTTCACCTCTTGGTACATCTGAATCTCTTGATCCACCACCAATAACATCATAAGCACACCAAAGATAATTTTCACATTGACTTGTCATAACCCATCCACGACTTGGTTCATTACCTTCAACAACTTGATATTCTGCTGGTGGTGGTATTAAAATATTTGTAATTTTTAAAGGACTCAAGTATTTTTGTCTTAATTCAGGTAATGATAATCCTTGATTTCTTTTATAATTAATATCTTTATAATAAGAATTTGGTTTTTTACAATTCAAAAATCCAGAATTAAACCATAATAAAGTTTTTTTATCATTATCTAAATGACCTGGATTTGTTGAACAAAGTTCTGTTCCAACACTTGATTCAGATTTTGATGAATCTGTAATTTCACCAACTGCAACTGCAGGATATGAATTAAATTTATAATTATTATTACCAACATATTGTTGACCTAACCAAATAAATTCTTTTTCACCATGAACAGATCCTGAAATTAATTTAAAAAATTGTAATTGAACAGACATTAAAACACCACCAAAATGATTTTTTCTATTAATTGCAAATAATCCACTTTCCATAAAATGTCTTGCCTTTTCATTAAAAAATCTATTTTGTAAAATTGATTCAGAAGGTTTTGAAATTTGTAAATAATTTAAATCTTCATCTTTTGGTAAAAAATCAATAAAAAAATCCATTATACCATCATAAAGAAATGAATTTGCTTCTCTATCTCTAAAAAATAATGTTTGAGTATCTTTATAATTTTTTAATTCAAAAAAACTTGAAATTGAATGTAATGGAATTGTATCAGTATCTAACATAATCATTTCTTCAAATGTATTAAAAAGATATGCTAATAATTTCATTCCCCAACTTGAAAAAAAATTTTTATAACGTAAATCAATTGTTTTTGAAACATCAACAAATGTTAAACTTTGAATTGGAAATGTTGATTTAATTTTTTTATTAATTTTTGAATAAGAATCTGGTAATTTCATTACAGGATCTGTTGCAGCTTCCATTAATTTTTTAATTGATGAAGATGAAAGATCACTACTATGAATAATTTGAATTGGAAGTTGATTATTCAAAGTTCTTAATAAAGCAATTAAACCACTTAATTCTGGTGTTAATTGATCATTTGTAGTTATAACAATACCTTTACCTTCAGCTTTTGATTGTAATACTTTAACAACACAAGTTGTTGGTAAAGCTTGTTTTGAACCATAAGGTTCAATTATTTGAGATAATTTTTCACCATTTTTATTATATTTTGTAAAAGTTGGAAATTGAGGTAATAACCATGGAAATAAAAGTTTTGAATAATAAACACATAATTTTTCAGCATTATCATTTTTTAATTCAAATAAATTTTCTTTATCAAGAAAGAATTTGTTAAAAAATCTAATATGTTTAAAAGCATTATTAATTTGTTTTGAAATTTTATTATTAAAATCAATTTTTTCATCTTTTTTTTGTACAATTGCTTTTTCAAAAACTTCATCATCTTCAAGTTCTAAAAATTGTAAATCTGATGGAGTTAAAATTGATTTAATTTTAAGCCATTTTTTTAATCTACTATCCAAATATTTTTTATTGAAATAAACATCTCTGTAAATTAAATCTTGTATTGGTTTAAAACGATAATTTGATTTTACTAAAACTTTTGAAGAATAAAAATCAGCTTGTTCATTTAATGGTAATTCTGTGAAAACTTCTGGTTGTGGATAAGATTCTGCTAATAATTCATAAGGATCTAAAGATGTATGATTAATAAATGAAGGATCTGGAATTTTTTCATTAATCATATCATCTAAATAATCCATTATTTTAAGTTTATTGTAGAATTCATTTGAATAAATTTCATCTCTATTTTTAATTGATTTGAGATATTTTGCTTTATAGGTACCTTCATATTCTTCACCAAGATCGAAATCAAGTGATGAAGATGATAAGGAATATGTGAAATGCAAGAAAAGGAAAAAAAGAATTCCCACGATCAATGCACCGCGTCTTGATCTTATAAGACGCAATGCACGCTTATCCAGGAGATAAAGATGGCGCTGCAGCGCCAGGGGCAAGGAACCGAACCCAGGAATAGATGCCACCACCATTTGCGTGAGTGTGCGAGTGTGTGTGGGAGGCTGTGCAGTTGGCGGCCTATGGGCTCTGAGCTATCAATGTATCAGGCGTATAGCGTCGAGAGAGATGAATTATGAGTGAGCCGGCAATGAATTCGCAATGAACTCGCAATGAATTCGCAATGAATTGGTATGAAATGGGCCAAACAAGGTCCGATGAGATCAGTCCAATATGCAAGAAAACGCAATTGGAGCTCAGCTGGGGGGTGCCGGGGGGTCAAAGGGCAGTTCAGGGAGCCACTAGGGGATGTGCGTCTGGGCAAGAGCAATCAGACGTGGTCTGTGCGGACAGTGGACAGAGTTGCAAATTCAAAGAGCAAATAAAGAAACGAATCGAAACGAACAAGGCGATATCCTTCTCACTTGTCTTGTCTTGTCTTGTGCACTCTGGGCTTTCTGTAGATCTGGACTGTTTTTCCGGAGGGTGGAATGTGAATTTGTCTAAGCTGAGCGCAGCTGAGCTAAGCAGGCCCTAGTTGAGTCGCGCTCTCTCTTTCTTTCTCTCTGTCTGTCTGTCTCGAAAAAACGCGTTCTCTCGCTGTGGGAGAGAAATTTCACCTGAGATTCACTGGTGCAGGGGTGTTCAAGTGCAAGGGTGCGTTGGGCATTCTTATATGATTACATAACTCTGGACTACTCTGTGGAAAAAACACGTTATGTAAGCATCCGCTTCGCGGCTTCTGTGCGTTCGTTCTGTGCGTCTCTTCTGACAGGCCACGCAGGCCAGCGAAGCCAAGCCAGGGAAGCCTTATCTAAAGCATCGGTGCACCACGTGGCCGCTGGCGGTTGCCGGGCTCAAAAGCGCACGTGGGGGGTTTTGGCCTGGTTTTGGCCTGGCTCTGCCTGGTTTTCCCCCAGAGGCCCCGCGACTGCAGGGGTGATAAAACTACATACATACTGTATACTACTGCTCTACAGCACTATCCTGCACCTCTAAACTCCACTCCACTCGTCTGGTTTCTGTACTCTGCGCACTGCTGTATTTCCCTTAGCATTTTATTTCCACCCACCACTGGCCCACCCGCTCTCTGCTCTCTGCTCTCTCTGCTATATCCATCTCGAACCTCTCTTCTACACACCTTGTTTCTTCTGTCTCTGTCTCTGTCTCTGTCTGGCCACTCCATCTCAGTCGCCTTGCACGACTCATAATTTACCACCTGCACCATGAAGTTCGGTGACACCCTCAAGTCCTCGCTGATAAAAGAGTACAATTACTACTACCTCCAGTACGATGATCTCAAGCACATATTGAAAAAAAGACTCACCAAGAACCCAGATGGCACCCCGGCTTGGTCTGCTAATTCGGAGGAAGAATTCGTGGCCACTTTGGAATCTGAATTGGACAAAGTTTTCAACTTTGTCAAGCTCAAGCATCAAGAAATTCTAAGAAGAATCAAGCATGCAGAAGTATTGGTTTATTCCACGGTGGAAAATTCAAAGAAAACATCTCCTGATGATCCTGAATACGAATTATTCGAGCAAGATTTCGAAGAATTAGAAGATGAACTTAGTGATGTGATTGCTGATGTTCATGATCTTGCAAAATTCACAAGACTTAATTTTATTGGATTCCAAAAAATCCTTAAAAAACATGATAAACAGACAAAACAAATTTTAAGACCCATTTTTCAAGCCAGATTGGATTCCAAAGCATTCTATAAAGATAATTATGATGATTTGATCGTTAAATTATCCAAATTATTCGACTTGGTTAGAACAAAGGGTAATCCAGTTAAAGGTGATTCTGCTGCTGGTGGAACAACCCAAAATTTCGTCAGACAAACCACAAAATATTGGGTTCATAAGGATAATATAACAGAATTAAAATTAATCATCTTGAAGCATCTTCCTGTCTTGGTTTTCAATTCAAATAAAGAATTCGAGCCAGAAGATTCTGCAATCACTTCCATCTATTACGATAATACAGCTATGGATCTTTATTACGGAAGATTACTCAAGACTGAAGGTGCTGAAGCAATCAGAGTTAGATGGTACGGTGGAATGGGTGCAGAAACGGTCTTTGTAGAAAGAAAGACTCATAGAGAAGATTGGACAGGTGAAAAATCTGTCAAAGCCAGATTCCCAATAAAGGAGAAAAATGTAAATGCATTTTTTAAAGGTGAATTTACCGTTGCTCAAGCATTTGAAAAAATGAGGAAAGAAGGTAAAAAATCACTAAAAGAAATTGAATCATTAGAAAGACTTGCACAAGAAGCTCAATATGCTGTGATTTCAAGAAAATACAGACCTGTTGTAAGATCTTTTTATAATAGAACAGCATTTCAATTACCTGGTGATGCACGTGTACGTATCTCTTTAGATACAGAACTAACCATGGTTAGAGAAGATAATTTCGATGGTATTGATAGAACAAATGGAAATTGGAGAAGAATGGATATTGGTGTTAATTACCCATTCTCTAATTTACCTGAAAAAGATGTTGAAAGATTCCCATATGCTGTTTTAGAAGTTAAATTACAAACTCAAATGGGTCAAGAACCTCCTCAATGGGTCAGAGATATGGTTTCTTCTCATCTTGTAGAAGCAGTTCCTAAATTCTCCAAATTCATCCATGGTACAGCCACTTTGTTACCTGATAAAGTCGACTTGATTCCATTTTGGTTACCTCAAATGCATATTGATATCAAAAAACCTCCTAATGATGAAACTTATGGTATTGTTCGTCAAAAGCAACTCACAAACAGTGATGGTGCCCCAGGTAATAACCTGGATGAAGAAGAATTGATCGGTGGTAGTAATGGCTACGGATCAATCAATAATCTCAATGGCAATGGTAATGGTAATTCTGTTTCATTCCAATCTCCAAGTAATAACCGTATAGAGGATATTTCTGCAGATTCATCGGCAAATGGCAGCACCAATTGGATACGAAAGACTCGTGATGCGTTCGCCAAATGGCTAGAACCTGATAATTCTTTCAATAAAGTTCCTCAAGGTACTGTATTCGCCACGAGATTTTTTGCACCTCCAGGAAAGAAGATCAGTGTACCGGTTCGTGTTGAGCCAAAAGTTTATTTTGCCACTGAAAGAACTTTCTTATCATGGTTATCCATATCACTGATTTTCGGCGCTACTACTCATACTTTACTACATTATGGAGATGCTTCTTCATTGGTTGCCGCTACCATGTTTTACTTGACGGCTGTGCTTACTATCGTCTACTCTTCAGGAATCTACTTGTGGAGAGTGGTCAACATCAGAAAGAAAAGAGCTGTTAAATACGACGACCAAATCGGCCCCACTGCAATCTGCATCGCACTCTCTGCATCCCTCATAGTATCATTCATCTTCAGAACTCTCAATTAATGAAAGAATCACTTCTTTAATAATACACTAATTCATACATAAATAGACTAAAAAGCCTAACCTAACACCTTTGCACCATCCCGTAATAGTAAAAAAAATCAATTTTGTCTACATGTAATAAATTTACATATTTGTTGTTATTGTTTTTCCTCATTGGGAAGTTAGACGTTGAATGTGAAAACAAATGGCAATTTCAGAAAAACCCCCTCCGCGTTGGGGAAACTGGTAAGATATGAAACGTGATTCATCAAGTGAAAGGGGTTTTACGAGCTTTATGAGCTTTTACTGGTGATTGCAATACAAGACAAGACACACAGGAAGCAAGCAAGTAGAAGATCGAAGAACATGGCAATTTTCGGAGCATCAAGGTCAGAGTTGATCGACTGGGTGAATTCCACCTACGATCTGAATATAACCAAGATTGAACATTGCGGTAATGGTGCTATTTATTGTCAAATTTTTGATTCTATTTATCAGGATTTACCCATGTCCAAAGTGAATTTCAATCCAACATCCGAGTTTCAAGCCATGCAGAACTATAAGATCTTACAGAGTGGATTCAACAAGCATAGAATAACGAGAGAAGTTCCTGTTGAACGGCTCATGAAATGCCGACTTCAAGACAATCTGGAGTTCTTGCAATGGATCAGCAAATTCTGGTCTGAAAACAGACAAGATGATAATTATGATCCACTTGCCAGAAGGAAGAGTTCGGGAAGTTTCAATAATCCCGCGACGTCAACCACGGCTCCTATAACACCATCGAGTGCATCAAGACGTGTCAATTCCAATAACAGCAGTACTGTCTTGAACACAGCAAGTGCTACGAGAAGAGCTAGTTTAGCAAACCAACACAATATACCCCATCGCGATACTCAATACAAGCTTGGTGAAAAAGTTAGACCATCTTCAACTGCAAGAATAGCCAATTCTGCAACAACAACAGCAACAACAAGTTCCAAATACAGTAATCCAGCAGCCACGAGAGACCCAAGTCTAAATGCTAAAGAATTGCAAGACTTGAAAACACAAAATGAAATACTTTCCAATGAACTTAACGAATACAAATTGACCTCTGAAGGATTAGAAACTGAAAGAAATTTCTATTTTGGGAAATTAAGAGATATCGAAATACTCTGTCAGAATCTAGCGGACAAACAAACAGAAGACGTCAAGGCACCAGAACTCATCAAACATATACAGCAGATCCTGTACAGCACCGAAGAAGGTTTCCAAATCCCTGATGCAAGCCCAGATAATAAAGATGCTAACACCAGCGCTATGGTTGTTGATCAGAACAAGGAAAACCTTAATCACGTGCATCAAAAGGGCACCCTTTCCCACGTAGATCTCAGGATCCCCGATGATGAAACTTTTTAACTCACTGAATATCTCGTTTGACAAATTATAAAAAAAAAAATAAAAGCGTTTCACATTAAATCTGATATAAATTTGCAAATTTTAAAAACGATATATAGTGTAGTATTGTAAAACAACACTGTGAAATGTCGTGGGGCTGGAAATCTTGGTTTGTACACGTCTTTAGAAATGGCAGAGAGCGCCTTCCTAGAAAAAAAAAGAGAGTGGAGGAAATTCGAGGCCTTCTATAATAAGAGTAATCAGTAGCAGGTACGCAGATGTACAAGCAAGAACAGGTATTATTGTATTTGAAAAATCGAACTTAGCTGCGTACCCCCCTGGCATTTACCAATTCTCCTCGTCCCAGCTCAGCAAGTGTAGTGTCCAGTATGATTGTTCAGCAGTCACGCCTGACCCTGCAGAGAGCTCTGAGGATCTCCTCGCCAATTGCCAAGTTGAGGCCCGCCGGTATCACCAAGAAGTTTGCCATCCCCGCAGCATCCATCACCAAGCACAGATTCCTATCAACACGGTCACCGCTGTGGCAGAATGAGGCGCCAAGGCCCGGAAACGATCAGCACCCTTCAAAGAAAGCGGACAGCGCGGAAGGTAGTAAAGACGCAGGCAAAGACAAGGGCAAGAAAGGTGCTTCTGCGCCTCCTCCACCTCCTCCACCCCAGTTTCCCACTTTCAGATGGACAGAGGTGATCATTTTGAGTATTCTACTAGCTTTGTTCCAGTCGGGCTCCTCTGAAGCAGTAGACTCGCAGCTCACATTCCAAGATTTCAAAGTCAATTACTTGGAAAAAGGATTGGTTAAGAAAATATTCGTGATAAATAAGTCCTACGTTGAGGCTGAATTGGTTGGAAATACTCCTTCGGGTCAGAGATATGTCGGCTTCACCATTGGTAGTGTGGAATTCTTCGAAAAAGAAATCGACTCTATCCAAGATAAACTCTCCATCCCTAGAAATGAAAGAATACCCGTCTCATACGTTGAGAGAGCAAGTGTACTTTCCTACGTTGCGCCATTCTTGCCAACTTTGATCTTGGTCGGTGGTACTTACTATGTGATTACCCAACTCAGAAAACGAACTCCAGGAAAAGGTGGATCTGGTGGTATTAACGATATCTTGAACGTCGGCAAATCAAAGGCAAAACTTTTCAATCAAGAAACAGATATAAAAGTAAATTTCAAAGACGTTGCTGGTTGTGATGAAGCCAAGGAAGAAATAATGGAATTTGTTTCTTTTTTGAAAAACCCTCAAAAGTATGAAAGTTTAGGTGCCAAAATTCCAAGAGGTGCTATTCTTTCCGGTCCACCAGGTACTGGTAAAACATTATTAGCCAAGGCAACAGCTGGTGAAGCTGGTGTTCCATTCCTTTCTGTATCCGGTTCTGAATTCGTTGAAATGTTCGTTGGTGTTGGTGCCTCTAGGGTGCGTGATCTTTTCAAGACAGCCAGATCTTTGGCACCTTGTATTATCTTTGTTGATGAAATCGATGCAATTGGTAGAGAACGTGAAGGTAATGCAATGAGATCTAATGATGAAAAAGAAGCAACTTTGAATCAATTATTGGTTGAAATGGATGGTTTTGATACTACTGACCATATCGTTGTTTTAGCAGGTACTAATAGAGCTGATGTTTTGGATAAAGCTCTTTTAAGACCTGGTAGATTTGATAGACATATTAGTATTGATGCCCCAGATCTTGAAGGTAGAAAGGCTATTTACAGAGTCCATTTGACTCCATTAAGACTGAAAGAACCTGTCACTGATCAATTTGCTGGTAGATTAGCCGCATTAACTCCAGGTTTTGCAGGTGCTGATATTGCCAATTGTTGTAACGAAGCAGCTTTGATTGCAGCAAGAACTGATTCTGAATATGTCGAACTCAAACATTTCGAACAAGCCATTGAAAGAGTCATTGCTGGTTTAGAAAGGAAAACAAGAGTTTTATCTGCTGAAGAAAAGAAAACGGTTGCTTATCATGAAGCCGGTCATGCAGTTTGTGGATGGCATTTACAATTTGCTGATCCATTGTTAAAAGTTTCAATCATTCCAAGGGGTCAAGGTGCATTAGGTTACGCACAGTATCTTCCAGATGATCAATACCTCATTTCGGAAGAACAGTTCCGTCATCGTATGATAATGGCTCTTGGAGGTCGTGTTTCTGAAGAATTGAATTTCGATGATGTCACTACTGGTGCCTCTGATGATTTCAAAAAAGTTACACAAATGGCTAATGCTATGATACTCAGACTCGGTATGTCCAAGAAACTCGGTACCATTGCTTTTGAAAACAGCAACAGCGGATCGGGATATAGAGTCCACAAACCTTACAGTGAAGAAACGTTCGAGCTGATAGACTCAGAGATCAAAAGGGTCGTTGATGAAGCCCATCAGAGATGTAAAGCTTTATTGAGTGAGAAAATTGACGAGGTTGAAAAAGTCGCTCAAGAATTACTCTCGAAGGAGGTACTCACTAGAGACGATATGATCCGCTTATTAGGGCCACGTCCTTTCCCAGAGACCAACGAAGCTTTCAAGAAATATTTATTGCCACCTACAGCGGCTGATGACTCCTCCTCTACTCCACCTCCTCCACCTCCCGGCGTTGCACCTCAGGATCCACCCCCAGCTCCAGCGTAATCCTCGGGGCTTTTTTCTCTATACCCTATGGGCTACAGTACGGATCTTTATGACATCTTGTAAATATTATATATTCAATATAGACTGAAAAACACACCACGGTATATACCCTCAGGCTTTTGGCGTGTAGTTAGTTTCCTTCTCGTTTCTCGCTGTACTGGGCCTTTTTTTTTTGGTTCTCTTCAGATCGGGAAGTTGAAGCGCGAAGCGTAAACAAAATAGGAGGAACGTAAAGTAAACACAGCAGCTAGCTGATAGGTAATAGAATAGAGCTACGATCTTGCGAACCTGCCGGTAAAAGTCTACAGTCTACGGTCTACGGGAGACTCACTTCATCCATGTCCGAAAACAACCACATAGTGACTGAGTTCGCAGCTATCGAGCAGGACAAGGAGAACGTGCAGGCGCTGCCAGGTGGGCGGTCAGCGGCTGCACTCGCTAAGACCTTATCCATGCCTCTCCAAGACAAACGGACCGTGTTAGCTCAGCAGCGGCAGGCTTTCGAGAGGCAACTGGAAGACATTGAAGACCTGGATGATCCTATAGAGCCATATGTCAGCTACTTGCAATGGACCCACGAACACTTCCCCAGCGGAGCCAATGTTGAAAGTGGGTTGATCAATATACTGGAGAGGTGCACGCATGATTTCAAAGATGATGAACTTTACAAAAATGACATACGATATCTCAAGATATGGTTGGAATACATAAAGTACTCTGACTCTTTAAGAGAAATTTTCACATATTTATTCAAGAAGAAAATCGGAGTGCAACTGGCCCTCTTTTACGAGGAGTTTGCCAAATACTTAGAAGGTCAAAATGATTTTCAACAAGCAGAAGCATTATACAACCAGGGCATTGAACTACAAGCGCGTCCATTAAATAGACTGAAAAAGAGCTACCAGGAATTCATTGAACGGAGATCAGTGTGGGAATTGGGCCCGGAACATCGGCCGATTAAACGAAGAGCGCTGGCCCCAGTGGACCCTTCTTCTTCTGCCTCCACCTCCTTGCAGAATCATGAAGGCCAAATCCGAGAACGTCCTTCCAGTCAAAACAAAAGTCTGCCTAGACTTAATATATTCAGCGATAATGATGAGTCCAATGGGGCTGCTTTGCTGGAAAATCCTGGGTTTTGGGATACTTTGGAAACAAATGATTCAAGGCGCAAAGAGAATGTTATCAAACCGACAACGTGGAAAGGCCAGACCCTCAAGCAAGATCAGGAATCGAAACATTTACAAAAGCAAAAAATCAGCATATTCAAAGACTCTTCCGCCGAATTTCCTGTCACGAAATTGATTCACAATCCAGGAAAACGTTCTGACATGTTAAATCTCAATTTCGATTTGCTCCATCCGGCCAATGAAGAACCAAGATGTCCACTTGAACTCTTGGCCATCGTCCGAGGTGTTATTAGTAGCAAAAAGTTACAACCACCACGCAAAGAACCTATTCGTGTCCATCAATCTCCAACGCTCACATTTTTCTCCAAACAAGCAGCCAATGAAGTGATGGAGATGATCAATCAGCCACTGAATAGTGCTGCTCTCAATGATATTGATGCTGATGGCAGTGATACCAGTGGATTCACTGGATTTGTCACCGAGACTATAACCAGGCCCTTGAATGGTGAAGATGAGGAGAATGATCAAGCCGTGCAAACGCCCATTGCTGGAAAACTTGACCAAGATGATGGAGATGATACCACCGAGAACGGTATAATTCAAGGAAGGCCAATGATGACACCCGTTAGCAAACGTCTTGAAGAAGTGGAATTCGGCGCCAATCCATCCAATGAGAATGAAAAAAACGAAGCTGATGATGATCTCATGAGCTCACCATTCCAAGAACATGTGAGGCATAATGACATCACAGTAGCTCCTCCAAAGTTTGACATGCTCTTGATTAACCCACTGGATAGTAGTTTCAAAAATGGACTTCTAGAGAAGATTGACATGACTGAGTATATGGACTTTAGGCGCTACAACTTCAAGATGAATCGAGCATCCACGATCAAGAGCCTTTTCCGAAATTCGAGAGCCAGTCTGCCATCCTCTGTTATTGGTAAGAGTAGTGCAATGGTGGAGCTAGGCACCGAAATGTACTGCTTAAGGAGAGAACTGGGAGAAGGAGGATATGCCGTTGTGTATCTAGTCGAGAGCTCTACTGGAAACTTCAAAGCACTTAAAGTTGAGAAGCCTGCTAATGTATGGGAGTTCTACATATTGAAAGAGATTGAAAGAAGGACTACATTATCATCTTTAATCTATGCAGATTGTTTACACGCATTCAAAGATGAAGGATACCTGTTACTTGATTATTTCCATCAGGGAACAATTGTCGATCTTGTGAACTTGGCAAAAGAATCTGGAAAAGAATCCGTGGAAGAGCCACTTGTGATTTACATATGTTATCAACTATTGGCGATCTTGGAGACTCTGCATGAAATAGGTATTATTCACGGCGATTTGAAAGCAGATAATTGTATGCTGAATTTTAATCAAGTAACTTCTGACTGGCTCACAAGTGCACAATCATCTGTGATCCTCATCGATTACGGAAGAGCAATAGACATGAGATTGCTACCACCGAATGTGAAATTTATTTGTGACTGGAAAGTCGATAACCAGGATTGCGCAGAAATGCGCAAAGGGGAACCGTGGACATATGAGTGCGATTACTATGGACTGGCAAGTATCATTCACACATTATTATTTGGTCGTTATATTGAAACTACAGAACTCAGCAATGGCGAATATTCGCTTCTTTCACCATTCAAACGATACTGGAATAGAGAATTATGGGGTGAGGTGTTTTATACTTTATTGAATTCCAAGAAGGTTGGAGAACTACCAATCAATCGCAGCATAAAAGACTTGAGACTGAAATTGAAAAGTTGGTTGCGAACCAATGCTCAATCCGTGGGCTTGAAAGGGATCATCAAAAGATATGAAGAAAGTTTGAATGAGAAATCCCCTAAACGAAATGCGAAGGTTTAATTAATTATGAAGTTATATCGAGCTATATACAAAATTGTACAACATTTATAATCATGAATTTTTTTTGTCAGAAGATTTTCCACTTTTCAATGATTTCAACCTTAAAATGAGTGCCCTTTTGCGCTCTTGTAGTCGTGCAAAGAAAATCTTGATGGGATTCTGTTTCAAAAGTTCTTCCGCTTCCTTTTCTGTAACTGTTTTCTTTATTAAGAAATTGAACAGACTTCCAAAAGCTAATGACATCACTGTGGAAGTCAAAATTATGACATTGTAAGGCATACTGAAATCTGGGGTAGGCAATGTTAAGAGTGCAGTTGTGGTCCTGAGAACATAAACTTCCCTGTCGTCATCAATG
The DNA here is from genome assembly GCA_001599255.1 of Wenyingozyma succiphila. Classification (NCBI taxonomy): domain Eukaryota; kingdom Fungi; phylum Ascomycota; class Pichiomycetes; order Pichiales; family Pichiaceae; genus Wenyingozyma; species Wenyingozyma succiphila. Next base: position 890,435 of record BCGL01000006.1, on the reverse strand, counting down.
ACGGATATCACTGCTGGTTCGATTTCAAAACCATGGTTTGCATCGGGTGGGTATTCTGCATATAGCAGCATTGCCTTGTCAAACTGCAATCTTATTTTCAATCGGGATTGAGCAGGTACCTTCAACGAAAGTTCAAGAAGAGTGGGCTTCTTCCTATCGACTGCGGCATCGTATACTATATCCTTGACGTATTCACTGATAGCTGGGTCATTTACAGTCAATGGCTCCTCTTTATTGACCGAAAGACTGAGAGTATGAAGGTATAGTCTGACAAACCAAGGAAATCCTTGAAATATTATTATGTCCTGATCCTCGCCTGTAGGATTTATTAAGTCAAATCTTAATCCTCCGGAATCTTGAGAATAACCGGCTAATGAACGTGAAGCATAAATAGGTGGAGTTTTAGGCTCATTTATGCTGTTTGCTGACTGAGAGGCAATCTTCAGATTATAAGCCTCGTCTGATCTGAGCTCAAAACACACTGATCCTTCTGGTGTTCTAAAACTTCCAATTACAGCTTGAGGATTCTCAGAAAATGCCGAAACTTCCCACTGCTGGAGATCGGTATGTACACACACCTTCGAAGGTTCATTGGATATCAAACTACCACCACTAATATTCTTTCCGAACAATGTCACTAGGTCCCACTCGATATCAGATCTTTCTGTAAGAGGAAAACAAAAATACTCGTCATGTTTTTTGCTCAAGTCACAACGCAATTCAGACCCAGGTGTAGGTTTGACAATCTGTCCCTTTGTCTTCTCGATGACCCTGGGTATGTTGGAAACCATATCTATGTATTGCTTCATGTTGTAATGACAACTCACTTCGTCTAATTCGTTAACGGAACATTCTGTGGTGATATCTACCGACATTGAACTGAATTGTGAGTCAAAGAACTTATGGCCATTAAGTAGAGAAGAAATACCGGCCTTGCCTCTGGTAGGAATCAGCTTCAAAAATGGGGTCAAATTCTCGGTACATATAGGTTCTCGAGGCAAAGCACTTCGTAAAAGGAACAGATCATTTTTGACATCAATTGTGTCCAGAAACGTTGACGATGGATTAAAGACGCCAACAGGATGGGTGGTACTGGCTTCATCGACGAAGTTCAATGAAGCGCAGAAAAGGCCGGAAAGTGAATTGGCCAATTTCTTCCACTGTTTCACACTTTCAGTGCTGTCTTCAGCTTCAATGACCGCCCAAACTTCCACACCGGTACCCCCAGTAGTGAAACCATTCCTTGGCAATTGCCCCCAACTCTCGGCATCATACCAACCTTGTGTGAACCTCAAATGCAATTCTCTTGCCTTTGTACTCTGCAGTATGGGACCAAAAACCTTGGGAAACGCGCTATAGTGGTATGGTTGGTCGCTTTCGTCATAAAACGCAACATCTGTCGAATTGACTTCGAATTCAAATGAAGCCAGAAGATGATTTCGTGGCAGAACTGTGAAGTCGAGGCGCTCAGTGTACGGATATCCCGAGGCTGCGACAACGCTCAGGAACAGTATAAGTGCCCCTAAAGAGCTGCACCAGGTCTTCATTTCACTGCGGTCACTCTTCTGCTGATTGCACTGCTTCTAAAGTCTTTCCTGACCTTCTATAGGATTCATGACAAGTATTGAACAGTACAGTACGTATATAAACATTTGTACGAAGCTAGATCTGTGATATCTGGTGTATGGGTGTTTTGTGCCTCTCTTGCGAGAACTTTATCTCACTCTACATTGAGCTCTATATTGTTAACACTTAGTTACAAGAAAGCGGGTATCAAGCAGAGAGTTGAAGCTCAACAAAGATGCCATCTAGGAGGACAGATAATGGCGTTATACCTTACGAGAAGGATGAAGACAAAAGCAAGGGACCAGTGAGGCTTGCTGGTGGATTTGGAATACCCAAAATATTTCAGAAGGAACTCGAAGATGAGGCAGAACTCTCAGGCGATACTTCACAAGGAACAGCGCAAGAAACTTCCAAGAATAATGCTAACGATTACCAAAACCGCAAATTTGACAGTTTCCAGAGACTCTATGACACTGAACCTTCTGTGCGACCCGCTGACGCGGATAATGAAGCAGGGTCCCACGGTAAAATTGAGAATACCGAGACAGAATTGAATGGCTCGAGGGTGCGAAGACAGCGCAAGCGCAGGTGGGATGTGGAGACCGTTGAAGAAGAAACAGCCGGTGACAATGGGAATGAGAATGGTAATGACCCTGTGAAAAAATCCAGATGGGAGCATGAAGACGCAGTTGACGATAATAAGGTGACAAAGGCAAATGATATTGTCTCGAAGGTCCCCATAATAGATGGCATTCCTCTTACAGAGGAAAATTTGGACAGATTACTCCCGCATGGGTTCAGTGTGATACCGCAGCCTGATACATATGTGCCACTGGATGGCAATCCTCCAGATCTCACAAACTTCAACCCTTCCACTAATGCGGATGGATACTTGATTCCAGAAGCTAGTGATTTGGCTCAGGAACCATCGATTGCAAATCCTGCTCTCATCCATGAAGTGCCAGGATTACGCGATATTCAATATTTCAAGGATTCGGATTTGAGAACGTTTAGTAAATTGATAACCACCAGAAACACGCCTACAGAAAACCTCACACTCACTGAGCAAAAGGAAATAAGGTTCATGAAGCTTCTTTTGAGAATCAAAAATGGCACCCCTCAGTCACGAAAGTCGGCGCTTCGAACCTTGACTGATAATGCAAGAGGCTTCGGGCCGAAATTAATATTCGATATCATCTTGCCTCTGATGATTGAGAAGAGTCTGGAAGAGCAAGAAAGACATCTGTTGGTCAAGGTCATCGGGAGAGTTCTCTTTCGACTCGATGATGCGATTCGTCCTTACACCCATAAAATACTTGTCGTGATAATGCCTTTACTAATAGACGAGAATCTCTATACCAGATTGGAAGGACGTGAAATAATCTCTAATCTATCTAAAGCAGCGGGTTTGTCTCATATGATAGCAACTCTGCGCCCGGATATTGATCACCCCGATGAATACGTTCGGAATTTAGTTGCCAGAACGTTCGCTGTCGTCGGTAGTTCACTTGGTCTCAAGTCTGTCATTCCTTTCATCAGAGCCGTTTGCAATTCAAGAAAAAGTTGGATTGCTCGTCACACTGGTGTCAAAATTGTACAGCAGATTGCCCTCTTAGTGGGTTCGAGTGTATTACCACATCTCAATGGGCTGGTTGACAGTCTCGTAAAGAATCTAACCGATGAGAACATATCTGTACGAACACTTGCAGCAGTAGCTGTGGCGGCTCTTGCTGATGCCTCTGCACCTTACGGGATAGAATCGTTCGAAAAGGTTTTGGAACCTCTGTGGCAAGGCCTCAGAAGACATAGGGGAAAGAGTCTTGCTGCATTTTTGAGAGCATTGGGATTTTTGGTTCCCTTAATGGACGAGGAATACGCTGCATACTATACAAAGGAGATATTCAAAGTATTGATAAGAGAATTTTCCTCTCCGGAGGAAGAAATGAAGCGAACATGTTTGCAAGTGTTGCAACACTGTTGTGCAGCTGATAGCATTGATCGACAATACCTCGGTGATGAAGTTGCAGATAAGTTTTTTAGCAGTTTTTGGTCGAGAAGAGTAGCCTTGGATAAGAGGATAAACCCGCTCTGTGTGGAAACGTCAGTGGTGTTATCAACTAGAATTGGATCTTCTGCAGTTGTAGAGAGAATTCTGGTTCCAATGAAAGATGAATCACAGCCTTACAGAAGAATGGCTATTGAAACGGCCGGTAAAGTGATCTCTAGGTTGGGATCTTACGATTTGGATGACAGGACTGTCAATAGGTTACTTGATGGTCTGCTATATTCTCTTCAACGTCAAGATTCTAACGACAAAGTGTTGCTACATTCATTCGGTGAGATTATGAATTCTCTCGGAATCAGAACTCAGAAGCATCTTGTATCCGTTGTCTCTGTTATTTTGTACAGATTGAAAAATAAATCACTTGAAGTCAGACAGCAAGCGGCAGATTTGATTGTTGAAATTGCACCCGTACTCAAAGTCTGCGGAGAGGAGGAAATGTTGGTGAAGCTTAGTACCGTTCTGTACGAATCCCTTGGAGAGGTGTATCCTGATGTTCTAGGTTCAATTTTGACTGCACTTGAGAAGGTGATAGTCTCTGTTGGTGTTGTGGCTGTGAACCCTCCCATCTCTCAAATACTTGCCACATTGACACCCATCTTGAGGAACAGACATGAGAAAATTCAAGAGACTACAATATCCCTGATCGGTGAGATTGCTGACAAAGGTAAAGAGTACATCAATCATAGAGAGTGGATGAGGATCAGTTTTGAACTTCTTGAATTGTTGAAAGCGCAAAAGAAGTCCATCAGGAAATCTGCAAACACCACTTTTGGCCTGATCGCCAAAGCCATTGGACCAGCTGATGTTTTGGTTACACTTCTAAACAATTTACGTGTTCAGGAGCGTCAGCTTCGTGTGTGTACTGCTGTGGCAATTGGTATTGTTGCAGAGATCTGTTCACCATATACGGTGCTTCCTGCCATGATGAATGAGTATAGAGCACCTGAAAAGAATGTTCAAAATGGTGTTTTGAAGGCACTAACATTCATGTTTGAGTACATAGGGGATATGGGTGCGGACTACATCTACTCTGTGGCCCCTTTACTTCAAGATGCTCTTACGGATAGAGATCTCGTTCATCGACAGACAGCAGCATCCGTAATCAAACATATGGCACTAGGAGCTGTTGGTCATGGGTACGAAGATGCTTTTGTCCACTTTTTGAATTTACTGTGGCCTAATATATTCGAAACATCTCCACACGTTATAGAGAGAATCCTAGATGGAATTGAAGGCTGTAGAAATGCGGTTGGTGTTGCTATATTAATGCAGTATTTGCTTGGGGGATTGTTTCATCCCGCAAGAAAAGTCAGGGCGGCATATTGGAAAGTCTACAATCCCATGTATGTGCAATCTTGTGACTCTCTTGTTCCTTATTACCCTCGGTTCGAGAATGTTGGTACAGAACTCACCGAAAAGCAACCTTCATTGGAGCTAGACAAAACTGACATTGGTATCGTCGAACTTGATCTGTGGATTTAACCTAAAAATGCTATTTAACGTACATAATGAAATTTTATTCGATGCCTGCATCATCTTCAAAAGACATTATTCCCTCAAATGGCGCCTCCGAACCTAACATCAAAGTTTATTTTGCATGAAGCCCCAAAGTCTATTTTACATGTACCTTCCCCTGGCTCGTATCTTTCAACCAGTAAGCAATAGATTCCAGAATCCAGCTCCTTTTCTGTACTTCCCAAGAAACGCCCGAATATGCTGTCATCAAACTCATTTTGAATTTCCACTTCCTCTGAAATGATTTTACCAAAGGTTTCTTGCACTGAAAATAAAGAGCTCCTAATTCTCGGCTTGTAATCTGTTGATGTTTGCACGTTGATGACCAACTTTCCTCTTCGCGTCAACTCAAAGAGGATTGAATGCTTCTTAGAGCCGTTCCATTCAAAAGTTTTATCTACCCTGTAGAGTCCTAAATTGTAGATTGAAGATTCCAACTTCAGATTGGGAACAGAAGATGTAACTCTGAGAGAGAAGGCACCGAATGATTCTCTCAAGTATGATGAAGCCACCACGTAATAATTTTTATTGGCCAACAATTTCACCTTGGGCTGAACAATACCACCTCTTGAATATTCCAAGTTCTGATTAGCCACTACGTTTTTACTATCAGCTTTTGTCAGAAAAGAAATTCGGGGTTCAGAATCAGAAAATATTGACGCATTTGCTTGAATCGCGTTATCCGTGAACAGAGCAATCTGTACTTCTGCTTCCTCTTCAGGATTGGTAGAGGCAAATGAAAGTTTCCATTGAGGATTTCTCAGAAACGTTTGCTGTGACAAGTTACCCCCGCTATGTGCGAAGGACCATTCACCATCTTCTTCAATTGTACTCCCTATGACTTTTTGACACCTCTTCAAGCTCACACTACTGCTGGAGAAAGTATACAATGTCACATGGTTGCTTATGTTGGTAGGCTTACCCTCTGACTCTATGGGCTTGAAGACTATAGTCATACATTTCTTTTCAGGGATTACAACTTTTCCGAGTATGAATCTCGTTCCATTATCCACGGCCTGATATGCGAGTTGGTCATCTGGTCCTCCAATGACCTTGCCATTGTTGGCATCGGTTATGAATCCTAAAACTTTCAGTTCTGGAAAGGGATCAGTCACAGGTAGGTGTTTCTCCACAAGAAACCAAATTTCGGTACTTGTGTCATGCGTATTGCTAATGAGGCATTGGCTGTACTCATGAAGGAATTTGTTTACAAACTTTCTTGATGATGCTGATGGTAATGCAAATGTTTTTGAATTTTTGAACTCGAACTTTGAAGGATTCCAGTTTACGTAAAGCGTTTTGAAACCTAATGTGAGGTGTTGAACTCTGAAAACCCTGTCTCCTTTATTGAACCAAGGATTTTTAACGATCAAAGTATAGCCCTTTGGAGCTTCAGGGTCCTCTTCAAATCCTAGGACAGTGTAATCATGATTACTCACAACATTGTTGTGTGCAGCTTCTTGCGTAGTCAAGCTCCCTGTTCCCAAACCTAGCACTACCTGGCCCTTCGCGTGAAGGTCGGAGAGGGACTGCAGTTGATGATACGATAACTCCGAAGTTGCAATGAATTCTGGTAACCAACCAGAAACTGTGAAACAATCAGAACCAAAATTTGACCCAGAGAATGTTAAATGCGTAGCATTGTAGAGCTTCAATATGGCTAGCTGAATCAGAGCTGGCCAAAGTAAATGGGGATTAGAATGCGACCTGGCGTAATATTGACGGATTTCAGATATGTCAGCGCCATTGATGCGTACAACTCTCCTAGCCCCATTAGCGTATAAAAGAACTGCATGATGGCTAGATCGTATATCGGAAGACAAAGGATATACAATGTTCAGCAACGAATTATTCCCAGTAGACGCGAGTGCCAAAAATGATGATACAAATGAGCAGCTCGGACTATTTTCCTGGTGAAGGTCTTCAATTCCTTCAAACTGACCTAGCTCTGGTGGAGAGCCTCTGATATCATAGAAGTGGTCACCCACTGCAATCCCCACTTCATTATTTATAGGGGGGTAAATATGGTCGGAAATTAAGGAGCTGATCCATTCTATCTTCTGATTTGTTGTCAGGACTTTGGTATTCCCTTGCTTCACAGCACGGTGCAGGGTTATTAGTGACTCACCCAGCGATGTAACCCCTTTTCTGTCGACTTGGTCATTTGACTGGAAGGTCGATAAGTATTCTGAGAGATCCTGCCGCACTTCTGCCGTAGCAACGGATATATCATTAAGGGGTTTCCCCAAGGCATAGTCGAGGTAGCAGCGCTCTAGTTGGACTTGCAGATGTTCCGCTGTAATTGCATAAGTATCATCTGTTCTTCGTACGTGCAATGCAGCTGCCATGCTTCTAGACTCATCGGTGGCCCTGCTAATCTGTATACTGCGCCAACGCAAGAGTCTAAAAATGGAGGTACAGTAGCATTCCTGTCAACTCTAGTCTCGGATAAATGTTCCTCGGATGTTTCAAACCTATTTCCTCATTTGGCTTTCGCAATGGGGTTAATTTCGGGGTAAGAAATATTTCAAGTCGCTCTAGTTGAATACCCCATATCAGTGTTCAGCTAGTGTGACCGTTGTGGGAGGGTGTTCGCAGAGGTATATAATGGAGAGGAATACTGAGAAGCTGAAATACATGCTTGATTTGTTATCAGTGCAGGCCGCAAAACAGAGCACCTTGCACTTCGATACACTTCTGGAAATGGTCACAACTTACGAAACGCATGGCAGACGCTCTACAATCGAGGGCCAAGATCATTCTCGTACTGTGGTTGAACAGCAGGAAGTGGAAGAAGTGATACATAAAATATATGATGGCTTGCTTGAAAATGGTAGCCAGAGTTTTCCTTCGCTTCGAAAGGACAAACATCTGCGCTTCGTTGAGAGGCCCTTGAAAGCGGAATATCTGCCCGGTATGTTTGCAGGGCTAGATGCATCACATCCTTGGATTGTGTACTGGCTGCTCAATTCCTACATTCTATTGGGCGGTCACTTGGATGAGAAGGTGGAAAGAAACGTGGCGAAGACCATCGTGAGTTACGTGGACCCCTCCACTGGTGGTATAGGAGGAGGTGTGGGCCAACTGGCACATCTTGCTGCCACTTATGCCGGCATTTTGGCGCTAGCGCTATCTGGTGATAAAGATATTAGCAAATCATTGGATCGAGGTAAGATTTACCAATGGCTGCTTTCCTTGAAACAGCCAGATGGATCCTTTGTCATGCACGCTGGAGGTGAAGTTGATACCAGGGCTGTTTATTGTGCTCTGTGCGTCGCTTCTCTCTTGAACATAGAGACCCCAGAACTTCACAAGGGCACTGCGGACTGGCTTGCTCGTTGTCAAACTTATGAAGGCGGCTTTGGTGGGGTTCCCTTTGACGAAGCACATGGAGGCTATACGTTCTGCTCGCTTGCCAGCCTCTCGATACTTCTAGAACCGAGACAGATCATCGACTTGATTGACTTGGAAAATCTTGTTTCTTGGACAGTAGCTAGGCAGTACCAGCTTGAAGGTGGCTTGAGCGGCAGAACCAATAAACTCGTGGATGGGTGCTACAGTCATTGGATCGGTGGGCTCTCTGCATTATTGGAAGGCATCCTCGATCGTAAGCCCATTTTGAGCCGAATGGGTCTACAAAACTATATCCTGGGGTGCTGTCAAGCCGATCCTGCTGGTCTCAGAGACAAACCGTACAAAAGTCCCGACTTCTACCATACTAATTACGTTCTGTGCGGACTCAGCGTTTGTCAGAATTACACGCTCTATCAGGACACTAAAACCAATTATGGCCATGCCTATAATTATTACCCGAGTCGAATCGACGATGCGAAAGTCATTGACCGTGTCCCAGACAACCAGATACAATCACTGGACCCTATATTTGGTCTTCCCTACGGCTACGCCAAGGAGTTCAGATCCTGGTTTGATGATCCTATATAATAATCTTAGTACAAGATAATATAATATGGTGATTTTATATGTGGGTGTGCACGGATGTGTAGAGTTGTTGTAATGATCTGTAAACTGGGGGCAATCGAAACTATTGTCAATTCCTTGTTCCCGGAGGGGAATAGGGTTCCTGTTAGACTTGTCTAGTGGTGTTGTGCTCGAGTTTTTATACGAGTCTGGTAGCCATATGGTCTCAATTGAGCAGCAGGAGATCTTAGAGCAATTCCAGATCATCACCAATACCAGCATCGCTGAGTCGGAGCAAGTCGCTTTATTAGAAGCGAGCAACTGGTCACTGGAACCCGCATTACTAAATTACTTTCAACTTTACCCCGGTGAAGCGTCCCATAATCTGACACAACAATCTCGTGCAGCTCGCTACTCTAGATCAATGTCCAACCCGCAGCAGCCTGGTTTCCGCTGGTTATCCAGACTTCGACGCTATATCGATGGATCCCATTATCAGCGATTGGGATCCACGGCTTCAGATTTGGAGTCGACCCCCGCAGTACCTGGCGCATTCCCTGAGACCAATCCCAACAGGACCTTCTGGTCATTGAATTCCAAGAACATCTCCGAGAAGATTCGCGTCGTTGTCGCATATATACTGGCCGCTCTGGTTACCCCTCTGGTGGTGTTATACAAAGTGCTCCTTTTTCTGCTGGTTTACATACTTTACAAGATACCCGGAATCAATTTCCGTACTTATTCTGGTCCTTTCACAAAGCGTGGAACTGATCCAGGTGATGTGGCTCGAAGATTCATCATTGGGTTTGATCACAGAATAGGTAATGTTCCCAAATCTCTTGAAAGTTATTCGGATCTGGACACCCAAGAGCAGAGTCCGCAGCCAGAGGGACAGATCAATTCAGATGGAGAGCCATCTTCACCTACCTCATCAACTTCTTCTGGTCTTCGGGAGAATGCTCTAATCAGGAGTTCCTCGCATCTTAATAGTCCTCGTCCAGATTTTTTGGAAGCTGCCTTCTCTCATGCGCTTTATTTTGCCAAAACAGAGGTAAGATGGTTAGTGGTCTATCTGCATAGTGATGATCATGAAGATACTGGCCGATTTGTGAACGAAATTCTTCTGAAAGAGAAGTTCTTGAATTATATCAAAGAGAAGGATATGATTATCTGGGGTGGAGATATCAAAGAAAGTGAATCTTTCCAAGTTGCCAACTCTTTCAAAATAACCAAATTACCATTTTTAGGTCTTTTGTGTCTCACCGTTGAAACGACTCCTACTGCTTCAGGGGTCACGCAGTCGCCACCAACACTCTCTTTGGTCTCGAAAGTCCAAGGTATACCGTTCAACTTTGGTAGTGTGATCCAAAGTCGCCGTAATCGCTCTAACTATCCAGAGGAGATAGTTGATAAAGTGCTCAAGAAGTTTCAAAAAGCCTATGATAAATTCAATCCCACGTTGGTTTCCTTGAGAACTGAACAAGAAAGCAGAGATGCTTCAAGGGCTCTTAGACGGGTTCAAGACGAGGCTTATCAGCGAACGCTTGCTCGTGATAGATTGCGTGTCATTCAAAGAGAAAGACAGAGGCAAGAACAAGAGGCAAGAGAGGAGCAAGAACGCCTGAAACAACAGTGGTTGAGGTGGAGGAAATCGGTGTTATTACCTGAGCCAAGCAGCGAAAGAAAAGGTGAGTACGCACGGATAGCCATTAGATTGCCAGATGGTCAGAGGGTCACTCATCGATTCGACCAGAATGCAACTCTTGAAGAACTGTATGCTTTTGTCGAATGTACCAGTATCCACAATGACTTGGACATCAATGATGGGCAGCCGATTGAAAGACCAAACGGGTATGAGCACACCTATAACTTCCGACTTGTTCAAGCAGTTCCCAGAGCCGTTCTGGGATCCGATACAAATACACTTGTCAAGGACTCTTCATTAGTATGGCCAAATGGTAACCTTGTGGTTGAACTTTTAGATTAAGTTCCACAGGAAATAAAATATGGGACATTATGCTGTTTTCATGAGTAATAAATACATATATGTAACTATTTTTCGCTAGAATGATTATTTATTTCTTGATCTTTGATGCAGTCTCTTTCTTTGAGCTGGGGCTATGTTCTTTTTTCTTGGAGGATCCATCTGATAATGGCTTCTTTGCCTTCTTCTTCTTCTTTTTCTCCTTCTTTTTCAGTCCCACAATGCCGCTTTTAAGCACCGAAGAGTAATTATTCCAGAACGTATCGAGATTTTCTGGCTTCACTTCTGTACTCACTTTGACCTTTTTAGTTTTATCGCTGTTGCCATCCGTGAGTCTAATGAGGATTGCATATTGGTTGTCGCTTGGATCAGTCGATGAACTACTGGGGACAGCGAGGGTGTTGACCCCTTTTGGTAAATCTGATATGATCGCAGAGGACTCTGTTTCAACAGGGATTATAGAGACACGTTTCTGTGTTATGTACAAGGAGGAATTGCCCGCGGTCTTTGCAAAGAGGTCTGTAGCTTTCGCAAGGAACTATATTGTAGTATTATCGAGAGTTAGTCAAATCGTGACGGTGATGGCAGGTTCCGGATCTTAAATCCAGGCAATGAGAATCATACATACCTCTTCATTGGTGAGTCTGTTTTTCGACATCTTGCGTAGAAGCTTGTTCTTGAATGGTAATCTATTTGGAACAAGAGCTTTCAAAGTCCTTGATGCATCTCTTTCAAAAGCTTGAAGGGCTCGTTTTTTGTCTCCGCGGAAAAGATCACCAATTTTTTAAAACGAGAGAAATGTTGTGCTGGACTGATCTAATCTTATTACTGTCTCCAAACCAAATTGAGACGTGAAGAGCGTTTTACACTACTATAGCACATACTTAGTCTCTCCTTGGAAGTTAGCAGGGCTCATTTGGGCCTATGTTTACTCTCTATTTTATCTCGTCAATTGATGAAAGGAACATCATAGAAAACATTAAAGTACAAAATTAATTTTCGAGCTTTGTTACATATGGGGGAATTGAAATTGTAAACATAATTATTTAAGACATCTCCAGATAGCCTTAAGGACTGTAATGATAAGGTTAACATTGTTATTGTTGTTATTGTTATTATTGTGATGGTTATTATTATTGTAGCCACCTTGTTGTTGATGATATTGCTGCTGTTGTTGATACTGTGGCTGTTGTTGTTGCTGGTAGTGTTGTTGCTGTTGCTGTTGTGGCAGATGGGCTTGAGCAGGGTATTGACCTGATGATTGGTAACCTTGGTACCATTCTTGTGGAATTCTAGCATTAGCAAGTTCAACAATCAAAACACCAGTGTTTTTTTTGTTAATGTAATGATTCAAATTGGCTTCTTGTGCAAGAGAGTCAATTGCTGGCTTCAATTTGGGAATTCCACTCTGGGAGTGGAGACCCTTACCAACAATGATCTCCAATTGTCTTTCATTACGCTGTACACCAGCGATAATTCTTTGCTTCACGATGTACACTGCTTCCTTGACGTAGAGACCGTGCAAGTCGATTTCATCACCGTCGGAGTCAAGATTGTTCTGGTAAAAAACGTACTCCGCGGCCCTTGCATTGTTCTCCTCAGCGATGGCTAGTTGTTCTTTGGCCTTGACAGAAAATTCATGGGCAGCGGCTTTGTCACCTTGCTTGAATGCGCTTTGGGACTTTTGCGAGTACTCATTTCTCCTAGAATAAGCATCCTCTGCGAGGTCTCTGAACTTCTTATACTGCGCATCAGTAGCATGGTTGTAGTCTTTCTCTTCTGTTTAAAAATTCAGCAAGTTAGTAACCAGAAACGGGGGGAAGGCACAGCAAGATATATGACTTAAAACGTACCTCCAAGGAAATGACCGCGGGGTAATACCTGGGCTGCAGCACTCATTTTCGGGAATTATACAAATAGGGGGAGGTCTCGAGCAGGGTGCTAAGGGCAAGATAGCTGTAGGAAGTGCTATTGCAGTGTAGTGGCAAAACAAAGTGGCCTGGGGTGTTATACCTCGTAATAAACCTACTAGGAAATTACAATCACCGCACATATACGCCCAGACCCTTCGAAATTCGTGCATGTTTGTCAACACTACCAAGGAATGCGGGAACTCGAACACTAATTTCAGTTTGGGACCCGCCTCTGTTCCCCATTGGGAAGTCACATCCAGCCCACGACATTTACTCGTGTAGCACTAGCTGTGTAGCATCTCTCGTCCGGGGTAGCTGGTGTAGAGAGGTGTGTACCTCTTAGAGAAAAAACACACACAGAGAAACAAATAACAGTCACAGTCCCGCCAGTGCGAGAAGCGAGAGAAAAATGAGGGAGAACTGAGAGAAATGAGAGAAAAATGGGAGTGCGGGATGAGATATACACCTCACACCGAATTACGTCCCAAACAGGCAGGACTGAAAAATTTCTAACTTTCTCTCTCCAGGGAGAGAGCTCGCGAGTTGGGAGGGAAGAGCTGGCTCGCTAGGCAGACAGGCAGGAGGAACAAGACAAGGCATTTTGAAAGAGAGATCTTCAACAAGACACCATTACATAGTCCTTTTACAGACCATTCTAATATCCACAACCACGATGTCCGCCGCGTATGTGCATCTCTCTGACCGCTCACAAAGGTGATGGTGATACCCTTGGCCTCCTCACTGTCCCATTTATTGCATGCACCCTTGTTGAACCGTTAATTAAAAAGTCAAACAAGGGTCACTTGGATGGACAAAGGAATGCCCTTGTGGTAGAGCTGCGTTATCAGGAGGAGAGGAATACCACCAATATGTTCACATTTACGTTTTTCCAGTATCCATCAAGCACGGTTTCTTCTGGAATCAAGCTTGCAAATTTCGACCGACAGTCCCAAGGAATCATTTTTTGAATCAGAAAGTGAAAGCTTTTTTATAAGATGATTGTTTTCTTGGTTCGAGTCGTTCTCTCCCCTTCGGGGAGAGGTTCTGAGACTATAACAAGAAGTTGAATGTGTTGGTATCGCTATAGCGCTGCGCTACGTTATGCTCAGTGCTACGCACTATTTTGACCACTCATTTATTACTCTCGTTCTTTTCTCTAAATGGATAAAAGTCACCCATACATCGTAATCCCGTGCGGGCTTTTGCTCCTGGGATATGATAAAAAATTGACTTTCTTTGTCTTGTTCTATGAACGAGGTTTTGTTGCTCATGCCATGAATTGATATACTCATTAATGGCTGCAATTAAATTCATGTCAAGGGAAAATTTAGATAGCTACATTGTCACATTTAAAATTTGTGTCATGAGTCTTATTCTTCGAATCCGTCGTTCTCTATCTTCAAGGGATCTACTACTCTGGGTTTTCCTCTGCGTTAATTACGAATTCTTCGAATGAACTTTATTGATCAGTTCGAAGACAATGAATGGAATTCTTCGATGTCAAAGTCGAATTTATTCCTATTCATGGATTACTCTTTGTTGGGCCAAGGCTTTCTATTCACTTTCAATAGGAGCCTTTATTATTTTTTATCATTCGATAAAAATGGTTTTTACTAACATACTTGTTTTATTTACTATAGTGTCCCAGAATCTCAAATCAAGAAGGCTAAGCAAAACGCTAAGACCGCCGAACAAGTCGCCGCTGAAAGAAAGGCAAGAAAAGCCGTAAGTAACAACTCTACCTCTACCTCCACTTTCACCTCCACCTATTGAAATTCAATGCATTCAACCTCCTGCAATAAATGAAATTTATCAATTTATCTCCAAGCTTTGTTCATAGTGATGAAGACCTTAGACAAATTGTATCGACTAGCTTTTGCGATGATGTTCGTAGTTAACCATCTTTCGGGACTGAAAACCAACAAACCTTCAACTTTAGAAGAGAAAATTTTAGAAAAATTTCATTTACAATTATCAAAAAAAATTGCATGGACATTGAATGAATGCATTTAGGTTTGATTTCTTATGATCAATAGTTTACTAACTAATCTTAATTTTTTCAAACAGGCTAACAAAGAAAAAAGAGCTGCTCTTTTCAAGAGAACCGAAGCTTACCAAGCTGAATATGTTGCTGCTGAAAGAGCTTTGATTGATGCTAAGCGTGAAGCTAGAGCCAATGGTACTTACTTCGTTGAAGCCGAATCTAAATTGGTTTTCGTTGTCAGAATCAAGGGTATCAGTAAAATTGCTCCAAAACCAAGAAAAGTTTTGCAATTGTTGAGATTGTTGCAAATTAACAATGGTGTCTTTGTTAAAGTTACCAAAGCTACTTCTGAATTGTTGAAATTAGTTGAACCATACATTGCTTACGGTTACCCATCCCTTTCCCTTGTCAGACAATTGATCTACAAGAGAGGTTACGGTAAGGTTAACAAGCAAAGAATTGCTCTTTCCGACAATGCTATTATTGAAAACGCTTTAGGTAAATACGGTATCACTTCTGTTGAAGATTTGATTCACGAAATTTACACTGTTGGTCCAAACTTCAAGCAAGCTAACAACTTCTTGTGGCCATTCAAGCTTTCTAACCCATCTGGTGGTTGGGGTGTTAGAAGAAAGTTCTTCCACTTCATCCAAGGTGGTGCCACTGGTAACAGAGAACACTACATTAACAAATTGGTTAAATCTCAATTGTAAATTCCTTATTGAAAATATACTTTGTCTATTTTGTATAGTTCAGTGCGAACGCTAATATTATTTTCAGTACCATACAATACCAATCTCTCTTTTTGACTCTTTGTAAATCATGTTCATTCACATGAATAGGAATAAAAAATTCAAAGTAATTGATTTTTTTTATATGTATATATTATGTAAGGTTGATTATGAATAAAAGTTGTCTGTATTTAGTGTTTCTTCTGGCTGATCCAATCATTGAGACCAAACTTGTTTCTTGCAACTTCAATAGCGTAGAACTGTAATCTGACGGCAAACACAGTACCTTCTTGATCGTATTCTGAATCTGATCTTAATCTCAAAAGAGTTCCAAAATTAAAATCGGCAATTCTGTCTTCGAATTTCTTGATATATTCTCTCCATCTGGCTTTTCCAACAGCAGATTTCATATCTTCCTCACGAATAGCAGCAACACCTTCTTTTGTGTCGTACTCTGGGAAGTCTTTCACCAGTTCCAAGAATAATTCATCGTCATATTTGGTCAATTTCAGCTTAGATCCTGGAACCGAACTTAATAACTTCCAGTATGTCTCAGCTTGTAGCACAGCCTTCACTGCAAATTGCTTCTCGATATCCTCCAAGTTATCGGCTGTCTCAGCGCTAAATGCCTTTGGATTTCCACTCATTATGTGTATGTTTCTATGCTTCTTGTGCCTATTTCTTGATGCAAATTCGACATCTCCCCTACTCTTATAAAATATGAATATTGGCCTGTCCAGGGACTGACTTGACATCTCGAAAGTTTTTTTTCGGGCTGTGCCACAAAAAGAATATTGTCGCATCGACCCGAACATTCTAGTGATTTATCAGAAAATAGAAAATAGCTGAGCGGGAAAACATAAAACATGCAACATAAAACATAAAACATATCTTACAGACAGATAAATTAACAGAATCTTCACCAAGAATAAGGATCCTTATGTTTTACGAACAGAAAACGATTTAACAAAATGTGATATAAAATGGGTATCACTTGACGGCGACAATGAAACATGTCAACTGCTTTTCCATCCATAGTTTTTTCATTAAACAATTTTAAGAGTCCCCATACACTATGTCTATTGATATGATTTTAGCTGAAGCACACAAAACTGAAGTGCTCTATGAGAGCTCTAGAGACGCACCACAGGATGCACTTCCAGGTGAAAATGAGAAAGGTGATGATAATGAACAAGAAGCACCACCCCCAAATATGTTGCACCCGGTTCTAACGAACTTCCAAATGCAAATGATTGCAATTGGTGGCTGTATTGGTACGGGCCTATTCATAGGTTCCGGGGAAGCATTAGCAATAGGTGGTCCTGCATCTCTGGCCATCTGCTATTTGTTAGTGGGAGCGATGCTGTTTTGTACTGTTCACTCGTTGGCAGAACTGGCGGTTACTTTCCCTGTACCGGGAGCTTTTAGTTACTACTCTACTCACTTTCTCGATGAGTCGTGGGGATTTGCAATGGGATGGAACTATGCAATGCAATGGCTTATTCTGTTACCACTAGAGCTTGCTGCGACCACAATGGTTTTCAAGTATTGGGACAATGTTCCCGTGAGCGACTTTTGGTTAATTGTTTTATTCTTCTCCAGTATCATTCTGGTTAACATGATGCCTGTCAGTGTTTATGGCTGGGTGGAAGTGATTTTTTCAATTATCAAGATACTTGCAGTGGTTGGTTTTCTGTTTTTCGGTATTCTTGTTCTGTTTCATGCTATCCCTATGAAAGGCGCCGGTGCAGGTTCTCATAATTATTGGAAAGATCCTGGTGCATTTGCTGATGGTTTCAAAGGCTGCCTTAAAGTATTTGTAATTTCTGCATTCTCATTTGCAGGAACAGAATTTTGTGGTTTAGCAGCAGCTGAAGCAAAGACGCCAAGATTTACAATTCCTAAAGCCACCAAACAAGTATTTTGGAGAATTTTATTTTTCTATGTCTCGAGTTTAGTTCTGATTGGGTTACTTGTTCCATACAACCATCCAAGACTCGTCGGACGTAGCGAAGGAAAGACTGCAAGCAACTCTCCATTTGTCATTGCCCTTGAAGGTGTTGGAACTGGTTATTTACAGAACATCATGACTGTTGTGATTCTTATTTCCATGATAAGTGTTGGAAACTCCGCTATCTATGCAACATCAAGAGTCTTGATTTCGATGGCCAATAGCGGAATGGCTCCGAAATACAAGTACTTGAACATGGCATATGTGGATAAGCATGGAAGACCCATAGTTGCAATTCTTTTTTCTTTACTCTTTGGTTGCATCAGTTTTGTTTCACTTTTGGGAGACGGCGCACATACACTTTTCATATGGTTACTTTCTTTATCTGGATTATCCTCATTGTTCACCTGGGGCTCAATTAACTTATCCCACATCAGATTCAGACAGGCAATGGCAGCGCAAGGAAGAAAAATAAGCGAATTAGGGTATATTTCACAGACTGGAGTACCCGGTGCTTGGTTTGGATTGTTATTCAACATTGTCATCATCCTTGCTCAGCTTTGGATTTCGATATCTTCAGTCTACGAGGGCAACGGCTGGAGTTCCTTTTTCCGGTCATATCTTGGTGCCTTTGTCGTCCTTGGTTTTTACCTGGCACACAAAGCTTTCTCTTTCATATTCGACAGAGCCAATTTCCAATTTTACGTTGGGCTAAAAAAGATAAATCTAATTTCCGGTAGACGCGAGCAGAATATTGAAGAGGAAGGACTTCTCTTTGAAGCAGAGAGGCAGCTTCTGTACTCCCAACCTTGGTATAAGCAAGTATACAAAGTTTGGTGTTGAACGAAACAAGCCTTGCACAGCTGCTGTACTGCTAGTTGCCAACTTGGAATGCTCATTTCCCATTATGTACTCTATATCACACGTTTTAATAATTTTCCAATTGTACTTATCTAATCAGAGCTTATAAAACCTTGGGGAAAAATCCGGGGAGCGCAAGTAGATTTTCAGTCGTTCAATTACTGCTGATGGTGGGAGTACGCCGATTCACGTCCCCCCACTAACACACGGCTCAATGCTATCGAGAATCTTTCAGAGATCACTAAGTATGTCTGCGGTACAGAGTGCGAGTACTATCAGAACAGCGGGATGCATTATAATCGGCGATGAAGTTCTTAATTCCAAGATAACCGACACCAATTCTCAATTTTTTGCTCAGTACTGTTATGAACGTGGTATTGATCTGCGCAAAATCAGTGTAATTGGGGACAACAAGCAGGAGATTATCGAGACCGTTAGAGAATTTGACTCGAAATTTGACTTTATTGTCACAAGCGGAGGAATTGGACCTACTCATGATGATATCACTTATGAGTCAATTGCGGAAGCGTACGGGTTGAGCTTGAAGTTGCACGAACCAACACTCCAGCTCTACGAACATCTTAGATTAGAGAGGGAGAAGAAAGAAGGCAGGAAAACCAGAATCTTCAGCGCTGAGCAGGAAAAGGCACATAGGAGAATGTTTGAGCTTCCATATAGTGACGATGTTGCAAGAATTGGACAACCCCGCCAGCTTTACGTTCCGGGGAAGTGGGTGCCTATAGTCAATATCAATAACAAGCTGAATATTCTTCCTGGAATCCCTTCCCTGTTCCAAGATTTACTTACTAGTGGTATTTCTGCTGATATTGCTGCCAGATTGCCCACAGAACTCTACCAAAGATTTTACGTCGTCACGAAAAAATGGGAATCACAGTTAGCTCCCCTCCTGAGCCATGAACAAGACAAAATCAATAAGCTCAGACTTACTGTGAAACTGGGGAGTTATCCACACCTTGAAAAGCACGTGAATACCATCAGCATCGTAGGTCTTGATAAAGACGTGGAATACATGAGAAAGCTCGTGGGTTCCCTTGTAGAAGACTTGGAGGGGAAAGAGATTTCTGCCGAGGAGGAGAAGTTCTTATCAACAGACAAGACAGCCTCCGATTACAAGATATAGAATGAGATATTAGAACTAAACGGAATTCATATACATATATAACAAGTAATTCCAAACTTTATACAGCATAGATTCTACATGATCGCTTCACTGTTTCTTTTTGTCCTCTTCGGACGAAGAGTCAACAGTAGATTCATTTTCAAGATCCGATTTTTCAGAATCTTCATTTTCCGATTCCTTCACTTCTTCAACTTGATCTTCAGCTTTTGGCGACGAAACAAACTCGACGATGACCGATTTCAAAGTTGGATACTTTTTGTGGAGCTCATCCTTGATAGTATGACTGATTTGTCCGATTTTGTCCAAGGTCAGTTTGGATTCATATTCTTTATCCCAAGATCCCACACCTACTTTGATGTTAACGTTGATGTTTGTTCCCGAGGGGAGAATAACTAAATCTTTGATCAAAAGTCTAGGTTCGGCTTTCATTAGAGCCACATTGACTTTATCTTCTATATCAGTAAACCTCTTGTCACTACGGTCAACAGCTTTGTCAATTAGCTCTTTGAAAGATTGGAAAACACCTGTGATACCAACTTTCATGACAAGGAGAGAAACGATCAATCCTCCCACAGAGTCCAGCCAGAAAATTTCCAAAAAGTAGCCAGCAGTAATGGTGGTGACGGCAACAATGGATGTCAAAGAGTCGACTCTATGGTGCCATGCATTAGCTATTAAAACCTTCGAGTTCAATTTTTCACCAACCTTGCAAGTGGCACGGAACAACCATTCCTTGATTACAATAGATCCCAAAGCTAACCAAGCAGCATTGATATCTGCAGCCTGAGGGACAGGCTCTGCAGCTTTGGCAAGATCTGATGAGACGGCAACCTCTGGTACCGAGGAATGACTGTGAACATGTGATACGGCATCCGGAACAGACACACTGGTGGTTGCGGAGTCACTGACGGTGTTGATGACAGCATGAGCAGGTGCATGAGAATGTGAATGAGAGTGAGACCCAAGAGCACTCAATGTGTCCAAAACACCGTGTGGCAAGACTGGAGTCAATATGTCTACCAATGACCCCCATCCAATTTGCAAACCAGCATAAAGTAAAATAGAGGACACAAGCATAGATCCTAATGTCTCCACCTTACCAAATCCCAGAGGGAATAAGTCACTTGGCTTCTGATTGCTAAACTTCACCGTAGACAATGTTAGGACATCTGAGACCAAATCTCCCACGGCGTGCACAGCATCTGCCATAAGAGCCTGCGAATGGAAGTATATACCACCGAAGAATTTGGTGAAAGCCATAGAAGCATTAACACCAAGTCCGATCCAAGTGATCTTTACACCTTCATTAGTCCAGAACTGATTTGTATTGTAGAGTTTGAGCGCTTCAGGATCAGATGCATGTGAATGGGAGTGTCCAATGAAGCCCCCTTCGTGAGAGTGGGAATGCTCGTCAGACTCCGTTGCAGAATCACCTTCCTTCTTCTGAGTACCAAGTGACGAATGAAGAGGTTTGTGAGGGTTGAAGAAATCTTTGATTCTCGTCCACACCGTGACCTTCTTTTCATTCAAAGTGAAGGAGAAGTCCTCCCCTTCTAAATCCAATTGATCAAGTTCTGGGAAATCGGAATGGGAGTGTGAGTGGCCATGCGAATGGGAATGTGAATGGGAGTGAGGTGTTGAGTCAGACGACTTCTTTGGATCCAGCGAGTCATGGGAATGTCCGTGCTGGAGATATAGAGAACTGGCGAAGCCACGTGAATCTACCGTCACAGGATGGACCACACCAACATCTTTGTAGATACGGAAGTTGTGAAACACGCTCACTTGCCTTGGTCTTTGACCAAGCGTGTTGATCAAAGTAGATGTTCGGAGGAGCATTACTCTGTAAAGCACTGGCCTGACTCTCAGCTATTTTACGCGTGATATGAGCACTAAACTGTAGAATACCCTACCTGCTTGACTCCGAAATGGCCCCACTTCCGTCCTGGTGAGAAACTCAGTTCACACCGCACCGGTTATATCGTCTATGAGGGGTGCGAACTGGGGGTGAAAAATTTAACATTTCCGGATTTCGGAAATCGAGCTGCATGTGGTGTCCAGGTGCATTCCCAATGTCCGATGTCCGCTCTCATATGGATCTTACTACGATATTCCCGATCACGCATTCTGCTATGGCGAAGGGTGCAATGTATTCTTCCTTTGGTAGTATGCGATGTTACTTTCATATGGACAATTTACTGAAGGTTGCAGATGACACACTGCCATTTTTGGTTCGTAGCTTTTCTTTATCGTCTGTTTAATTATATAGGTCGGGGAGACGAAATTTTTGGAATGAGCGCCTCTGCATCGTTCCCCGGAGTTTCATCCGTTGAGACGCTGTGTGCTGCCGAAGTTGCCTCCGTTGCTTCTTGCACGGGGATTACATCTTTCGGGTCAGACCCTGAGATAATGTCTGTGGTTTTACCATCACTTGAATCTTCTGCAAGCTGAGAATCGACAGAAGCAGAGTTCGAAACAGTAGAGTTCGCAACAGTAGAGTTCGAAGAAGCGGAGACCGGAGCAGTGTCGGGTGCAGCAGCGCTCTCCGTTGATGTCAAGAGACTTGCTGGAGAGGAGACTTGAGCACTCTCTTCCTTTATATCAGTTTCCTGCAGTTTGAGAGCCTCATCAGTCTCACGAAATTCTTGCTTTTCTGAATTGCTGCGCTCCTGTTCACGTTTAGCATCTTCAAGGATCTTCTCAAGTTCTTGTCTTCGTGTATAAAGCGCCCTTCGTTCATCGACAAAGTCGAAAGGAGCACCTTCCAGTTTCCTCAGGAAGAACAAGACTTTGTTGAGGTCATATTCTGTACTACTGGCGGAGCCACCCTCATAGACCATGGATACTTTGTACTTCAAAAGGTACTGAAAGTTCACAATTGATTCAACAATGGCTGCGAAAGATGAATATTCTGCTGGAAAAACCTTGAGCAACGAGGACTGTCCGAACAATTGAAGTACTTTCTGCACCGTGGGGAGAGCCTTTCTCTGTTCATAGTGCTTCCGAGTAGTATGTAGAGCACGAGCAGTATCACACATAGCGCATACAAATTTCTCATCAGATTCAACCTCGATTCCCACGCAACTGAAGTGATACCATTCAGTACATTTCTCACATTCGATCATGTATCCATTCTCCTCCATTCTACAGAAACAATACTTCTTCTCATTGGCAGAACTACCTGGAAGCAAGAAATCTCCCGTATGGTCAATTGTGAAGGACGTGGAGATGAGAAGATTTTCGTAAAAGTTTTCTAAGATTTTCAAATTCACAGGTTTCGCAGAGTCTCTAGAATCAGTTGCCGGTAAGAACTTTTCAAGGGAGAAAATGAGAGCAAATTCCTGAAACCAATCCTCAAGCTTCTTCAGCTCAGAGACGGCTTGTTGGCTATTGATCTGAGTGTACTTAGCAGCGTGCTGAACAATACGAATCAAAGTATCGTCATCAGGAGAGGCCTTTGCGAACAGTTGTTGTTCATGTACGGCATCGGGAGACAATCCTTCCAGTAAATTACCATGGGGTTTGAGTTCAGCCACCTTTTCTAACCTTGAAGAGAAGTCATCAATTTCAGAACCTGCCTCGTTAGAGTCAACAACCAGACCATTTATTTGCCACACAAGCTCTTTGCTCAAAGGAACATTATCATACGCAGCCCAAAATTCCTGCAGACTTTCTTTGGTGACCGAGTTGTAACTCTCTATCAGAACCGAAAGAAGACGGTTTCCCTCTTGCGATTGTTTAATCAAGGAACGCAATCTATCGAGAATTTCAGCCCCATCATCACTTGCTATTTCTTCCCCTTCTTTGATCAAGTCGAGAACGTCTTCAGAGTAAGTGTTTTTGTTTATTTCGGCAACATCTTTCTGCCATCTTTGTCGCCTGAGAATTTTCTCCAAGAACTTCAAAGAGTCAAGATCAAGGCCAAATGACTCACCGACGGCGATGAAATTTTCAATGTCTTCCTCTGATTTTATGTTACTTGCAATTGCAGACCTAATAGAAAGCTCAAAAGTCTCCACATCCCGCGCAAAGTCTATCAATTGCTCCATCTCTGGGGTTGATAAGGGTAACGAGTGAATCTTCTCCAGCAGCACATTCAATGTATCAGGAGAGTTGCGTGGTTTTTCCCCCACACTTTTTTGAGCCTGTGCATCTGTCTGCCTCTCAACACGCCTTTTCTTTCTTATTCTTGTGTTGTGCCTTGCATGTAGGAACTCTTTGGCTTTTTCTAGCCAATCTTCAACTTCGTCAATATAGGTGCCCAAAGCGACATATCTTTCCCTGGCCTCATTTGCGCTTTCTGTCTTGGCATTCTTGAGCTCCTCTTTAAAGACAAACTCTCCTTCAGTATACAAGTTTTTTAGTGGTCGCAACGGAGGTTTATCGTAACCTTGAATGCTTTCATAGTACCTAGCAAGCCAAGCCTCCTCTGAAAGAGACTTTTGTACTAGTGTTTTCACAATTTGTCTTAGACTTTCGTCAGATATATATACATGGAACTCGAAGTTGAACTTGGAAGACTCCTCGAAAACCTTGTGATCCAGGAAGTATTTTGGTGACATGGAAAACCTGGATGTTGAATCGTTTTTGTCCACAACTATGATCGTGGATGGATATGTATCAACCAAATCAGCATCAGTAACAGTATCCCTATGTTCAACACTATTTGCCTTGTTCAACTCTTTGACATTCGAGATCTTTCTGATTGCTTGTCTCAAATTGATTTCATCCGTAAATGCCTCGTTATATACAGGTTCGATTGTTTGCAGAACATCTTTGTCTGTGGAATTGTTTGCAACATCCACCAAGAGCTTGAAAGTCGAGAATGAAGGTGGAATCTGTTGTTTAAAAAGCCAATTCTCAGCCTCGAATGCCGTTTTAAACCACGATGGAGGCGCAAATGTTACGCTCTCACATACATTGAACCCAAAAGAAATGCTGGCTTTGTAAGTGCCACTGTATGTTATTAAAAACTCTCCTGGGCTCTGCAATGTAGTGAAAACTTCGACACCGTTCTCACGCAGCTCATGAGGTGACAGAAATATTCCGCTATGAAGGTCCAAAGGAGCCTCCTTATTTACAAATTGATCGAAAGCCTCATTGAGGTGACCAACTCGAGGAAGTCTCACATCCACAAACGCTTGATTCTCTATGGTAACAGCAAATGACTCAGATTCGTCCAGTTTTTGCTTGAAGGATTGCACTTTGTCTGGAAGCTCTGCTAAATGCTCTTCCAAAACAACCCTCTTTTTCTCTAAAAGAGTTTCGTATTTCTCTCTCGAGGAATGTGGAATAAAGTAACATAGCTTGGGTTCTCCTAAATGCATACAACTACCAGAATAGAGGAAGTGATCTTGTGCATGATAAGATTCAGTACTGAAAAACATACTGCAATCAAGAGTGGGCTTCAGTATGGAATCTCTCTCATTCTTCAGAAACCTCAAAACGCTACCATCATTGATTGGCAGATTATTGAGGTTCCATGGACTCACCACAGAATTTCTCTGTTCACTATTATCTGAGTCATATCTGTCTGGCAGAGAACTGGGCGATTCATGAAGAGATGTCGATATACCCGACGACGATTCAACTTCTAGAAAGGTTTTAGGATTGTACAACAACTTCCAATAGCTCTTCTCGAGGGAAGCGAATCCCTCAGCATCAGATAATTGAGTGTTAGCAGGAGCTTCCTGCCGGAGAACTGTTTGATAAAATTGTGATTTTAGCTTGCCACTCTTCTCTTGATATTGCCTTAAGTTGAACAATGGCGAGGTACGGGAATCAAAAGGTGTTGTATCATCTACTGTATCAGCTATTCCATGCCAGTTGGCAAATTCATATGATGGCAGGGTATGCTCGTCATCCACAGTGATTCCCAGTCGATAATCGGTCGCTCCTTCCCAGTTAACTTGAAGTCCTTTGCTGACTAGAAGACTTCTTGGTCTTTTTGGACGAGTAGATGATGCAAAAACAACAGGAACATGTTCAGGTTTATTGGATGCATCCTCTGCCCAAGAACCACTCTCTTGTTTTACTTTGCTATCTGAAAGATGCTTTTCCACTTCAAAGCCGTCCTTAGAAAATGTATTAAAACCTTCTCCCTGTCCATTTTTATTCGCTTGCTCGATATACTGATCAAACTTCAGTAGCACTTTTTGATAGTGTGATTTGAGGGAGGAAGATAATGAACTAGTAATTTTTCCACTGTAACCCATTTCCCTGCCGATTTGTGCCCACAACTTTTTGTGACAAACGGCTTCAAAGCCACCACGGAGGTTTACAACCGCGTGGAAACGATATAGATCCAACGTTCTTTTATCGATACTGGGTAGTTTGTAGTTTGTGATATTACTCTCTGCCATGAATTGCTTCAATTTAAGGTAAAAGTTGAGTCTATCATCCAATGAGTTCTCATAGCCATTCCACAACTGACGCTTTGTCCTGATCCAGAAAAGCTCTCCATTGATGTACGGCTTGAGCTCCTGACCCATTGGCGGTATCACCTTTATAGCACCATGAGTTTCACCAATTGTCTTGAGCGACTCAATGTAGGCAATTGGATTCTGAAATTCCTTTTCAGTTGGTCTGAAAGTTGGAATTTCATATGATCCTTGCTTCTCAGAAGGAATTGATACAGGCTCACCGTGATTGACAGTGAGCTCGTAAAAATCTGTAATTTGAGATCTCCCTTTATTCTGCGCGTACAAATATGGATTATAATGATGGGTTGCTCCGAATGTTGACCCAGTGAAAGATGCATCGGTATGAAATGTCTTGAAGAATCGAGATGTCTTCGGGGGCCCAGAGAAGAAGTCTCCTTTATTGATCACTGATCGCGGAGGAGATGACTCTTTCGTCTTCATGACTTGTTGACCTTGGCTGGTTTTACGATAAGTAGAGTGATTTCCATGCGGCACCTTTTGGTTAACTCTCATATTTCCATCCCAATGCTCTCTACTTTCAGGTATGGAGCGATGATGGGTGGAATCTGCACCAGTGTTAGAATTGGCTTCATGCGAGCCGGCCTGATGGAAAGAATTAGCACTCGAAAGGGTATTCAAATGGGAAGAATCTGATAACCCATGAGTTGAGAAGCTTTGTTTGAGAGGGAAGGGCGGAGATGCGATATGGGGATCTGCAGCAGTTGGGGCAGGAGGTTGCGAGTTTTCTGAGTTCAACAAGTTACGGACAGATGGCAAATTGCGCTGCACAGTCGAATGACTAGGCGCTGTATGCAAGATTTGGCTCATTGAAGGGTCTCGTATCGCAGGCGAGTAGGAACTCTCAAGAGCATTGTGATATGACTGATGGTATGGTGGTGACAAAGTAGCGCTGAAAGAGTGGTTTACCGGAATTTGGGTATTGCTAAACTCGGAACGGTACCACTGCGAAATGGGTGGAAACTTGTTATGAGGAACACTATTTTCATGATGAATGCCCACGTTGTTCCCTAGAGACAAACCTTGGGTATGAAACTGCTGTTCGCTTCGATAGGGAGCATATGGCATGCTCGCATGGTTCACAACCAAAGATGGCCGACCATTCGAAGCATCTCCGATTTCATTTTGAGGGTATGGACTGGATAGCGGAGGGCCAGAGAGAAGCGAAGAAATGGACGGGAGTGACTGAGTCACTTTGGCTGGCTGTCCTGTAATGCTATTCTTCTGAGCTTCATCGGCCGTATTCTGCTGCTGCATTGTCGGCTGATTGTCAAAACGCAGCTGAACGAGGTGAGAGTTCAACTTAGACAGGGACAAACCAAGAATGCTCCTTCTCTGTGAAATGCGGTCTGTCGATCTTGCAGAAACAATTAACAGTCAAAAGAAGCATCTGGTTAATGGAACGATCTCTATGTCCCAAAATTATATATCTAATTATTAGCGAATACACTTTGGAAAGACTATCGACTTGAAAAATTTCCATGCACTCCAACTTTTCAATATATTTATTTGCACAGCTTGATAGATAAGTTGTAAAGTTCTGCACGCTAAGTACTCTTACTGCAACAGAACAAGCCCAGTATTGTTCATGTCGGAATATCTCTAATGTTGCAAGCGCTTGTCTCATCTTGCCGGGTAGCGAGAGGAACTTGTTTCGGTCCAGCGATACCTTCAGGATGGCCCGTCTCCACATCTGCTATACGGCTTGCCCGCACGAAGACACCATTGCAAGTTGGCAGAACTAAACTCCCGAATGCAGGGAAGCACAATACACAGAATACAAAGATAGAAGAAGTAACTGGTGCAGAGCGACGAAGATCCAGATTTAAGGCTCCTCTCAAAGGGGATGCCAGCCAAAGACAGGGCCTTATAGAACAGATGAAGAAACAATTTCAAACGAGCGACCACCCATTTGATACGGCATTTGCCGCTGAAGTTGCTGATGATATAAAAGAAGGAGAAGACCTCACCAAGACCATTTCAAAAGGAGATGAAGAAGCAATACGCACTGTCGTAGCTTACATGGTGGAGTACATCGAGCTTATTATCCAACTGTGCGAGTCTGAAATATCCTACCGCAAAAGTTCAAGTCGCCAGTCACGCAAACGGGTAAGATCTGCTGTTTTGGACATGAGAGATACCGAATCTCTCAATGACAAGTTCAGTGTTTTGTTTGAAACGTTCGAGTCGCTGAAGCCAGAGATGGAGAAATCTTTAAGAATAAATGGCCATGAAGAGTTTCCAAAGCTCCTGCAGTTGCTAGAAAGTCAAGATGTATTAAGCTCCGATGTACCCTTAGAGTTGAAAATAAAGCTTTTCACTCTTGCGGTTCAGGTGCAAAACTCTGAAGAGCGTGATTTGTGCGTTGTTCTAGCAGGTAGAATAATCTACAAAAGCACAAACAAACGCATGGATCCTTTCAATGAAGCTCTGTACATCTCCGCCCTTGCCAAAACCGGGGACCATGTGGAGGCGAATAGATTATTTCAGTCTCGAAAAGAAAGGGACGATGTAAGAAACCAGAGGTTTTGGCTAGAACTAGGAGTTAAGATTTTGCTGTACAACAACAATGTCGAGTTTGCTGAGAGTGCAGTCCAGAATATCCGCGAGGCACATGGATTCATTGTACCGTCCATCACGAAACAATTTATCGGTAAGTATCTCTCCTTGGGCGACGTTTCCAACGCCCTGAAGTGGTGGAGGGAGGTCGAGAAAGTGCTTCAAGACGTTGGTTTCCGTGAAGATATCGATGTTGGAGAGAACCTTATGTTCACAGAAGATCCCAAAATTGTGTACGAATATTACAATAGGCACGAGCCTGTTACACGCGAGACTGTTGAGGAGATCATTGTACTTTTTGTGGAATTTGGTCAGTACTCAGCTCTTGTTGATGTGCTACAGGTTGCCCTTAAAGCAGATGAAAAATTCATTGATCGTGTCAGCAAGCTGATTGATGAGCTTACAAGTAACCTTTCCAAAGAAGGTCTTCGTCAGCATATACTTACCAAGAGCTTAGACAAGGAGAGTGCTCTATTCAAATGGTCTACAAATCTCTTGAGCACCAACGTAGCTCATGCTAAAGATATAGAGGAATGGCAGTTGGCAGTGGAAGTGACAAATTCCTTAAAACAAAGAATTGAGGTCGGCTCCTCCATTGGGTGGTCAGAAAGGGCACAACTTGAAAGGATAGTGGATCAACTCAACAATCTGACCAAGCTTGCAACCAGAGACTGCAAATTTCTGATACAGATTTTGCTGGAAAAACCATCCAAGTACAGAATCCAACTTGTAGATCGCATTGTTTCCACAATGTTGGATAGCTACAATCGGAAAGCTAACAACCTTAGTGTTGGAATTTTTCCCCCTATCAATGCACATATTGTCATAGTTTTGGTACAAGTCTTGGGACGCAGGAAATCACCTAACATTGAAAAAATTGAAGGACTCGTGCAATCTATGATGTCATTGGGAATACCAATGAATCTCGAACTTGCAACACAACTCGCTTTAGTCTACAGAAAACAGCGAGACTACGCAAAGGCTGTCAATATTGTGCACAAAGTTTTGATGGAGTGGGATCTTCATGCCTCTAGCACGTCTTACACTATATTCATCGAAATTTACAGAGAGATCTTGACGAGTAGGGGAGAAAATTCTCCGTTACTGGACTCTCCCAGCGCATTCCAGGATGAACGTAACAATCTTAGGTCTGCATTGAAAGTCATGCTCTCTAAACCGGGCCACCTGAAAGACGATTTTTACACAGAGGCGCTTAAGACCGTTCTTAAATATGGCGATGAGCCCTCGGCTCTCTGTATTCTCCAGCACATTGGTGTTGTTAGAGAACAGACTCTATCGCAACAGGTGTACGAATCCCTGCGCGAGACTTTGCTAGTTGCTCTGGCTAAGGTCGAGGAAAGAGCCGATCATTCGAATGCCACGATTCGTAAAAAAATGGCAGACTTCCGAAAGCACAGCTCCGTCCACAACCCCCAGACAGATGCGGGCGCTGTCCATTGGACAGAAGGAGTAAGACTGATCACCGATTCACTCCACTTTCTCGACTACCACTTCAACCCTTACTCATTGAAGGGAGGCGCTAATCTAAATAGAAGCGAGCTCGAGAGCCACAAGTCGCGTCAAGTGTTCGAGACCCAGCTCTCCGAGCTGCAAGCATTCTACAACCTGCCTCTCGCATCCTCTGACGCATTGTCTTCTCCAAAGAAGAGCGAGAGTGATACTTAGTCTACCCACAGACCTTCCTCCAAGCTAATACTGTGCACGCCCACACACCCACACGTTGTAGATACTCTCTGCCAAACTCATAAATTTTCATAAATTTCATACTGTACATAGCCTTGAAAATAGCCGCGGAACCTCGTTCTTATCAAATGGGAACAGGCTTTCTTTTTCTTGAATTTTTTTTTTTTATTTTCATACCGTTTTAATTTTTTTTTTTCGCTCCGCATAAAATTTTTCGCCTGTATATTTTTAATTTCTGCGCTATAGAAGCTGGCATTTGTACTGGATTATCTCTCTTCTGTAAGGCCCTTTGCGCATTTTGGTACATCTTCTGCACTCACAAAAGATCACTTAGCAGGTAGGCTTGTTATTATACACAATGCCCCCTAAATTCAATACCAAGGCGGGAGCTTTCGTTCCTGGCGGAGACATCGCAGCTAACGGCTCCAGCAACGGCTCGTGGAAAGGCCAAGGCAACCAAGGTTACCAAGGTTACCAGCCTAACCAGTCCAATGGCGGCGCCAGAACCTCCAACAAGCAGTCCTATGACGACTATCTGAAAGCCCAGCAAAGCAGACAGTCTAGCTTGAACAGCAGATCAAATAAAGTCAAATCTCCTACTGAACAATTGCAGCAACAACGTCAAGATTCCCCTGATGCCACCCAATCTCTTGTTTCGTCTTACGCATCCAGTGGTGTGAACACCCCAACGTTGTCTCACTTCGACTCAACTACCTCTCTCACATCTCTCAACAATGCTCTGAAAAATTTGGAGATCTCTCCAATTAGCGCTCACTTGAGCAACATCCAAAATGCTACAAAGTTATCAGAAGCCCGTGAAGAATCAGAAGCTATCACTGCCAAAGTAAAGGAAGCCGGTGCTTCAGCAATTAAAGAGTGGAAAATACTCGATGTGGTCAAATCTTTGTCAAGATCAAAGAATCCTGCACTCATCAGAGAAACCTCAATGCTGCTAATTCAACTGCTCGCCAGAGCTTTCGCAGGCCAAACTCCTTACGAAGCTTACTTTGTTGATCTTTTAGCACCAGCTTTAGATGTTGCTTCAGATAAAGAAAATACCGTCAAACGCGCAGCTCAAAGTGCAGTTGACAGCATCTATGGTATCTTCCCAACAGAGGCATACCCTTCTGTTCTCTTGGACGCGTTGCTCGCATATTTGAAATCTGGTGCCAAGTGGCCAAGTAAAATCAGTGCTCTGAAATTAGTAGATAAGATAAGAGAAGAAGCTCCAAATGACTTATTAGAGGCTAAATTCGTTACTGCCATTCCTGTCCTGACTGACGTTGCTACAGACTTCAAACCAGAATTGGCCAAAGCTGGTAAAAAGACTTTATCCGATTTTGTCAAGATCTTAGACAATCTTGATCTCGCTCCACGTTACGATTTGATTGTGGATACTTTGACCGACCCATCCAAAGTTCCAAGTTGTATCAAATCACTTTCCTCCGTGACTTTCGTAGCAGAAGTCACTGAACCCGCTCTTTCCTTGCTGGTACCAATTTTGGATAAATCGCTCAAATTATCTTCCTCTTCTCAAGAACAGCTCAGACAAACTGTGATTGTTACTGAAAATCTTACAAGATTAGTCAACAACAAGCGTGAAATTGAAGAGTACATCCCTGTCTTATTCCCTGGTATCAGAAAGGTGATTGACCATGCATCTCTCCCCGAAGTTCGTGAACTTGCTGGTAAGGCATTCCAAGTGCTTGAAGACGCAGAAGCCGAACACACAGATGGTAAATTCCATGGTAGACTCAACGAAGAAGGAGCTGCGAAATTCTTGGCTGATATCAAAGAGAAGATCGACGATGAAGTCATCTTCCACTACTTGACCAACATTCTGTTATCTGATTCAAATGTAAACGATTGGCAGAGTTTGTCCAGCTACTTTGGAATGGCTTTGGCTCCATTCTTCGTCAACGAAACTGAAAAAAGTGCATACGTGGACAATCTTGTGCTTAAGCTGAGAGAATTATTCACACCAGATGCTGTTACCGAGAATGAAGATGAGGGAGTTGTGATTGTGAACACCGACTTTTCTCTTGCTTATGGTAGTAGAATGTTGTTGAACAAGACAACAATAAAATTGATCAAAGGTCACAGATACGGTCTTTGTGGTCGTAATGGTGCTGGTAAATCAACATTGATGCGTTCTATTGCTAATGGCCAATTAGAAGGATTCCCAGACCAATCTCAGCTCAGAACCTGTTTTGTTGAACACAAGTTGCAAGGTTCCGAAACCGATCTCAACTTGGTCGCCTTTATTGCTTCTGATAAAGAACTTGAAGGTATCACTGAAGAAGAAATTGCCCAGGCTCTTGCAAGTGTGGGATTTGATAGTGAAAGACGTGCCCAAAACGTTGGATCTTTGTCAGGTGGTTGGAAAATGAAGCTTGAGTTGGCAAGAGCTATGCTGATGAAGGCTGATGTTTTGCTTCTTGACGAACCTACAAATCATTTGGATGTTGCAAATGTTAAATGGCTTGAGGAATATCTTCTGGAACACTCTGAGATCACTTCATTGATCGTGTCCCATGACTCTGGATTCTTGGATGCTGTGTGTACAGACATCATTCATTACGAAAACAAGAAATTGGCTTATTACAAAGGTAACTTGTCTGATTTCGTGAGAGTCAAGCCAGAAGGTAAGTCATACTACACTCTTACTGACAACAACGCCAAGATGCATTTCCCTCCACCTGGTATTTTGACAGGTGTTAAATCCAATACAAGAGCTGTTGCGAGAGTGTCAAATGTGACATTCGCTTACCCTGGAAGTGCAAAGCCTTCTCTGCAAAATGTTTCTTGCTCCCTGTCATTATCATCCAGAGTTGCAGTTCTTGGACCAAATGGTGCAGGTAAATCCACTTTAATCAAATTATTGACTGGAGAATTGGTACCGCAAGAAGGAACAGTTGAGAAACATCCTAACTTACGTATTGGGTATATCGCACAACATGCTCTGCAGCATGTCGAGCAACACAAGGAAAAGACCGCAAACCAGTATTTACAATGGAGATACAAGTTCGGTGATGATCGTGAAGTTCTATTGAAGGAATCCAGAAAGATTTCAGAGGGAGAGAAGGCCATGATGGAAAAACAGATTGATATTAAGGATGGCAGAGGTCCCAGAGAAATTGAAGCCATTGTTGGTAGACAAAAGTTGAAGAAGTCCTTCCAGTACGAAGTCAAATGGAAATTCTGGTTACCTAGATACAACTCTTGGGTCCCCAGAGAGTTACTGATTGAAGAAGGTTTCGAAAAACTTGTGCAGAAATTCGATGATCATGAAGCTTCCAGAGAAGGTTTGGGTTATCGTGAACTTACTCCATCAGTCATCAGCAAGCATTTCGAAGGTATTGGTTTGGATGCCGATATCGCTGACCATACTCCTCTTGGATCTTTGTCAGGAGGTCAATTGGTCAAAGTGGTCATTGCTGGTGCCATGTGGAACAACCCTCATTTATTGGTTTTAGATGAACCTACCAATTATCTTGATAGAGATTCTTTGGGAGGACTTGCTGTTGCCATCAGAGAATGGACAGGTGGTGTTGTTATGATTTCGCATAACAGTGAATTTGTTGGTGCTCTTTGCCCTGAACAATGGGTCGTCGAAAACGGTACAATGGTGACAAAGGGTGTTAAGGAAATCGATCAAAGTAGATTTGCCGATGGTGGTGGTGAATCCGATCAATCCAAGGCTGCTGCGACCATGGCAAGTAAAGCCAAGGAATCAGTGAAAAAGGCTGGTGATGATGATTCCCCTGCTAATATCAAAGTTAAGCTGAGAAAGAAGAAGATGACTCGTAATGAGAAGAAACTTCAAGAAGAAAGACGTAGATTAAGATACATCGAATGGCTGAACACTCCAAAGGGAACTCCAAAGCCAGTAGATACCGACGATGAAGAGTAATAAAGCAGTCACCTAAGAGAAGTTCCTTGTACAATTACAATCAACATACATAACATAACCCATATATACAAATAATATTCAAAGAAGTGCCGTGAGCAAAGCACTAATTCCAAAATCAACAAGTAAATTTGAAGTGTACCATGCTAAAAAGTACAATATTTTTGGACTAAAAACAGTCCAAATGAACAAGTGAAAGCGTAAATTATAGCAGCTCAGTATTAAGAACAATCCCGCACTTGAGTAGAAAGCAAAATTGTGGATTAGCTTGTTGAACAATATATCCCATTTGCCAGTAACCCTCTTACCTATCACTTTAGTGTGGGCCAAAGTAAGGTACGAGATGGACCAATAAATAGGACCCGCCCAATTTGCTATAAACGTGAGAATTCCAACAAGTTCGATTTGATAGCTGCCAACTCCATTGAATGAGTTCGTAAGATCCACAGTGGAAAGTGAGTTAGTTGAACCGAATTGGAAAAAACTCAGATTTTGCAGCAGCAAGATGATCTCTGACAATGATTCCAAAACTGTTGACCTAGAATGTACAGACAGGAGACTTCCGACACCAGTTTCAACCCACTCAAATATTATGAACAGAGGTACATTGAGTGTGTTGGTTTGTAGAATAAGAAGTGAAACGATGACTGGTTTCAAGTTCAAAAGGTAGTCCTTGGAACTCAATTTGGAAGTTTTCGAAGTAGAAAACAAAACAACTGAAGCAGGGACCAATCTAACAATAATAGGCGAGATAGTGTAGAGTGCCAAAACTGGGAAAAATATCCTATAGTACAAAGCAACGAGGACATCAATTGCTTCTCCAATACTGGGTGCACCTGAGAGTTGAACAAAATATTCTGTCACATCTCTAAGAGGGTAAGGCAACACCTGATCAATTTCTTGCGAGTTGTATGCCTCTGCAATGTATGATACAAACTTTATTGTTGTCACAGAGACAAATATCAAAAAGTTGGACATAAAGGCTATTAAGGCTCCTGACTGATTGCGGGGATACCTCAAGTAGCTTTTGAGTGGGAAATACACTGTAGTGAGACACAAGAGCACAGTCACAACTAACGGTGCCGATTTTGGAGACAGTACTTGGGACAAGTAGACTCTCACTTTTGTATTTGTTATCAAATTGTATTTTTGGCCCGAGTTGTTCCAGGCTTTGAGA
This sequence comes from Wenyingozyma succiphila, assembly GCA_001599255.1. Classification (NCBI taxonomy): domain Eukaryota; kingdom Fungi; phylum Ascomycota; class Pichiomycetes; order Pichiales; family Pichiaceae; genus Wenyingozyma; species Wenyingozyma succiphila. The sequence continues at coordinate 855,016 of BCGL01000006.1, read as the reverse complement.
ATTCTCAGCGCTATGAGAACAGAAGATCCTTGAACAATTGCTTTCAGAGTTCTATCAGATCTTACTACTGCAGTCCAGATGATGTACAAAACAAAAATTGTGGTGAACCACCACCAGATGTGGTGTTCTTCCTCTATTAAAGAGGAGCCAAAAAAAGAAGAGCTGAATGTCACAAACCAGGAAATGCTAAATAATGCGAATTTTATAGTCCCTAATGAATGATGATAAGACAGAAACCAAACAATGAAAAGCACAGAGGTCAACCCGAATCCAATAATTCCACGAGAAATATCCTGATAGTTGTAATCGGAAGAAGTCTTGGACAAAAGTTCCTTTGCGTGGTTGAGATACTTGAATATATCTGTCGCATCGGTCAGGTTGGGCAACTGTGTGATCTGATTCTGGGACTTATCAAAGAGAGTTTTGAGCTGAACTAAATTTCTCAACAGAACATGCAGTTGAGACTTCTTATTGTACAGCGGGAGTAGAGAAGGAATGAATGTACCTAAACTGTTGATGGGGATATCAATGCCAAGTAAGGTTGATAAAGTGGGGACAAGATCGATTTGGTCAATCTTTGTGAAATAGTTGTAGTCGGGATCTAGCTCAAACGGTACCTTGAGCCCTCCATTGGCTTCAGGAAGGGCCTTTTGGAATTTGGAGGAAATGAGTAAGAGCGCGGGAGATGTTTCACCAACAGAGGATCCACCATGATTACCGACTTCATTCATTCCATGATCGCCCAATAACACAAACAGAGTCTTTTCGTTATTCTTGACAGCCACATTGTAAATGCGTTCAACAATTTCGTCCATTTCCTTCTGTTTGCCAGGCATGTTGGAACTCAAGGGTCCTCCTTTGTGCCCAATATGGTCCAAACCTAGATAATGGAGAATGACAGCATCCCATTCTTTTTGGCCCTCCGTGCTGAACTCATGGTCTAGATGCCGTGTCACATTATTATCAACCTCTGTGAAGTCGGAAACGAAAAAACTAGCCGTTCCATCTGTCTTCGAGAGATAGTTGGGGAAGAGCTTGAGCCAAGTATCGTCTCCAAACATGTTGATTCTCCAATTATTCAAGTACAGCTGCTTAACCCAGCTGTCTTGGTCACCGAGAGACGAGCTAGTATCGCCTTCAGCAATGTTCAAAATTGCATCGATAAAGCTGGGTGTGGACCCAGTGGTAATCCCTTTCAGTCTTGGGAGCGTCACGGTTGGGGGACTCGAGTATGCAGTGAACCCAACGGCATGTCCATCGTTCAAAAGGCTCTGGGTGAACTTCATGTGGGACGCATTGGAGAAGACAAAATCGGACCGCAATGCATCCACAACCATGACGATCAGCTTATCATACTGTGCAGTCGGTATGCTACCATAGGGAGATAATGCATGTTCTAGAGTCTGATCTCGAAACGCGTTGAGATCTTCCTTCGAGAGCAGCACTTTGGCCGGAAAAAAGCCTCTGCAGAAGAGCAACAAGAACCCCAATTGCACCGAAGATAACAGGACCAACCACAGATACCGCATTCTCAAGTCTACACGCTTTGGCCTCAGTCTAAGCTTGCCCGTGTGGATACAAGACACGAATGTCAACCGAAAACGTCTATCTTTTTGACTTGACATGCACCGGGGGTCTCCATCGGTGGTGAAAAATGCCGGGTCGGTCGACCGCAATCGACGCGCGCAAGAATATCGCCTTTTCTCTTTTTATCTCCCGATTCTTTTATGAGCCGGATCTTTAGAGCTCAAAAAATAAGAACTGATTAGTTTGTTACAGGGTTTATCACAAGACTCGCACGATACTCACACACACCACTAGCAAATATGCTCTTCTCCAACATAGTGAAGTTCTCCACAACCGTGAGCTCACGCCAGGTGTGGCAGAGCGTGGCTACGCGTGCATACTCTGCACCAGGCTTCTCAAAGACCGCGCCGGGACCACCAAAGTTACCCAAAGAGCAGCAAGACGAGTTCGAAAAGCTGATACAAAGCGCAAACACGCAGACGATCATCGAGGAGCATAATGAGCAGCTGGGCTTTGCCGACAAAGACGCGCCCCCAAAAGTGGACGTCGGCTCGTTCTCTCCTGAGCTGTTCAAGATCATCCCTGACTTCGAAGGCGACGTCAATCCAAAGACGGGGGAAAGAGGTGGACCCAAGCAAGATCCTCTGAGGCACAAGAACGACTGGAGCTTCAACGGTAGAGTCACCGATTTCTGATTCTCACTCACTCATTACTGTCTGCCTGTGGCCAAAGGCCGTGGGCGTGGTTGAACTCGAATGTTCTCTCATCTAAGACTATTGTAGACTCTCGGAAAAATCGGCGTTTGAGGTGTGCGAAATTTCAAGAGCCGTTTTTTTTTTTGATTGAGCCTTCATCATGTTTTTATTACATAGATATAATAATAATGTACGTATATTATCACACACGAGACGTTACACATCAAGACACTCGAGGCTGCGACTCCAAAGTACGCAACTCTGTTGCGATGAGATCGACCAACTCTTTGCGCTTTTGTAGTTCGACTTTGTATTCCTGTATAGCTTTCCTCGTTGAATGATCTTCAACGAAAACAGCCAAATCCTTGCCCTGGCGAGCTTGTTGCCTCAAATATTCAAGTCTCTTTTTGAGCTCTTCAATTTCCTTTGCCTTTTCTTCAACAACTTGTGTGAAATCATCAAGTTCCTGTTTTAGTCGCTCTTCCGCTTTTGAAATTGGGAGTGAGATACGGGTCTCTTCCACTTTTTTGTTCGTGGCCCTATCTACATTCTCACTGAGAGTCCTAGTGCGTTCCCGTAATTCATTAGCACGTTGATGAGCTTCTTCTATACGTAAGCGTGATTCATCAGCGTTCGTAGCTATTTTTTCATTAAACGCATTGAACTGTGCGACAGCAGTGATTTGATTCACAAGTTCTTTCTTTTGCAAGTCAACTCTCGAAATTAACGATGCCAGTACTTCAAAATCGGTCTGCAACAAGTCATTTATTGGAGAAGTGAGACTTTGAGATGCTCCAAAGCCCTTGAAATCAAGGTTTCCTATTTCTATATTGGTTGGAACCGAGCTACTACGCTTGTTCAAGAGCTGTATGTGATTTGTGAAAATTGTCTTTCTGCGCTGCAGTTGATTGGAAATATGGTCAGCTGATGATTTCAATAAAGGTTTATACTGACTGGGTAATTCATCTTGTTCAATTTGAGACTCATCAGTGAGTTTACTTTGTAATAGAGCATCCGTAAGTAACTTGAACTCTTTCTTATCCCGAGAAACAACACTCGCACTAGATGTTTCAAATTCTGTCACATTAACCACTTTGCCTTGCGAGCCTTCGGTGAATATCAAGTATGACTCGAACTTGTCCCATGCAGCCCAAATCTGAGGATCTGCAAGATCAGGGGAAACATTAAGTACCTCAGTTTCAAAAGCTGCAAATGAACCTTCCAGAATAGACACTTTTGTATCAAAATCGTTGTTAATGATATCGGTCACCAACGATTTGGATTTGCTCGAGGAATCTATACTCGCGAAAGAATCCAACCACTCGGACAGATCAATTTGAATTAAGTTTCTGCTTTGAGTCGTCAAGAATAGAGAGTTCGAAGAGCCAAATATGGTAAAACCATTAGTCAAAGTGAATTTTTTGAAACTGAATTGATCAAGCGTGGCAAAAGAAACTTCTTGTTCTTCTTCGTGGTCATCTTCTAAGTAGATCGATTCATCCACCTTCTCGAGGTATGGTAAATGCTGGAACTGATATATCAGAAGAACAGAGTGGTCGAAAACAATAGCGAATATCCCATGCTTCAATGGAATCAACTTACGACTGCTTTCGGAATATAGAGAATCAGGGAAGGGCGCCAACAGTAAAGGCCCATCAATGCTAGAGCCTAACAATTCAGCTGGGACAATTTCTTCTGTGACAATATGCTCTTTATTAGGCTGTGAGAGGAGCAAGGCTGCCAATTTCAACTCTTTCAAGTAAGTTTCTGTCAAATTATCAGTTTCGTGACGATGGTAATCTTTATACAGCAATGACAATTGTTCGAAGAAATCGGTCGCCCATTGATCAGTGACGGAAAACTTGGAAGGGAGGAATGGAAATATCCTATATATTGAAGCATCTGATGACAATATGTAGAGCGTAAGATCGTCAAGTGGATTAAGCTGTGACGAGGCCGTAGAAGATGATGCAAAGGAGATTGAGACTGGTTCAACAATTGGTTCGTTTATGCTATATCCTAGACTTGATCGATCCACAGCATTGCTGTCACCTGCAATCAAATTGATTACTTTCACTGGGCTTGGACTTTGTCCAATTGCAAATGTCTGCAATGAGGTCGTCGTGAGGACAACGAGTTCTGATGAGTGGAAAGAAACTTTATTCCAAATGGCTTGGATGATTTGAGTAGTTTCAGTTTGCTCATCTGATGGGGATGGTGATGAGGATGCAGATGTGTCTAACAGAAGATGGTACACGTTAGCATCACCAACACGGGAGTCAATTGTGTTCAAACTGGCTACCGCCAGTTGAGTCTTGTTATAGAGCGCAACTAGGTCTTCTGCATGATTAACGACGATATTCGTAGCATGGAAACCTAACTGCGCTATAGACCTGCTGTTGATAGAATGTCCATTGTAAAGATTGGTCACGACAAGCTCTTTATTGACTGCAGAAAGTATCACACTCCCTGAATGCAGTGTGGCAGTGACAAATGGCCTGGAGGTTCCGAAACTAGAGCGATTCTCTTCGATCTTTTTGAACAAGGTGGATTGATTAGGAGCAGCAGCAGGAGTAAGGTCTTTTGAGACGAACGGTGGCTGCGTGGGCTCGACTCGAGGTGCGAATGCGTGGAAAGATTGCGACATCACTTGACTTCACCAATTAGTCCTCCAATCGCCTCTGTGAGTCCCTCAAAAACGTGATTTATAAGTTCAATGTTTTGCACTTGAAATCATCTTGTAAACGGTTGAAACACTTTCAACAAATTCACTACTGTGTATTAAAAAGAGGTGTACGGATGTTTCGATGCTGATGCCAGTTATGGCTAAAGAAGAGTTCTACAGTCAACTACGGTGAATAAGATTGGAGATCATATGGTGAAAATGCACGTATTTGAATGTACTTACATATAGATAGACGGATATATACAGGTTGTAGATGCGGAAAGTCAGGGCATCGAGAGGAACAGACGGTTTATAAATTTATTTCTGCATCTTCTTGAAGAAGTTACTTTGTTTGATTTCTTCCTTGTTCGCCTGTCTCCTCAGTTTTCTGAGGTACTTGAACTCATCAGTGGTTCTCAGCTCTTCCAGCTGGGCGTCATTGTCCAATAGCGTCCACAGCCATTCCGGGTACTCCTCATCTTTCTTCGCCACGATCGGTTTAGCGTTCTTGAATACGTTGAGGTTTATGGGAGTTCCCTCTTTGCAAGACGACTGCAAGAGGCGCGAGTGGGTCGAGAACAACCGTATGCTGCGTCTGTAGAACATCATTGGGTATTAGAGATCTTGGAGATCTTGCCGGTGCGCTGGAACTGGGGCCCTAGGATATGCTCTGAAACAAACAAGACACAAGAGTACACTTGAGAGCCTTTCGAAGATCTGTGCCAATGGGAAAAAAAAGAGCAAGAATTCCTCCAGCTGAAAGTTTGAGGGGTTTGCGCACCTCTACACCACGACACTCACTACGCGGTTCCACACTCTAGTTCTTTTTTTCTCTCTAGAGGTTCTACTCCTTAGCTTTGTTTAACGCGTGTGGTGTGTGGGGGAGGGAAATGTTACAGTATCACAAGACGTATATACAGAGCTCAGACACCGCAGCTGGTTACGGGCACAAGTGGCAAGAAGGTGTGTTTGTGCGATGGGGCTGGTGCAAGAGACGGTGAAAGTGACCTCGACCGGTCTGTCGGCGTCGCAGCAGCTGCAGCTGCGAAAGGCTCTGACCAGTCTCTTTGGCAGCAGCCGCGTGGAGTATTCCAACGATTTGACATCTGCTATCACGCTGCTGGTCGTGAATACCTCCTCCCCGGACTGGACTGCGAGCAAGAAGTTCCGGTTTTGCGTCAGGCTGCGACCGTACATAAAGCTCGTTTCGTTTGAGAGCGTGCTTGAGAGCTATGAGTCCTGGCTGGCAGGATCTACGGTGAGAGTGGCAGATTTGAAGAAGCTCCCCATCTTCGATGGGTTGGTAATCTCAGTCAGCAGGCTGGGTCAGCAACTGGAGCAGGACGTGACTCGTGTGATCACGGAAAATGGGGGCACTGTATCGCAAGCACTCAGCAGCAACAGCTTTGCTCTGTTGGCGTTGAAAAAGGAAGGTCGAAGGTATGAAAGAGCGAAGGAGTGGGGGATACCAGTGATCTCGCCCGATTGGGGGTTTGACTGCCTGGAACGAGGTGCTCTGTTAGAAGTAGTACACTACCTTCTTGTTGTTGACGATGGCAAAGGTTCCAGAGCTGATGCTTGTGATTGGGAAGCACTCTCGGGATTTACAGAGTCGCTATTGGTAAATGACAATCGCAAACGAAAGACACCTGACGGTGATTCAGATAATGCTGGTGATAAAGAAGGAACAAATGGGGTAAAAGAGCGAACCCTCAAAGTTCACAAGAAAGAGACAAAAAACGGGTTATGGACCTCCATCATGAGTCAAATGAGAACCTCATATCTGCCGGAGTTCAATGCCGAGGAAACAAAGTGGTCCACCGATACGGGTCCCGAAAACGACGTGATACCAATTGCATCCAAGCAAACCATTGCATTATCCAATTATCCACTTACTGAAACTTCAGTTGGAGAACGGAAAAACGTGTTTGAAAGCTTGAAGTTCTCTGTTGTCGGTTACAGTTATGAACAGGCAAGAATTCTGAAAAAGGTAATTGAAGAGCGCGGGGGTGAATTGGTGGATTTGAAAGAGATTACCGCTAACACATCGACATCGTCCCAGTATTGCTACGTCGTTTTCAGTTTCAATTCGAGTGAATATCAACCACTGGGTGCTTTGTTAGACACGAAATCGCCCATAATAACAGAATTGGCCATTGAACGAAGCTTATATTATGGGACATTGATGCTCGAGGATGTATGGGCGAGTCCCATAAAATCGATCGAGGTCTCCAAACTTGGTTTCACAGATCAAGAAAAACGCGTTTCACCCATCAATGTGTCGATCACAGGGTTCAAAGGTGTCGAGTTAACCCACCTAGAACGAATACTCAAGAAATTCAATAATATATTCCACTTGCACGAAGTCTTCAATGGCAAGCGGGACCTGCTCATTGTGAATTATCAGACGAAAAAAGAGTTATTCGAAAATGAAAAGGTGAAGCTTGCCAAGTTATGGGGTGTCAAATCCGTCACGTTCAGCACCTTTCTGGAGACATTGCAACCCTTAAGCTCAAACTCCAACTCCAACTCGACACCTATAACCTCTAAGCGCGGAGTTGATATTTCCCCAGAATCACCCCCACGCGAATGAGCTTTCCAGGTGGAAAAAAAAAATAATTAGACCATGGAGGGACATCGCGAGTGGAGAAATATTTCAACAAAAAGCACGATCTCTACCACCAAACCAACCTATTTAATGTATATAAACTAATCGCATTTTTGATATAGAGATATAGACGTATTCGGTATCGATGTCACTTATAGCCGCACACTCTCGTGTGATGCAGCGCAGCCTGCGTAGAGCGGTAGTCCCGTTATCACGAAGTTCCTTCAAGCTGCAAGAAGCAAGGTGGGCTTCAACTTCTTTCCCCCAGAGGACCCAGAAGTCCAATGAAAGGGAACAGAGACATCAAGATGAAAAGTCTATATGGGAAAGAAGGCAAGACACAATCTCCATGCTAATTGCGTTTGCTCTTGGTTTTACACTTGGGAGAAGAGGTACCAGAGATTATCCTCCCGATGACCTTTTCCCCGATAACTCTGTCACCAAGGTGGGTGACATCAAGAAGAGAAACCTGCTGTTTGCCACTTACAGCGATTTTATTGGATGTGGAAGTGCTATTGCAGAGAAGCTCAACCTTCCATTAGCCGTTCTGGCAGGTCAAGAGGGCGGTCTGGCGAACGACGAAGTTATAACTGCGGTCAAGGATGGGGTAAACATTTTCGAGCAAGTTCTGGGAAACTTATGGTATCGATTCTTCCCCAAAAAATTGGAAGACAGTGGGGATGACCCAGCCAGACGGTTTGTATTCTATCCACGTACAGAAGCTCAATTGGTGACTATAATCGAAACGTGCAATGACTATCGTGTCCCTGTATTTACACACGGTGCAGCAGACGGTTACAAGCCTGAGTACCTTGGTTACTACATTGATTTCACATATTTCGAAACGAGTCGTACAGACTCAATCGCGCTAAATCAGATCAACATTCATCGTAAGTTGTTTGAATCTGGCATCTTCAATAGAAAAGATGCATGGATTGACAACGTAGAAGAGATATCTGTTGTTGTTCCCGATGGCACCCTGCTAAACATTGGGCCCACCAACCCACTATTCGAAGCAATACTTTTGCAAAATGATGTGTTGGGGATTGTGACAAGAATCAAGTTGAGAAATACAGACGCACATAGTGCCGTCGGAGTGGTGTCTGGTCCAAGAACCCAGTTGGATACACTTCTCAAGAAACTTAATGATGCTTCTTCAAACACGACATCTACTATCAGCAGTGCTATTGTTAACGATAAATTGGTGGTGGCATCATCAAATGACGATCCTAAAATTGCCGGTTTGTTATCTGTAAATAAATTGCCAAATGGAGTCACTGTTTCGTGGGACCCACAGCATGTAACACAAGCTCTAAATGAGTCCCAAGAAGCATCATTACCTCCCACTGACAGTGCCGTGGCTACCGCAGGGGCCCACAATACCGGTCATTCTGAATTGGAACTTGCCTTATTGCGCAAGTTGAAGCACTCCATCGATCCAAGGAGAATCCTTAATCCCGACTTCCAGTTTTCACTCATCTGATCACGAAAACTCTAGTGCGACAAAGCCTATATATCAAATACAGTCCAACACGTAAAACACCAATATTCATCTATTTATCAACTATTTATCAACCATTTATACTTTGTTGCTATTTCTCAATAAATAACAAGGTGGTGCAACAATAATTTTTATTTTTGTCCTTTTTGCCTCTCATTAAATTCAGCAGCAGACAAGGGCGCCTAATGCAGCCGTAAACTTGTTTCAAATATTTTCATAGTACTTCTCTGATCTCCATCATTGCGTTGGAACAACCTAGTGTCTTGCTGCTCAGACATCATCATAACGTCGGTCATCAGTGAACGTACCGTGAATTCATGAATTTTTGAGATGTTCATGATGACAATATGGAAATTAAACTGGACGAAATCGAACGTTCTGTAACTATCCTGGCAGTCCGCTGGTTAAAATATGTTCCCAAAGCGGCAGGGTATGAGTTTTCTTAGTGCGTTTAAGCCAAAAAGCGTAGCGCTATACTAAATTAGAGGAGGTCACCTTGCAAACCTCCAACAACGTAGTGTGTTCAAGGAACAGTGGACCACCACCTTTTTGCATTGCGAGGTTGCATCTTTTTTCGTGTGAATTGATGCAAGGATAATCGCTTTTCTTGCTCTTAGTCTTGCAGTTCAGTTTTCACTTTTCTAACTTTGCACAGGCTTTCCCTCCTCTGTCTTACTCGATCCCTTTACTGCCCTCAAATTACAGATCTCCTCACTGTAAGGCTGCACTCAATTTCGCTTCATTATACCTCTGCAGTAGCCTCTTCCAGGTATCTGTCACTGTATATGTCATTGTATCTACACCGCATATAGGTTCCTGTCTTCTTCGTGTACCGACTGTTATTCTTTTCCACCATGTTTACAGTTCCCTCCAATGAAAGTGCCCAGTCGACAATCATTCCGCCAACACTAATGAGGCTACCAATCTAACCAGTCCAATGGCGCTACCATTACATCTGATAAGCAATCTTATGACGATGACTGAAAACTCAGCAAAGCATAGAGTGTAGCTTGAACAGTAGATCAAATAAAGTCAAATTGCCTGCTGAACAATTGCAACAATAACGTCATGATTCTCCTGATGCTGCACAATCTCCTATTTCTTCTTAAGCATCCAGTGGTGTAAACACTTCAATAATGTTTCATTTCGACGCAACTACCTCTCTCACCTCTCTCAACAATGCTTTGCAAATCTTGGAAATCTCTCCAATTAGCGCTCACTTGAGCAACATCCAAAATGACAAAGTTATCAGAAGACCGTTGGGGATGAGACGCCATCACTGCCAAATTAAAGGAAGCGGGTGCTTCAGCAATCGAAGAGTGGGGGAATGCCCGATGTGGTCGAATCTTTGCCAAGGTCAAAGAACGCTGCACTCATCAGAGAGACCTCAATGGCACTGATTCAACCGCTCGCCAGAGAACCCGCAGGTCATACTGCTTAGGAAGATTGCTTCGTTGCTCTTTTAGCGTCAGCTTTAGATGCTGCCTCAGAGTGTGAAGAACATACAGCCTAATGCGCAGCTGAAAGTGCCTTGACGGCATCTGCGGTATCTTCCCAATAGGTGCATATTTTAAAACCCGGTGACCCACCTGGTGACCTGGTGACCTGATGCTAAATATCAAAGTAAAGTCGGCGCTTTCAAACTGGTCGAGAAGATTAGAGAAGAACCGAATAACTCGTTAAAGGCAAAACTAGTCACCGCTAGTTCCTGTTCCGACTGAATTCGTTACAGACTTTAAACCAGAATTAGCAAAAGCTGGTAAAAAGACGTAATCCCAATTTGTCAAGATCCCAGACAATCTTGACTTCGCTCTATGCTGAGGTTTGATTGTGGATAGTTTGACCGATCCGTTCAAAGTACCAAATTGTACCAAATCACTTTCCTTGGTGATTTCTGTGGCAAGTCACCGAATCCCTTATTTCCTTACCGGTACCAATTTTGGGCAAATCGCTCAAATTATCCTCCTCTTCTCAAGGGCAGGTCAAAAAACCCCTGATTGTAACTGAAAATCTTACCTGATGGGTCAGAAACATGCGTGAAATGGACGAGTACATCCCCGTATTATTCCATGGTATCAGAAAGGTAATTGACCACGCATCGCACACCCGAGGCTCGTGAACTTGCTGGTAAGCCATTCCATGTTCTTGGAGATGGAAAAGCTGAAAACGCCCATGGTAAATTCAGCTGTGGACTCCATGAAGAGTTCTTGGCTGATCAAAAACAAGAGCGATGATGAAGTCATCTTGCACTACTTGCTCAGCATTCTGTTATCTGATCCAAAGGTGTAAAGGATTGGCAGAGTTTGCCGTGATACTTTGGAATGGGTTTGACCCCCGTTTTCGTCGACCTAACTGAAAAAAGCGCATACATGGATATTGCGCTCAATCTGAGAGAATTACTCCCCCCAGATTCTCTTATCGAGAATGAAGATGAGGGGGTCATGATTGTGACCACCGACCTCTCTCGCTTATGGTGGTAGTTGTTGTTGAAGAAGACAACAATAAAATTGATCAAAGGTCACAGGTGTGATCTTCGTGGTAGTAATGGCGCTGATAAATCAACATTAATGCGGTCTATTGCTAGTGTCCGATTAGAAGGATTCCCAGAGCAATTTCAGCTTCGAACCTGTTTCGTTGAGCACGAATTGCGTCCGGAAATTGCTCTCAATCCTGTTGCCTTCATTGTTTTTGGAACAGAACTTCAAGATATCACGGAAGGAAAGATTGCACGGGCTCTCGCAAGTGTGGCATTATTTTCACACCTTCAGGATTACCTTTCGTCTCTCTGCTTGGCATGTCACTCTTCATTGCTAGGCTGTTTCGCACAGATTCTGTATACAAAAGCGTATGATTACTACCACCTTCACCATCATGACAACCTTGTCAAACGAAATGTCACAAGAAGCCGCTTACATAACCGTCCTTATGCGCTACACACCCGTGCACTCGTCTCGATATTTTTTTTTTCTATCCCAAGTGAAGAAAAAGGGGAAGCCGGTTTCCACACGAAGAGAGCTCAAACAAACAGCAAATAATTTAGAGATGGTATCTGAAGACATTTTCATGGCTCGCATCTATAGACTGACCTCTTCATTGCCCACGTCTCATCTGCCTACATCTGCTCATCAAGCTGTCGAGTACCTGCCCTCGAATACATACACTCAGAACTTGAGTGCATCAACTCTATCAAGAGAAACGACACCCCAACAATAGTACCGGCACCTTTCTTCATTTTATCATTATTCAGGAAGGTACGCAAAATCCAGAGAGAGAGCATCACAGTCTAGTCATCCACAATAACTAAGACTTTTCTGGAGGTGCGATAAAGGCTACGTTTGATCGAGCTGCATTTTTGCTGATCTTGAACTCAGCGTAACCGGGAAACGCAACGCTCTCCGAGACAGATTTTTGCCGGATGTCTCGCAACACTGACACTCCTCAGATCGCTGCTACTGCTGCTGCTGGTGATGAATCCGCTCAACATCTCAATGCTTCGATTCTTGGAACACCGGGCCTCCTTCTGAACGATGATCCGAATTCTCTGTTGGCTGCTCCCGAAGATGTCTTGCAATTGATACCACTTGCAGAGGAATCAGATGATCATACAACTGTCACTGGAGGACTTGGTGATGCAACTTCAATCAAAAACTCTTCCTTGGCGAAACAGTCTTTGGACACTCCAGATCTTTTGGCACTCAGACAACCGGATGATGTGAAACAATTCCAGGATTCGAACCAGCAAACTTCCTTAAACAATGAGCTGGTCGAAACAAGAAAGACCACACCAACCGAGTCAATAGCGAGTGCTGATCGCTTTTCCGTATTGGACAGTGGGAAGGATATAGCAACCTTGAATCCTGAGACATCGAGTAGCTCCCAGTATTTGAATAACTCGTTTGCAAGCCCCAAACTCCCTGTTAAAAATTCTAAGCAGAAGAAATTGTCGAATGTTCCTGCTAATCCTCATAGAAAACCCGCATTTGTGATGAAGTTATGGAATATGGTTAACGATCCAGCGAACGAAAAATATATATCATGGTTACCAGACGGGCAATCTTTCCAGGTCAGTGATCGAGAAAAGTTCATGAAATATGTCCTTCCAAAGTACTTCAAGCACAATAACTTCTCATCATTTGTGCGTCAGTTGAACATGTACGGTTGGCATAAAGTTCAAGACCTCAGTTCAGGCTCACTGGTGGGAACTGATGAAGCTTGGCAATTTGAGAACCCACATTTTGTTAGAGGTCGAGAAGATTTGCTGGATTCGATAGTCAGAAACAAAAAAGATACAGATGATGAAAGCGATGTTGACTTACCTTCTTTAGTCCAAGAACTTGAGCATCTTAGACACAAACAAAGGGTAATCACAGAGGACTTGAGAAGGGTCAGACAAGATAATGAGATGCTATGGAAAGAAAATTTCATTGCAAGAGAAAGGCACAAGAATCAATCACAGACTCTCGACAAGATTCTCCGTTTCTTGGCAACAATCTACGGAAACAATACGGCCAGATTTTTGGAGGATCAACAGTACTCTCAAAAGCAACAAGAACAACAGGGCCAACCGCCACCGCATGATATGTGGGAAATCTCCAGAAGATTTTCCAGTTTGGACAGCCCAAAAGATTCGACGACTCAAAACGACACAGGTTCAATCAATTCTCCCAATGAGAATCCCCAGCCTTTGACCAATGCTTACGGAAAACCCTTACTTATGATTGCGCATGATTCGTTTAATAGACAGAGCCCAAGTGATGGTCCTATCAGTGAAATACCAAGGTCCAATATTGCTTCACCTAATGACCAAGTAACGGGCAGCTCAAGTTACGCATCTTCTACCAGGAATAGTAGAAATCCAGATGAACCATCAATTTCGGAAATTCAGCGGGCACCAGAGAGTATCAGCCGAGTCGACCCATATAGGCCTTATCCACAAAATCAATCACAAAATCTTTCGTACAACGCTGATCCAGTGAATCCACCGGCTGTTCCACCAGCTCTTGATTCGCTTTACGCTTTCCCTCAGCACAATGATTCTCCTCTGGATGGTCAGCTTCCTGGGTCGTTACCAGGCTCGCCAAACTTGTTTGCCCAATTGGGCTCGGAGATCCAACCCAACGGACCTCAGCAACAAAGTGTGATTAGTGGCCAACCTGTTCGTCCACCATTGCAATCAACTACTAGCAGTACATTAATGTCTGATATTGAACAGAATCTCAAACAACAACAAACGCAACTACAACAAATGAACGACTGGATCTCAAAATACCAGCAGCATTTAAAATCATCCTCTGCTGTCCCATCTCCTCTACCACAAGATGAAGCGGGTGTCCCCAATGTTTCTCAATTTGGAGCAAGACCGACAAAACTTGAGCCTTCTGCAGATCCTGCCATCGTTAATCGACCAGATGATGGCTTTAGGGTTGACGATTTCTTAGTTGCTCAAACACCCGACTATACTTCCAATCCAAATGCCTATCCATTCCCACAGTATAATGCTAATGCACCCCAGAGGGAGGACGCAGATGAGTACAATAATTATGAAAATGATCACAGGTTTACCGAGGTGTACGAGGAGACACCATCTACGAGCATTTCTGGGCCAAATAGCACAAGCGGCAATGGCCCATCCGTGTCAGTGAGTGGAAACTCCTCTGGTTCAGCATCTACCTCCAACTCTAACCGTGCTACAAATACTTCATCCAACCAACGTAGCAAACGACGTGCCTCTGTTGCCAGCAACAGCGACCCCAATTCCTCTCGTGCCTCGACGACATCCAAGAAGTCGAGGCGCTAGAGACCTACCTATCTTTAAATTAACTAGTACTCAATTGCCTTTGAGTACTATGTCTTGCACTATTGGGAAATCCCTTTCCCAATGTATACTTCAATCAACACACAACCTTCGCTTCTTTATGGCTTATCACGCTTTTTTGCTTTTTTCTTATCTGTTAATATGGTTTTCAATTCTTGGTATGGTTAACCAAAAACACTTCACGTTATTATGCGTAGGAGCCTACGAAACATCCATCCCTTCCACTCCCCAACATTGTCATCGTGATTTCTTCACTAACCTAATTTCATAATTGTCCGAATACATTAAATATCCCTTTGTATTTGCATCCGTAGATTTGATCTCTTCTATACATTGATTCGATGAAGAATATTTCACTGTCTGTTGGAGCTTATATTTCGTAATTACAATAATTATTCCTATACGACATAATCACTTGGTGAAAATCCAAGGGAGAAAATCTACACTTCTCTTTTATCTATGACTTAATTGGATAGATCTATATACAGAATTTCTAGACAAGATGAGTTTTGAAAATGGTCACTAGAGAGCTATGTCTAGTAGACTGGAGGGAGTCACATGACCACCCTTTGTTTTCACTCTATTCTTGGAGATGGAGAGATCAGACACAAGTTGCTGGAATCCATCATTATTTTGCTTCAAGTTGAATTCAGGAGATGCAGTATCCCAGTGCAGAGTACCTAGTAGCTTTGCTTTCAGTTCAAGCTCTTTTTGAGTTAGAGGATATTCTAATGCAGACTTGCTTTCAAACAGCAAGGGATGCTTTGCTGCCAAAGTATGGAAGAAAAATGACCTTATCTTTTCAGTATCTGCATATTGCTGAGCTGATTTTGCATCCAACAGCTCTATACGAGGATAGAAAATGTTGACAAAGACTTTAGCAGCGGGAATAGGCTCCTTGAATCGGTAAGGAAACAGTCCTAAAATGAGGCTCAAACTGTGAGAGAAAGTCGCGTGTAGTTGTTCGGGCTTCGTGAGATATGTTTTGCTGTAATTGTATAGGGCGATTAAATTATACCATTCTCCTCTTTCAGCGAAAACGAAAGCTATGAATTTGTTGATAACTGGAGTTTCTCTGAGTTTGTCAGGTGAAACATTCTTGACCAGAAGATTCAAATTATGCTTTGAACGCTTCTCCGTGAGAACAGCGGCAAGTTGATCGAGCCTCAAAACACCCGACGAATAGCCATTCTCGTATAGCAACTTCCAAAGGTCATTGTCTGGTAAATTGGGGGCGTCTCTGTAAATCTGAGCAGGTAATGGGATATCCCTTGCCAATATCTCATTCAATAACGTGACTTTTGCAATTTGGGTGTTGAGAAAGCGATAAATTCGGAACCAAGTATGCTCATTGAACTCAACATTACGGCTTGAAAAAGTTTTCAGGATTTTTTCAATTTTTATAAGTTCGTTGAAACCTGTTAATGTTTCGGGCCTGCTCAGCAAAATACTCAGAACATCGACATTATAATAAAGTTGTTTGGAATGTAACCGAGCAGATACTTTTTTGGCTAACTTTCCTCTGGAGTGGTACAACGCAAATGCCAGAATTTGTCTGAGAGACTTGGGTTCCAGTATGGGTAGAGCATGCTTGGTGATTGCAGAGAGGTGCTCGACGATAATATCGACCGGCGTGTCGGTGTACTGAAACTGACATGCATCTGCGATGAACTTCTCAATGTTCGATAATGACGTCAGCTCCAATTGCACTGGCAGCTCTTTGCGACGCGGGAAATCGCTTTGTTCCACATAACCATAGTCCGCTTTAGGAACTTCTGCTTTTGCGCCCGCTAAACCCAAGAAGTAATTCACCAAACTTAGTTCTTTGTCGGCTATTGCCTCTTCAGCATTTGATAATATTGGGCCTTCTGTAAAAATCTCATAAGTTTCGGGCACTTCGATGTCCGGGGTATCAGCTAGTCCAGCAGCCGACGGAACTTTCACTGCCAGATCAGCCTGTCGCGGCACAGGCGAGCCCTGGTTTGCCGCATCTGAAATATATTTCGAAGAACCAAAATTGGCTCTGCATTGCCAATAGAGAGATGATCGCAATGCACCGCTGTGACCAAGCCTTCGGAGTAAGCTGTGGCTCAGGGAGAGACCCGAAAATCGCACAGCCGTCATGATAGGGTTGATATGCAGATATGGGATAGTGCCAAAAGCAGATCAGCAGCAATTCCAAATTTGCAGTCGTGTAGTGCACCTCTTCAAGGTTTCTAAAACCACCATCTAAAGCTATATATGTACAGAATAGTGCAAATTGATTTAATCCCCAGGATAAAATGCGGTGCACGGATTCAACAAGCTCGCACATAACACCCGTACACGTCAACTGCGTTTTGCGTGCACCAACCAATAGCCTGATCGGGAAATAGCTGAGCCTCTCGGTCGTGCAGTAAGGCGCATTTGGTGTCCTTACTATCACGCAGTGTCTTACCGAGAACCAGGCCAAGAGCTCTTACGAACACGCCTTTGAGGATGGCGGTTGAATTGGGTGGCATGCTGGACTGCTGGCTCGCTTCGTGAATACCCCGTGCGAACCTCCAACCCTCCTTGACCGGCGCTCTGTCCAGTAAATCTGCTCTGGGTACTACTTGGGACCAGAAGAAAGCTCTGACATTTCATAAGCCTTCACGCTAAGCACAACAAGACAACTTTGCAATCGGATATGAGCTCGAGCAAAAGTTACTTGACATTCAAGACCAAAGTGGTCAATTGGCAGGACGTCCATGGCAATTACTATATGAACAATATCTTGCTGCAGAACACCAATGGGCCATGTTTTATCATCTCGTTTATAAATACGCTCATTCTCTCTAATGAATTGTCCTCGCTAGATGAATGGACCACGGTCGTCTCCAACAAAAGGAAGCACACGGTTCTACAGAGAACCAAATTGACATCAAAGCATCTCACGGGGCTCAAAGAGCTTTTGCTGAACAGCAATGTCTCTTACGATTCCCTACTCAACGAGCTTACCAGCCTGATGCTGATCTTGAATGAGGATGATCAAAAGGATTTATCCCCCATACTAAACGTCCTACCGGTCTTGAACACCGGCCTCAATTTGAACTTGAAGTTTGATCAGCAAGTCGTAGATGATTTCGAAGAATATACCAATACCATTCAGCAACTATTAGACCTTTTCGGTCTTGAAATAGTCCACGGCTTTGTCTTTGAGCCTCAGAATTTCTCTTCGGGTGACCCCAATACATTCGACAAGGCTCAGGATTTTTTACTGACTACAATTGAATCTGTCAATGCCTCCAGAAATGTCGATCTCTCTAAACTGGACGAAGAAGAATTAAGCAAGTTGGCCCATGAAGACCCTCAAATTGAAAAATACTGGAGAATAAAGCATTTCTTGGATGTGCATACAACTCAGCTCACACCGCATGGGCTTGAAAATTTGAAACATGACAGCAGCTTATTCCCAAATGACAGTTTCAAAATCCTCTTCAGGAATGATCATTTCAATACCGTCTACAAACAAAATGATGAACTGTACGTTCTTATAAATGACGAAGGCTACTCTAAAAACAAGAATATCGTATGGCAGACGTTGAACTCATTAGATGGCTCTAAAGATGAGTATTTGACTGGGTACTACGACATTCCTACGATATCAAGAAGACGAAAGCATACTCCAGAAGAAGCTGCTGCTACCCCTGATGGTCCGGGATCAATTGATGCTACGCAATATAATAACGGTACATTTGACACCACTCCCGAGCCGAACCTGCAGTATTCCGATTATCAGTTCGATGATGATGCGGATAATGACGATGATCCATTTTCAGCCTCTGGCTCCTCAAGGGTCGATGCTCAGCTAGCGGCCACGTTACAAGCAAAAGAGGATGAACGTCTCGCAAAACAATTGCAGGCATCATATAACAAAAAAGCACCTCAGAAAAAGAGTAAGAAGCCCAGCAAAGATCAGTTGCCAGAGGGATCATCGTCATCGCAAAGCAAATCTGGAGCAGACAAGAAAGATTCCAATTGTGTCATTGTTTAGATTTGAGAAATTTTTTTTTAGCGCTGTACTGCGAACTGTTAAATATGTCTTTTGATTTTATTCAAATATATAAAAGAAAAAATGT
Source organism: Wenyingozyma succiphila (assembly GCA_001599255.1). Taxonomy (NCBI): domain Eukaryota; kingdom Fungi; phylum Ascomycota; class Pichiomycetes; order Pichiales; family Pichiaceae; genus Wenyingozyma; species Wenyingozyma succiphila. Next base: position 836,105 of record BCGL01000006.1, on the reverse strand, counting down.
GTACATTATTTATTCTATGGAGTTACATTTCATGACTGCACTCTCATATAAGTGAGTCGAAAAAATCTCGCTCCTTCACAACTCCAGAAGAGCTTGTATTATTAGCTACAGGGACGTTCACACCATTGAGTCTCTTCTTGGGCTGGATTACTTGAAAAGCAGACGTCGTTTGATTGATATTACTCACGGGTCGCTGGGCAGAAAAACCTGGAGAAGACCCTTGAGGAGCGGATAATCCCCAATTGATCGATGGGCTCACAGTATCAGGAGTATTGGATGCAAAATTTGTGGCGGTCGGCGACGTGGTGGACCCAGACCCTCCGTACTTACTTGCTACCATTGGCTGATAAGAAGGTGTTGATTTCGTATGCTGAGTCTTCGAGGCGGCAAGTGATGCCAGAGTCGGCTTGGAGCCAGAAGTGGCACCGAAAGTTCTAGACTGAAGAGGAGCTGGCGACACTTCTTCTCCGCTTGCGAACTCTCCAAATCCATCATCGTCGTCAGCATCATTATCAATGAGGGTGTTGGAATTGGAAAGATTATTCCAATCAGTGAGCGGAATTGTTCTTCTCTGATGCTGCTGTGTGCCTGAATTATAGGAAGGTTGCGCTGTTGTCTGAGTATTGTTAGCTAAAGGTGATATCTCAGCTGGCGGAGGCGAAACAGTCGACTTTAGCGTGCTGTTTCTTTCACGCTCGATTACGTCCTCACGACTTCTCTTTCTGAGGTAAGCCTCGACGGTATCAAGAATTTTGAGTAAATCATCCAGATCTTTACCGAACGAAGAGTATCTTGTCAATTTCCACAACTCGAAAAATATTTGCTCGAGAATGATATCGAATACCAACACTTCTGATTTTTGTGAGCTTGTTGTAATTGTATTCTTCGCTGTAGATAATTTGTTGAAGATGACTTTGTATAGTTCGATCAGATTCAGTAATATCGCAGGATTTTTGAAATTCGACACACTTGTACTTTGTATCAGGGGCAACAGCTTGTCAATAATTAGATAGTTGTCTAAGCCTTTGTCCTTATCAAAGTTGATCATTGAGATCAATGCTTTAATCGACAAATTTTTGATCTTGAGAGAAGTTGTCGTACTGTACAATTGAGAAATTCCATCGAATATTTTATTCGTGATTACCGTGTATGACTGAAATGAAAGAAAAATGTGCAGATTGTTCAGCACACCTTCTTGTAGGGTATTCAAATGAGGGTTGGTTCCTGTAGGGGCTATTATTTGTTCAAAAAGGCTCAGAAGTAACGAAGAAAATCTCTTGGAATTTACGGAATCGAGGTCATCTTTTGAGGCTCCCAACTTATTCTGTATTAATGGCAAGTCAGCAATGAGTACGGACTTGAAAGAAACAATCTCCAGCTGCTGCAATATTTTGAGCAATAGCGGATATACTTGATCTGTGAAAGTCAGCTGAGATACTTGACTACTCAAAATGATGAGGTTATCCACCGAAAGAGTGATGAGTTGCTGGCCCTCTTCCGGAGGAGATTGACGTTGAACTGCGACTGATTTCTTACCCTGACCTTGCTTGTCCAGATAGGGGGTAATGATGCTTGTGAGTATGGGTAGGAATTTGTTGATCAGTAATGCCTTGGGGAACTTGCTAAGCTCGGGTTTCAGTCGCCTTAAGAATGCTATTTTTTCAGTATCTGGATGTGTTTGAAACTCGTCCAGAACGTTCAGAATTCGAATAAGTTCATTGTTGAATATCTCCGAGTTGATGAAGTTATCGATTGTCAGAGTTTGGCGAAGTGCTATGACATCCGTATTTGATTCTGTTTCTTTCAAGAGTGCGATAAATGTCTCAAAGTAATTTTTTGGAATCTTAGAGAACTCCACATGATTTCGCACGTTACCAGAATTGAGAATAGATCTCACTCTGCCGAATGCTCTTTCGTATTCCAGAACACTACTTGAGCTGCTGCAATTGAGTAAATACTTCCCTTCATTGAACAGGTAGTAAATCAATGTGGCAACAGAAAATAAATCATTGATGAAGTCCAGGCGATGATTCAAAATCAAGTTGGGGGAAGAGAAACGATAATCAATACTGTAGAAGGATGGTAATCTTGAGTCAACAGGATCCACATACTTTTCTCTTATTCCATTTTCCAAGTTTTCAATGAATTGTAATCCTGAGATCTTCCAGTCAAAATTTCCATTGATAAGTATTGACCCAGGCTTGATATTTAAATGAACAGAGTTGACATGTTGATGTAGAAACTTCAAGCCCTCAGCGATTTGTAAGAGACCTTTAGTTACCAAGATCTCATCCATTTCATCCTTATTGATAGTCGCTAAGTCATTTACCACGTATTCTGTTACGAAAAGCACCCTGGATTTATGATCTTCTAGTGGTTCTATAATTGTCAAAATATTTGGGTGCTTGAACTTAGCCAGATTACCAATTTGGGCCTTCAATGAATTGAAAATGTCTTCTAACACAATATCCCGTGATGATCGGTTACCTATCAGACCGGACCTTGTCAATATTGCCTCACAATCTTTCTTGTCAAATTGCCATACTGAACATTTCTTTTTTGTCGTTTTATGTTTTGCTGGGAAAACTTGCCAGGCACCATTCGAAACAAATAAAGGGTTGGCCGATATGCTATAGTTACCCTCGATCCCAGAGGTCTTGAATACCTTGAACATAGTCGCAGAGCGGCGTGTGCAGTTAATCAACCATGGAACCTGAGGCGTGTCAAATGTTGAAGAAGCCACCTCCTATATTTCAATTCTCGAATTCGGAATAAAATGATGATTAGATAATCTGTTTATGTATATCTAAATGCTATATAAAATAAGTATGTATAAGCTTTGGGGGGATTTCAACGCCGGTGGTGGTAATCGCTGTCATCATTGCCATCATTGTTCATCATGGTGGTCATCATGGAGTTCATGTAAGGCTGCAGAGACTTTCTTTTCATAAAGATTTTTCTTTTCCATTGCTTCCATATTCATACCCTTCAAACAATCAGCAATGATTTTGACCTGTTTACCGACATCGTCCATTTTATCAATGACCTTAGCATTCCCTTCACCGAAACCATAAATGGAGTATTTGAGTCCAGTATCTTCACAGAACTCCAGGACATACTTTTGGGCTTTTCTGAAGTTATGTCTAGGCATTCTTGGGAATAAATGATGGACCGCTTGGAACTGCAAGCCACCATGAAAATAGTCAAACCATTCAGGACAATCGACATCCATGGTGGTTCTGAGCTGTCTGGCGGGGAACGATTCAGAAGAACCCAGGTCGGAGGTAGACATCGCAAAATGACTGAGGGTGATTTGCACATGCACAATCATGGTGGTCACATGGGATACCATGACAAATTTGAATCTATCGCCCCATGATTCTATGCTACCAACGCAAATGTAGAAAAACCACCAAAAAAAGAAGGTTAAACCAACAAGTTCGAAGTATCTTAACCAAGCAGACTTTCCTTTCTTAGGTCCTTGCCCTTTGAGGAGGTATTCCCATGAAAGTCTGTACAGGTTGAATCTTCCGAATGCAAGTATTGGGTAATATGTGTAGCCTTGGAAACGAACGAGAGACTTGGCAAATGAGTCAAACCATAGCGTTTTTTCATAATAAGTGCTGTAAACATTACCTAGAAGCCTTGAACTTACGGCAAAGAAAGGTAAATGTTGAATGTCGGGATCATGAACAGGGTCATTTGTAACTAGATGGTGCACGTTATGGTTCCTTTTCCACCATCCGAGAGACAACCCACCGGTGAAATCGGCAATGATAATTCCAATTATGTTATCGAGCTGATAATTGTGGGTGATAGCAATGTGCCCAGCATCATGGGCAATGAATGTAAGTTGCTGCCAGAAAATTCCCAAGAAGAGTCCTGCAATAACAAGATGACCGGTTTTGAAAAAAATCAAAAAGTATAGAAAGAGTCCAAGACATCTGCAAAATTGTTTGAAATATTCGTAATAAGGACAATCATATAATCCTGCGTCTATTATTCTAGAATGCAAAATGTTGTATTTTTCAGAGAGCACTCTTTGAGTATCGTAATCCAAAGAAGGCCAGGATATAAGGTCCTGTCTTACGAGCTCATTGTCATAATTTTCAATAACGACTTGTGGGTCCCTGATTGGGCCCTTCACCACTGGTGTCAGTTCCTCCTTCTGTAATGTGGGTATAACGCCTTGGGGCACCTTTGGTGCCACCTGAGACACAGATCCTGCCGGCCCTTTCTTTGTCTTCTTGTACTTTTGCTTGTCTTTCGTCTCAACGAAGTCCACATTCATCTGAATCTCTATCACGTCCTCTGCCGTTTGAGATATGGTCTCGAGATATGGCTTTGCAGAATCCAAATCGTCTTCATCGATGCTGAACTTCCCACCTTGAATGGGAGGTACCATATTCACCCATTGGTGGTCTATGTTTCCGATTTTGAACCTCTGGAACGTAGCCACAGTCTCCTTTGAGTGGTATGCGTTCATTTCATCGGCTGCATTTCTACCGATCATGTGGTAGACCGCCTTATCGCCTCCTGGATGCTTATCGATCCATGAGTTGAGTCGTAAAACAGCTTGATCGTATATGACAATGATCTCCCCGTGCGCTATGCGCCTTTCAATGTCGCTTCGCGAGAGTATTCTAGACTTGCCACTCATGTCCTATATGCAACCGCCAGAGCCATCTAACTTTGCCTTGTTCCACTGAGCAACCCCAAGATGAGCTTCACGTGGCACTGCGTCTTAGGAAACGGAATAATTTTTAGTGGGTTGATTTTCGTGGTTCTGGAATGAGCCTCGCGCTTTGTAAACGGTTGAAAATGCAGTGTAGGGACTTTCTCATGTAAATTTCGAGATATCTGAGAACGGGTTTGTCAGGTTCACCGTAATTGCGGACTCAAGTTCAGTTTCCACAGCTGCAAGAGCCACTGATTACATTGAGAATGTCTAGCAGGAAAACTAAGAGCGCTTCCCGTCCCCGGCAGCAATTGTTCACGCAGAATTTGCGGTCCATGCTCTATGCATTTGGCGATTCTGATACCCCTTACTTGGAAACCATTCAGATCCTCGAGGACATATTTATTTCATACATAGGAGACCTGCTGGCGGAGTCGAACAACCACCGACTGGCTACGGGGAGGCAGAAGTTGAGAATAGAGGATCTGAAGTTCGCCCTGCGGAGAGACCCTGTGAAATTGGGCAGACTGGTCAGCTTGACCGTGCTAGACAGGGAGATTGCGAAGGCCAAGAAGCAGTTTGATGATTTGGATGGTAGCAAGCCAAAGGCTCGTAAGGGTGCAGCAGGCGACGAAGAGGATGCCGATGATAGCAGCACGGAGAGGAACTCCCAAGCGCAGCCGCCAAGAAAGAAAGCTAAAAAGAAGAGTGCTAAACAATAATCCACCAAAGTTGTGACAAACCAATCTCTCTTGCAAGTCTTCAGTTGACAGCCAGCGAACAACCGTCTCAGATTTTACAAGCGTGGTTGGCTACTTTCAGCTGCAATTGTCATCCAAGAGTACGTGGCTGCTCCATTCGAAGAGCAAATCGCATTTTCGCTTACTATTGCACTCACCAAGCTGATAAAACTTTTCTATCCCATTGCAAAATTGCATTAAAAACATTATATACAATAACCTTAATTTATGTGTTTGTGTTCGGTTTTTTTTTCCCCAGGTCAGGCCTGGAGTCTATACAGTCTATTTGTATCGAAATCACTGGAAACATGACCGACAAAACTGTTCCAGTAATATATCACTCGAATTAATACCCAGTTGTACAAGTACTTGGGAAATATAGCATATGTTCTCCACAAAAATTTGAACGCATCAAGTACATTGTTGAGCTCTTCCATGAACATTTCCTTCGTTACGAACTCGAATTTGAATCGGTTATCTGAAGGATCAGGATACTTAACTTCTGAACGCCTGCCTTGTTCTGTGGGGAAATCATAGTTGAAAGTCTTTGTCGACCCACTGTTCTCACTTGTTATAGCTTGTAGTGGGGCCAACAGAGAGGAATCGTCATGAGCGGTATGGCCGGACTCTTCATCCTTGATTGCTTGATCGAAAAGCTTTTTGAAGTTGTTGACGGAGCTGATGGATTTTGAGACTCTATCAAAAGTATTGATAAGAGCAACTAGTTCCAATTTTGAAATTGTAAACTCATCAGCAACTTCATCGTTGAGGTCGAAAAGAATTTTTAATGCCGTAGCATAACCAGTCGTTTGCACTTTACCCCATAACCTGCACCTATCACAGTGAACACAATCCATGATTCTGGTCACATTTCTGAACTTTTCTCTAAACTCATCTTTAATGGAGGATGCATTTTCGTCCTGGAACAAAGAATTCTCATTGAACAAGAATTCCGATTGGCCATTAGATAAGTACTGGAAAGGTTTCACCAGTTCATGCAAATCGTTCTTCAGTTGGACTTCTTTCTTCTGGAACTCTTGCTTGTCTTCACACAGATGAAGCCTGTCTGAAACACCTGTATTCTCCAACTTGATCAATGCCTTAAGCACGATGATGTAGTTGAGATACAAATTCTGGAATCTTTCCGGAAAATCGCCCACTCTGAACATAAATTGTTTCAAATTTGGGCCATATTCTTTGGTCTTGACGTTCAAAAATTCGTTAGATAAGTGCGTGGATATTGATGAGTGCATTCCACTTATGAGTTTGTAAAAGAAATTCTTTTCTATACATTGACTGGTCTCTTCTGTGCTGAAACAGTTTTCATTGTATATGCTTTTCCATATCTGGAACGACTGATCTCCACCATATCCGGTAAACCTCTCTGGGTTATCCACCAGATTGACAAAGACGGCTTCTTCGTCATGTCCATCGACCTCACAATAGTCTTGATCAGTTCTGATGCTGCTTTGCTGCCCGATACAAGAGCAATTTGTGTCGAAATTAGGTACCTCTGCAGTATAATTTGCGAGCGATTCCAATTTTCCAAGAGCTTCTGGCTGCCAGATATCTGGGAGGTCCGACCAGTCATCTATAGTGTCAACAGCGCACGATTTGTGCATGCAAAACCCATTGGAATCTGACCAAAATGGGCACTCTTTGTACAAATTCAGTTTGAAAATCTTGAAGAAATTCTCATGCGTCAGCTTCAGAAGTGAAGGTCTAATTTTCTCGTTGATTTCACTGATATCTTTGAATGTGATTCCATTACTCTCCTGTATAGTTTGGAGGCTGAATTCTTCGTAATTTGAGAATGGCGTATTCTCAAATTGATGCATGTTGTCATATGTGTACTGCGCAGGAAGCGTGATTGGCTTCTTGTCAAGCGTTGAGCTTTCATCTGGGAATAAAGGGACCTGTTTCGCCGCCACTGCCGTGGCAATGCTGAGCGACCATACCGATACTAAGGCACCGAGCTTCATGGGATGCCACTTCAAATGCGTAAATGCCAACACCGACCTGTATTCCGAACCTGAAATTTTTCTGACAAATATCAAGTGTGTATTCAATCGGAAGACTAAATAAGAGCGCGTTGATCGCAAGAAAGAACCTGGAGCTTACTTGGGTAGAATAGAAGATACCGACGCTGCTTCTTTTATGAAATGCACTTCTAGAGATGAACACGTCACGCTAATTGATAAGAATATATATATATGTACAAATGGTGGAGTCGAATGATCTGTGAAATAAAATTAATATTAGATGTAATGCAGTACGCGCGCCTACATTAAAATTAAGGTGGTAAGATTAGACTTCGCTGTCTTTCTGAAAGCTTTTTCTTTTTTTTCCGTTTGCCTTTGGGTTTTGGGCCTTTTTTCTCGTAATTTCCGGGGATCACGTGCGCGGCACGTGCTGCTCACGTGAGCATGACGTTGGTTTTCCAGTCTCTTAAGACGTCTACCCAGGATGATTGTTTGATATTGCTGTTCTTTCTGCGCCAGATCTCCAGCATTATCTGCCTCGCGTTCCAGTAGGTTCCGATACCGGTCGTGGCGATGTTCTGACCCCACAGGTTGAACTCTTTCTGCAAGAAGACGGTGATTGCTTCGCTGCCCGCAATGAACCCTTGCCAGAACAGGGGAATGATGTAGGTTTGGCCAGTTTCCACTAGGCGCTGAATGGCATTCAAATGATGCAAAACACGCTCGACAATCTCCTGCAAATATAGCGGATTTGTGTCCTCGACAAAGCGGTAGAAATAGATGACCAGCCCGTGGTAAAATGACATGACATGGTGGTATATTCCCTCGTACATGGGTGACATAAAATGTTCACTTTTAGGCTCAGTCTTGTTATTGGTATAAATTCCCGTGAGATTCGATGGAGCATCATCGGTTGTCAGCTTCCATTCCAATTGCCACGTCAGAAGTTTGTACTCTAGCTGATTCACCAAGTCACCGAAAAACTGAGGCAATGATTCTTTACGTGCATCATGATGTCGCTTGAACTTGATGAGATGCACAACCTCACTAAACATGAGAATCAAAGAGTTGGGTAGTCCATAAATTGCATCACTTGCCACCGCCTTATCATCGATCTTGTTTTTCGAAGGCTGGAAACTCGCCCTTGTGATGTCAATAAATGCTGGTACCGATCCATCGAGTTTGGCGGTATTGGTATCGAATGACGATGGCGTACCAGCATCTCCGTTAACATTACCTAAAACATCGTCTGTATTGTATCGTCCACTATTAGCCCGCTCATTGTTGTCCAAACTGTTGTAATTTTTATGATTGGTTGTAGAATTGACGGGCGAGCCAAGATGGCTGCTCCCTACACCAGAATCATCTGTCTCATTCACTATGAATTCGATTCTAATCTTCCCATTGTCTGTGATTTTTTCATTGAAAACACCTTTAGGAATTCGTTCATCAATTCCACCGGGCTCGGCTTTCTTAGACACACCACTACGTGCACCTGTGCCAGAGCCTTCACCAGAATTGACAAACTCATCACTCTTTTCAGAATCAAATCTTCTTCTAGATCCACGGAATAGGCTGATGAAATTTCCATTCAAAAATTTCGCTCTATCTTCTTTGGTACCTCCACCAATGATGAATTTTTTGTAATTCTGCTCGTTCAAAAAGATATCCTTTGATGAAATATTATCCAGACAGGTGGAGTCCTGCAAAAGTTTCAAAGAACTGAAGATTCTGTGCAAAATAATGGCTTTTGATGATAGTTTTTTCTTCACTTTCATCTTATTTTCAATGATCCTCTCACAACAATCCAAATGAACTTTACAAGATGCCATGGTACCCCAGACAACATCAACAGTGACCATGGATAGTGCTGCTACTAAAACATCTTTATATTTTTGATTCAAGATATCTTCTTCCAGGCACTTATTAAGGAATAACGAAGCCTGTTGTCTTAGTTGAACACCTAAATCAACGTAAAATTTCATTTCAGAACTTCCTCTAGGGAATTTACTCTGTAAATTGAATGCACACACTGCTAACAGAGCATTTAACAGACAATTTTTAGCATTCGATGTTGTACCAAGAGATCCAAGTTCACCAACTGCCATCAAAGCCCTTGGGAAGTAGATGAATTTCCAAGGGTTCTTTGCTAGAGGAATTACCGTCATCATATCAGCCACATCCTCGATGTAGTAATTCAGTAAGTATCTAGTCATGGGATTGAGTACCAAGGCCGTAGATGGGATACCTGTGAATTTATTCACTGCTGAAAGAGAAGGTGGCAGTGAATGCGAGCTGTTAACAATCTCCATAATTGCCTCTGGCATTTTGGCTCCTTTGCCAGCATGTACATTTACAAAATCGAGATTTTTGGCCTTCACCGATGCTTTATTCCCTTTTGAAGAGTTTTGGAATTCTGATGGTTTCTCAGAAACGGTTTCGTCTTGCTTATTGTTATGAACTTCTTCAGACTGGTGATGTTGTAATTCATCTGTGTGCTGGTCATTGTTTGTCTGATCGTATTGAATTGCATGATCATTTCCAGGTTCAAGATCAGTGCCTGGATGAGAATCATATTGATTGACATACTGAGAATTGAGTAATTCATTACTGGTCTCAGTTCTTCCTCCTTGGAAAAGAAGATGAAGCATCTCATCTGGCACGACATCGAACACAAGATTGTGTTGTTGGTTGAAAGACGATAGCCTACGAGATAAGCCTGTGTTCAGCGAATTTTGGTTTGCAAGACCATATGATGAATTAGAGAAGCCACCAAAAACAGCTTGGCTTTGCCTATTCGTGTCGAGTTGAGTATGCTCCAATTGAGGTTCTCTGCGCGCTGGGGCTGGGCGGTATGCCTGGCCCGATCTGTTGATATTCCCAATATCCGATGATAGAGATGTATTGCTTTGACTTGGTATAACTGAAGGCGGACTTCCTTGTCCAGTGAGAGGTCTGCTGACAACGGCAGCTGTATTCAAATCAGACGAGTCATTGATGGACCCTCCACCAGTGGTAGTGGCTTCTGAGTCTCTCTTGAATAAGTCTAGAAAATAGGTATCACCATTCAAAGCCGATGCAGTGACTAGTGCACCATCAATCAGCTCTGTACTAAGCCATTCAGAACCACCGAAATTATCTTGATAAGTCGTGAGTGATACAGGCGTCTGTGTTCCAGATAAATCATTGGAAAATGATTTTCTTTTCACATTATATGCTTGAGTCGGCTCCTCGGGTGTATCAACACTCACCTCGCTGCGTAAGGATAATGCTGGGGTACTTGAATTCTTTTGCTCGTCACTATCTAGGACTCCCTTCAGTACACCGAAGGGGCCTTTCAAGACAATATTGTGCTCATTTAGCTGGTCTTTTCTCTGTCGTTGGAGTATAGCGAGATCTCTATCCATTGATTCGTAGTCTTCGTAGATCTGATCAATGGGATATTTAACAAACTCCACTTTTCGTCGCTGGAAAAACTCAGCTTCTTCCTTCAGCTCACTCGGTAGCTGGTTACCATATTTATCAAATTTGACAAGTGGGCAAAAACGAAGTTTGACCTCATAACCTTCACAAACGAATCGGGACTTCTGACAGTTTTGACAGGCGGGTCTTGCGTTGTCACAAGCGACTTTACGACGACGGCAAGTGAAACAGCCTGAGAATGTCTTTTTGCGCTTCTTGTTTGGCGGTACAGTGCTACCGCCCTCAGACATTGTATCTGCAACTGCTTTGTGCTGAACCGTTCAGCTTCAGGAACCTTAGCTGTCCCGACTTCTCCACACTTTCTTACTACAAGTTTCTCCATTTCTAATTAAACATAAAAGGGTAAAAAAAAATAAAAAAAATTAAAAAATAATAATGCAGATCACGTGATTACTTGCTTACGAAATGCCGAAATCAGGGCGGTTTGTAGATGCAGTGCAGACGACGACGAGTTCGTACTCCACATTCTTATAAACTTCTTGAATGAAGCTTAAACCATTGCTATTCCAAATAGGACAGGATAGACCTGATATCCAAGTAGAAAAATGTCTAGTGCGTTGTTTTCATTAAAAGGCAAAGTTGTTCTGATCACCGGGGCCACCAATGGGATTGGTAAAGGTATGGCTGAAGGTCTATACGAGGCAGGAGCTGAAATAATTTTCACGCATAGACCTGCCACATCTCCAGATGCGTTGGTAACTGCATTGAAGTCCTTGGACAAATCTTTGAACCAGCCAATTAATTTCATTGAGGTCGACCTTGCGGAATTACCATTGGACAAAGTGGAAGAGGTAATTGTGAAGAAAGCGCTAGCGCTTTCCTCTACTGGACAAATTGACATTCTTGTGAATAACGCTGGTATCAACCACAGACAGCCCATAGTGGAATTTGAAGAAGAGGCACTCAACAAAGTCCTGCATGTCAATTTGCAAATTCCAATCAGATTGACCAAAGCTGTTGCCAAACAATACCTTGAAAAGAAAATCAAGGGCAAGATTATATTCACTTCATCAATCAGAGCGTACCAAGGTTACCCTGGTGTTTCCGCGTACAATGCTGCAAAAGGTGGTCTTCATAGTTTCGCAAATGCTTGTGCTGCAGAATGGACATCCAGTGGAATCAATACCAATAGTATTGCTCCTGGTTACATTCCGACCAACATGACAAAAGCTTTGGAAAATAACAAAGATGCATATGACAAAATCACCTCTAGAATCCCAGCGGGTAAATGGGGTTCACCAGACGATTTCAAAGGTCCTGTTGTTTTCCTTGCATCTCACGCCAGTGACTATGTATCGGGGGTAACTATTCCAGTAGACGGCGGCTGGCTCGCCGCTTAGTTTATATCCAATTAGTTATTTTGCTAATATACATGTAAAAGACTGTTACAAAAAAGTAGAGATGTTTTTTCGACTGTAGCGGTTAATAAATGTCAAGGAATGCGAACAGATGGTGCGGAAATTCTGTCATTAGAAGGGAACTTCTTGTCAGCGTACTTGTTTCGAAGCAACTCGATTGTGTCCTCTTCAAGACGCGAAGAAGAGTATCTGGGTTTTAAAGGTGATGTACGGGGATTTCTGCCCAAAGTAGACGCGTTTTTATACTTGGAGAGCAACGATGCAGCTCCAGATAAGTTATCGTCTTGGCTGTAATTGTCTTTCGGCGCTTCTTCTGCAACTCCCTTGTCCACCAGAGTATCTAGGGTGACTGGATGCAGTGGACGAGACGACGAAGTTGCATGCGATCTTTCTCGTGCTGTTTCTAGTGGTATATCTTGCGCAGTTTCTTGCGCAGTGTCTCGAGGACCTGGGCGCGTAAGTAGCTTTCGTTTCAGTTCTCTCACCTCTGCCTCCAAGGACTCGATCTGTGATCTCAATTGGCGAGTTTCAGTTGTCTTCGACTCGTGATTCTTCTGAAGGCGGCTATATTTGAAGTCTAAATTCTTCAAAGAATCATTGCTAGTTTTAAGTTGGTCATTTTCAGTTTGTAGTTTCTGCACTTTGGAGTTGAGATCTTCCAGGACCTTGTGGTCTTGTGATGATTTTTCCTTTAATTTCTTGTATCGCACTGCAAGTTCGTAGTATGAGTCGTAAACCTGTTTACTGATCTTGCGTTCATTATCGTTTTCTGATTTGAGTAACAGCAGCTCTTTCAAAGCCTTTTCGTGTAGTTTCTTCACATCTTTCAGTTCTGTGTTGATATCAAGACTGTCGAATTGCTCGACGAAACTCTGTAGTTGCTGGTTGTTCGTGTGCACATGATTGAGAAGTTTGAGAAACTGCGATTCCGATTCTGATTCTGTAAAGGGAGGATTCAATTGAGGATTCAATTGAGGATCCAAGTAACGACCCAATCGTTGTCTGGGCTGCCGCTGCTGGCGCTGGTCTCGGGTTGTGAATCTGTCTGTATCTTTGTCTCTGAATTGGGCCTCGCGTGCACGAGCACTGCTCCATCTGTGGACCGTGTCGTCGATTGTTCTCAAGGTGAGATCGATATCCCTGTCCTCCTCGGGCAGACTTTGGAATTGGCTGTCGTAGTAACTGCGGGCGCCGCGTGTTCGCTGTCTAGGAGTCATAGGCGGCACGTCAAGACCAGCGCCACCACCCACTTGGTTTTCATTCACACGCTCTGTATTGAGTGGGGTCGTATCGTCGCCAAATACAGCGTGCCATACCCTGCCAAACAGCCCCACTGTGCTGGGGCCACCCCCAAATTGAACACCAGCCATTGCACTAGAGTTAGTCGATCTGGTCTCTGGTCTCTGGCAGAAGATCTCAGCGCTTTGACTTCAGAGCCTTGACTTCAGAGCCTTGAATTCGCAAAATCAGCCAGAAAGTCGTTCGGCGGTACGTGAAGCTAGCTAAACAAACGCGCTGTGATACCTGGTGAGAACTGAAGATCGCACTCGCGCTTTGCTTTAAAGAAGTGTAGTGTAGGGAACTGTACTGTAGGGAACTGCCGCGGCTTACGCGCCAGAAACGGGAATCGTGCGCCACAGGGCAGTGCACCACCGTTTAACCAGCCACACCTCTCTTCAAAAGGGGGCGCAGCGCAGAGCGACAGAGTCCACACCTGTGTACACCCGTGCACCCAATAGAACACCCGTGCACCCAATAGAACACCCGTGCACGGCGTTTCACCCCCCCAGCAACAGGGCCAGAAATAGAAAGCCCAGCACAGGCACCGCAGAACAGCTTTCTGTTACTCTGTGTAAATTATTATTATTGGGGTGGAAAAACACACACGCAATTTACTGTGAATTGCATGGAATTTTAGCTGTCTTGTTGATCTTGTTCCTTCGATCATAAGCAACTAGCACCCCCATTCGTTCGCTCTCCCACACGTACTCCCCCCTTCCCCAGCTCATACACCCACATACACATACACACACACACACACACACACCATGAAGACGTGCACATTCACTAAGCTCGCACTTGTGAGTCTCAGCGGACTTGTTAGTCTCGCCAGCGCAGATGACATCACACTGGAAGGTACCTGGGTATCCAAGTCCAACACTGTCGTCACAGGCCCAGACTTCTTCGATCCAGTCGACGAGCTGCTCATCGAGCCCGCGCTCCCGGGTATCTCATACTCCTTCACCAGCGATGGTTACTGGGAAGAAGCTCTCTATCAGATCACCCCAAATCCAAAAAATCATTCGTGTCCTACCGCGGCTATTATCTATCAACACGGTACTTATTCAGAAAATAATGGCTCTCTTACTTTAAAACCTTTCGAAGTGGATGGAAGACAACTTTTAAGTCAACCTTGTGATGATGGTGGTGAATCTGTCTATAGTCGTTACGTTCAAGAAGAAGTCTTCCAGAAATATGAACTTTTACTCGATTCATATCATGGTAGATACAGACTTAATTTATACAAGAGTGATGGTGCTCCAGTACAGCCCCTTTATTTAGCCTATAAACCCCCACAAATGCTCCCAACAATAACAATGAACCCAACTGCTGGTGAAGCCTCATCTACAGGTGTCGCCCAAAAAGTTAAAAGAGGTTTGGAAAATAGATACAGAACAAACGCAGTCAAGAAACAGTCCTTCGATTACGACTTTTGGTGGTACGTCTCTACATTCTGCGTTGGTGCAGGTGCTCTTCTCATCTACCTCAACTAAACTGAGCTAAGCTAAGCTAAGCTGAGCTGAGCCTCCTCAATTGTCTTTCCATTCCTGCATCTTCACCTTGTGTTTTTCTTTCTCTCCTACTCTAGTTGGTTTTTCTACTATATTATTATGTATACTCTGTGGTGGATAAACAAAATTTATCCCCCATACTTTTGTGTGTTTACATCCAATTTTGCATTTCGTTCCAAAAAAAGATTCAAGTCTACACTATTAAAATATCTCTTTACACGTATAAATAAAGCTTTGAAATGTGTGTAGTCCTGATTACGTCATCCATGGTGCACGGATGCAGCATTTATATTCTGTAAGCAGCTCGCCACCAAGATAACTGACCAAAAGGGGATGGATGACGGGGAAAGTACTAAACAACTTGGGATAACTTGTTTGATATAATCCATCTACAGAAGCACAAGGGTCCAGTGTTTGCAAGACTTACATAGGTATCAATCTCCTGTAGACAAACCCCCCAAAGTGCGTACCGATGTCGTGGTTTTCTTCCAGTTCCCCGGTGAATATCGATACGAAGATAGCTGAAGCTACTCCAGAGTCCATACCTTTTGGCGATATAGACTTCAATGTTGCCCTTGAGATCAGTGACTTGATCCGATCCAAACAGGTGGCTCCCAAAGATGCTATGCGAGCGCTCAAGAAGCGCCTTTTGGCCACCACAAAGAAACCTAACAATCAGAAATCTGTTTTAAAATTGATTGATTTTGCCATCAAAAATGGTGGAGAACATTTCGTAATAGAAGTGGCATCCAAAGAGTTTATGGATCCTTTAGCGAATCTGTTGCGTGATAAACAGCTGAATGAATCTGTGAAGAAATATTTGCTTGAGTTAATTCAATCATGGTCTATTATGTTCAGTACAAATTCAAGATTATCATATGTTAATGAGACTTATTCTAAATTACAGGAAAAGGGATACGAATTCCCAACTATTTCTGAAAATATCGACAGATCGTTGATTGAGTCAAAAGTGGCTCCTGAATGGGAAGATTCTGATGCATGTATGTTATGCTCAACAGTTTTCACTTTTGTCAATAGAAAACATCATTGTAGATCTTGTGGTGGAGTCTTTTGTGGCACACATTCATCTAAAAGTTGTGAGCTTCCAGAAATCGGTATAACAATCCCTGTTAGAGTATGTGATACCTGTTACAGTGAGCATGTACATGAGAGTCATAAGGGAAAGAAAAGTCGTCGTAAGGGTCATCAGGGCACTAAGTCGTCAGCTTCAGAAGACGAGGATTTGAAAAGGGCAATTGGATTATCACTCCAGGAATCTTCTTCGCAACTACCGGCGTACACGGCTGTCTCTACAACCACAAACACATCGGCTCACATCGATGATGAAGAAGATGAGGACATCAAGGCTGCAATTGCCGCGAGTCTCGCTGAGCTGAAACAGAGCCAGCCAGATCACCAACAACTGCAACAACAACAACAACAACAACTGCAACCACAAAGTTCAGAAACTCCGTCTCAAGGTCTTTACGACAATCTACTTCCAACTGTCAGCGCTCCTAATACTCCATTGGCAACGAACCCAAACCAAAACCAAAACCAAAATGCACCCATGCCATCCTACAATAATCCACCAGCTGTTCAACCACAACAACAACAAGGGCCTTTTGACTATAATAGAATCACCCCTGTAGAAGAGCAAAACGTATTACTGTTTGCGCAATTGATCAACAATATCTTGAAGACACCACCAGAGCAACGTAGATCAATCCATGATGACCAAGCTTTGAATGGTCTTTATCAAAACATATTGGTACTCAAGGGGAAAGTCGATAATAATATCAATACAGAGTTGCAAAATATTGATCAATTTGGCAATCTTTTCTCCAAGTTATTTGCGGTAACAAAACTATATGATGAAATCCTAGAAACTAAACTTAGACACACCCAGAACAGACCCATTGAGCAGACCTATTCCGGAAGCAACACGATTGCATCTCCTTTACAGCAAACGTTTTCAGGTACCAGCTCCATAGCAGCCACTGGAGTTGCACGCGGTAATTCATATGGGCAATACCAGCAACCACAATATCAGCAGCAACAACAACCACAGCAACCACAGGATAACCTCCCACCTCAATACTTTCCTTCGCCTGGTCAAGTAAATTCGTCTTATGCGCAAACGCCTTATTTACCAGCTACTAATTCAACAGCATATCAACTCTCCCCGGATCAAACAGCTTCTTCGCCAACTGCATATCATGCCGCTGTAGCACCACATACTCCCTCTTCTCCTACGGTCAGTCATACTAATAATCTTTCGCAAGACCCTCCTCATTTAGAAGAATCGGAACCTGCTTATCTTTCCTATCCCCCAATTCCATCCGAAGACGCTTGGGCAGGATCAGTGCCAAATAATACTGTACCATCTCAACAGCAGCAACAGCAGCAACCGCAGTCGCCAATCGTTAAACAAGAACCACCAAAGCTGCAAAACTTGATCGATTTATAAATCTATTGAATCATATTTTGGGACCAGACTCACTTTTTGTATAAGTAGATAAAGTGTATAGATCGAAATTAAGCGAAAAATGAAAACAGAAGCATTATATAAGAAATGATACTTAGATAATTAAAAAGAGAAGTAAATCAGATAACTGAGGCTTCAGCTTGTGAATATGAGATTGCTGGAGCTAAGAAGTTATGCTCAATATTTGCAAATGAAGAATTAACTTCAGCAAAAGAGAGATCATCCTGGTCATCATCTTTGATTCCATTATTGTTGTTGTTCTCTTCAATTGCATCTTTTATGCTTTGAAGAATGATGGCATCCCAATCACTTGCAAAAATAATCCATCCTTGGGTGACACTGACGAAGAAAAGAGCTATCACCATACCAATCCAAAGACCAAATAATTCCAAATGAAAAGTAAATGCAGAAATGAAAGCAGCTGGTAATGCAAGACAATAATATGCAAATAAAACCAACCAGCCACCAATATATTGTCTTCCTTGTCCTCTTAAAACACCTCCACTGACACAACTTGTAGAATCGTTGATCTGGTACAATGCACCGAGAATAAGTACCCTACCAGCAAGTTCAATGACGTCTTCATCTGAGGAAAAAAATTGTGGGATATCGAATCTGAACAGGGCAAGAATCAGGGCGTTTGCAACACCGAATACAAGGGCTAGAAGCATAGCACCTTTTGTAGCGATTAAAGCTGCTGTCTTAGAAGCACTACCGACGTACCAGGCTATTCTGGTAGATGTTGCGATGGAAATGGCAAATGGAATCTGATAGACGAGAACACATGTTGTTGAGATGACAGATTGCGCAGCTAATGAGGTTGTTCCGAATTTAGAAGCTGATAATGTTATAATTTCAAATGCAAGCCATTCTGCTTCCACGGTGACCACACCTGGTAGTGCCAAATTGAACAAGCGACTCCAATTTCTCAATGCATCTTTAGTAAATCCACACCAGCATTCATGTGATGTGGCAAATATGGTATAAGCAAGTAATGAAAAAGCCATCAACCAATTGGTGATTACAACCGCTGTTGGGGCACCTAGGAATCCATAACCAAATGTTGGATTCCAGACCAATTCATAATTGAGTATAATATTCAAAGGTGCACAAAAGACAAGAACGTATGTACTGGCATGAAATATACCTTGTGCTTGTAAATATTGTTTCAAGACTTCAAATAGAATGAATCCAGGAACTCCATAAACCAATACTTGTAAATATTTCACTGCCAAATGGCAAAGTTCAACATCATCGATGAATTGGTTTAATAATGGGAAAGAAGCATAAGTCCAAAAAATGAAAACAAAGATGTAAAAAATCATCAAGAGATAAAAACATCTTAGGACATGTTGGCCAACATTCTTATAATCTCTTCTACCATAAGCTTGAGGACAAAGTGTCGATAATGAAGATGCAATACCTTGAATAACACCGTAACTACTGATATTCGCCAATAAATTACTCAATGAGACAGCGGCAAGTTCTTTAGAACCAAGTTGCCCCACACTGAAGACAGAAGCAACTGTTAAAGAGTATTGAAGCAAAAAAGTGACAATCAGTGGGATCGATGACTTAATTAGCATTTCAAGTTCGGTGAACAAGGAGGTTTCAACTTCACCAAATATGGTGCTTCCTTGTTCATGCAGAACTGGAAGCTCAGGGCCATTGGTGGTGAAGCTTTGCTGAGCTCTGGAAGCCAAAGAGGCTCTACGAGACTGCACTATTTGAGATTCCCCAATGATGGTTCCATAATTGGCAAAAGATAGGGAATCAGAGAGAATGGACGAGAGATCATCATTGTTCAGAAGCGACGTCCTGGAAGTGGAAGGTCTCAATCCCTGCTGTGGTTGCTGGAAGAGCTGGGGACTCAGCGTCGGATGCAGTGCTCCTCCGCCTAGCCTCTGGCTCTTGGTGGTCTGGGAACCGGACATCTTTCAAAGCGTCAATGCTATATGTGGAGTAAGAATCTGCTGCGTGGTGGGCTGCGTGGTGGGCTGCGTGGTGAGCCAAGAGGGTATCAAAAGTGCGCTTTCAAACGGGCTCGCACTGCGAACTAGTGTACTTGTGGCACGAGGCAGGGGTATCACTTGCTGCTGAACCTGGCAACTTATAGGAATGTCTTCTGGACCTGGGTTTATCTCGCTTACAAGTTTGCACTTCTGTGCTGCACTTTGCTGGGGAGATTCCATGTCAGAGAGTACAATCGATAGTTTTAAGCCGTGGCGCGAGAAGCTAAAACTGTTTATCTATTTCCGCTTTCAGCCACACCCGAACGGAAAAATATACTAAAAAGGGCCCTTTCTCGGGGTGCGTGGTGCACGGATGTGCACTTCTGGGTGTTAATTCTTATATTCCCCACTGCTTTCTGTCAAAGCTGACAGATAGATAACAGATTAGATACATTTTTTTTGTTTTTGACTTTCTGGAGTCTTACATACTCGATTATTGTACACATTGACGTAGACTCTCTAGTTCAAGCGCGTTCTTGCGATTGCGGGAGCGGAATATCTGGGTGAACCACGGCCACTTGTGCCGTCTGCGCCAGTGGTGGCGCAATTCACTGCGCTCGCGCTTAAGCATTTGTATCTGGAAATTAATTTTCAGCAGTGCGCTCTCGATCGAGTCTGCCCTGCGTAGCGACGTGGAGGACGTCGGGGACGTCGAGGAAACAGAAGACGAGCAAGCAGACGGTGAGATAGCTGATACGGGCACTGGACGTATGAATGCGGCCGAGGAGACCGTTGGTTGCAAGTCTGTATGGTCCGGCTCAAAGATTTGGTACCCTATCTCGCTTGTTTGCATCAACATGGATGTGTTTGTAGGGACGATACTAATGTTCGGCGAAGTTGATCTCGACTGCCGTATCGACTGCCGTATCGACGGCCGTCCCGTGCTTACGTTCCATGGCTCTGTGACGGCAACGACACGAGCAGACGAATTTTCCTTGATAGAAGCTGTATCATTTTCATGTGCCACGTCTTCTGCGAATGAAACAGATTTTTGCGAGCTTGTCGTCCTGTTGGTGTTGGCTTGCGTTGAAGGCCTAGAAAATTTCCCCGATCCTTCTTCATCCGTGAACACTTGCACTTGGGGCTTCATTATAGACTTCAATGGCCATCTCACACTTTTTTCCGCAGTGCTTGGCTGAGACTGAGGCCGAGACTGAGACTGAGAATCATCTTTGCTTTGCACCCTGCTCTCCCAATTGCTGGTTAAGTAACGACCATCAGGACAGTTTACTGTTCGAAAATGTAAAAACTCTCCATCTTCATCATCATCATGAAGATGTCCACTGTTTGGTCTGAGCACTCTTGTAGCCATCTTCAAAACGAGACTTCCCCGTCTTCGAGTTCTCATTCTGCTACTTGCACAACTGCTAACCGCTGTGGCTGCCAATGAACGCTGAAGTCTGTTGCTCTGCTGCAAGTCGTGCCCAGAACTGCCCATCCCCTTCCCTGGCTCAGAATCACATTCTTTACTACTACTGCTCATCGATAAGACCTGACAACTCTTCAGATTGTACCAAAATCCGTCCCATCACACATGTCTTCGATAGAAGTTCCAAAAAAAATAAACCACAAAAGCCACTACCCAAACACAACATTGTTTCGTGTAACAAAGAAAACAGAGCCAGATCTCGCGGCCCGCGTAAATTGGGGACCGCGGGCGAATATTCCAGAACAAAGAAATGAATAATTTGGGTGTTTTTTTTCACTTTTTTATTCCTCGTGTTTCTTTTTTGGTGTAAAATTTTTTTTTTTTGATAGGGCCAGAGATATGATTTTTTTTCTTTTCTCTCTTGACCTTCTGGGTTAAATTGTTTGCATTGCTCTTGTTCATTTCTCTTTCTTGATTTTTTTTCTTTCTTCTCTTAGATTTCATATATTCATTCATCACATTAACACAAAATGGTATGTACTCACTGAAAGTCATCTTGTAGCTTGTCTTGGTTGTCCTGTGCTATCGGCGTACCCCCACCACACCACGTGGTGGTTGCTGATTGTCGGGGGCCAAAAAAAAAAAAAAAATCTATTTCATTTTGCCACCTTGTTCAATTTGAAAGGTTCAAAGAAACAGATTTTGCTCAAGTTTGATGAATCTTATTTCTGCAAACCATCGTTATACTAACTGAAACATGTTCTTATAGGGTAAAGATAAAGTTCACGTTAACGTCGTCGTCATTGGTCACGTCGATTCTGGTAAATCTACCACCACCGGTCACTTGATCTACAAGTGTGGTGGTATCGATAAGAGAACTATCGAAAAGTTTGAAAAAGAAGCTGCTGAATTAGGTAAAGGTTCTTTCAAATACGCTTGGGTTTTGGACAAACTGAAGGCTGAAAGAGAAAGAGGTATCACCATCGATATCGCTTTGTGGAAATTCGAAACTCCAAAATACCAAGTCACCGTTATTGATGCTCCAGGTCACAGAGATTTCATCAAGAATATGATCACTGGTACTTCCCAAGCTGATTGTGCTATTTTGATTATTGCCGGTGGTACTGGTGAATTCGAAGCTGGTATCTCCAAGGATGGTCAAACCAGAGAACACGCTTTATTGGCTTTCACTTTAGGTGTTAGACAATTGATTGTTGCTATTAACAAGATGGATTCTGTTAACTGGGCTGAACAAAGATATGAAGAAATTGTTAAGGAAACTTCCAATTTCATCAAGAAGGTTGGTTACAACCCAAAAACTGTTCCTTTTGTTCCAATTTCTGGATGGAATGGTGATAACATGATTGAAGTTACCACCAATGCTCCATGGTACAAAGGTTGGGTTAAAGAAACCAAAGCTGGTGTTGTCAAAGGTAAGACTTTGTTGGAAGCCATCGATGCTATTGAACCACCTGTAAGACCATCTGATAAACCATTGAGATTGCCATTGCAAGATGTCTACAAGATTGGTGGTATCGGAACTGTACCAGTCGGTAGAGTTGAAACCGGTGTTATTAAAGCCGGTATGGTTGTTACTTTTGCCCCAGCTGGTGTTACCACCGAAGTCAAGTCCGTTGAAATGCATCACGAACAATTGGTTGAAGGTCTTCCAGGTGACAATGTTGGTTTCAACGTCAAGAACGTCTCCGTTAAAGAAATTAGAAGAGGTAACGTTGCTGGTGATTCCAAAAACGATCCACCAAAAGGTGCTGAATCTTTCAATGCTCAAGTCATCATCTTGAACCACCCTGGTCAAATCTCTGCTGGTTACTCTCCAGTTTTGGATTGTCACACCGCCCATATTGCTTGTAAATTCGATACTTTGATTGAAAAAATCGATAGAAGAACTGGTAAGAAGACTGAAGATTCTCCAAAATTCATCAAATCCGGTGATGCTGCCATTGTTAAATTGATCCCAACCAAACCTCTTTCCGTTGAAGCTTTCACTGATTACCCACCTTTAGGAAGATTCGCCGTTAGAGATATGAGACAAACCGTTGCCGTTGGTGTTATCAAATCTGTTGAAAAATCCGACAAAGCTGGTAAAGTTACCAAGGCTGCTCAAAAGGCTCAAGCCAAGAAATAAGCAACTCATAGTCCTGCTAGTTTATGCATATTCCATTTTAACTAATATTTTACTCCATTATCTTATATAGTCTGATTTCTTTATCTTGCTTTCTTTTACCTCAATTTTTTTTTCATTTTTTTTTTGGGAAAGTTTTAGTATCAATATGTATTATTTATTTAATATAATGTATTAAAATCAAAAACAAAAGAAGCAATTAGTATAGATGGATCAAAGTTCATCTGCAAACGCCTTTCGCACGGCAAACCTGTTTCCGAATACATCATGCCTCAATTCTATTAACCAATTATGAAGATCTTTATCTCCTTGTGACTTAACGAGCTCGCTTTGGGTGTAAAGCCAATTCAAGAAGTCTTCCTTCACAGGAACAGATCCTATCACTTGTTGATTCAGGTATCTTTTAATCTTTGATGAACTTTTTGCCGTTTGCTTGAGTTCTGCCAAACCTTTCAAAAGATCCAGAGAATCATTACTAGATGTGATTGAATTTGTGAGTAGTACATCCTGTACAAATATTGAGAATTTAGCTAAGTAGTCTAGCTCTCCTGCATCGTTTTCAGGATCTGCGGCAGGGGGATCCTGCTCAGATGAATCATCTCGTTTGACGACTACAAACGAATTGAATGCTTCTCTGAAGTCCTCTAGAACGAGAACAAGTTTCTCTTTCAAGGACACATCGCCATCGTCTTGCAAGTTGTAAAACAATTTAATAAGTCTGGTGTTCCCACCGATTTCCTCAAAAGTATCAAGTATTTCGAATAAATCGTGCAAATTGTAATTAACACGAAACGATACACTCAGCAATCCTAATAATTTCTTGACAATCGGTCTACTATTTTCTCTCTCAAGTCCAAGTTCAATCTGGGATAGAATATTCTTTGAAAACGAACGGAAATCGTAATTCAATGAAGCAAATATGTTTTCTTGTGCCTCCGGATTGTTGCGCATAGAAGACAGGATGATCCCGAGGGCCAGATCGGATATTTCATACGAGACAGCATCATCACCACTGGCTTTAAATAATCCAGCGAGATGCAATAGCTCTTTTCCTAAATGATCACTGATCTCAATTCCATGGTTATAGTCATGACTGAGATCTAATAAAGTATTCAAGTACTCTATCAGCTCAGTTTGCGAAAGTTTTTGCAAATCATAGATATAAGTAGGTGCACTATGTTGCTCTTCTTCCTTGAAATCCACTTCTTCGCTTGACTCAGAATTCCGTTTCGGAAGATTTTCTATATTGAAGTCATCAGGGTATTTGGCTTCTCTTTCACCTGTTTCCAGATTCAGCCGCACATCGAGACCACCTGGTATTGCTTGCTCTTCTTTCACCGGTTGCCATTCGAAACTAGGCTGTAATACACTAGGATAACATTGAGATGCAGAGATGGCACCCAAGGGGCAAATATATTCTACTCCTTCATTTTGCAAGGAGCTCCGTCTTTTTGATACCGGTATGGACAAGCATACTCCAATGAAGAACAGTACCCTTAATACCAGCAACATCTCTAGTATGCAGTCAAAAGAATGAAAAAGACAATTAATTAATGGGGTATTGAAAAACATATTAATTATGTACACGTCAATAGACAAAATAATATAACGCGCACAGCCTTGAATTGGCCATTTCAAGATTTAGACAATAATTTACAGTACTCTTCAATGACGCTGATGGACATCTGTGTATGATACCGATGCTCCCAAGGCAGTCGGGGTAGCATTGTTGTCATACATCGAAGAGTAAACGTCAGAATTTGAATTCGTAGTACGTGGCGCCGGAGAAAAGGCCGTACCCAAGAACCCCTCACCGAGGGAAGATCCAGTAGTAGTAGCAGCATTAGGAACAGCAAAATAAGTTCCATCACTTTTAGCAGTGGTTGCCATTTCTTTTGAAATACCATTTTCTACTGCAGCACTGAAGAAAGGATCACCAGAGAATGAATCATAGTAAGGTTTTGATCGATCATTCAGAAGTCGGTTGAGCCACGTGAGGTCAATCGAGTCGCTGCCTTCAGAAGGACCTACCCCAAAGCCGCCATTGCCGTTTTCGTCATTGAACAATGGGAGGACAGAGCCAACCTCAGAGTCATTATTCGATTGAGAATGTGCATTGGAAGTGACAGAATAAGGGCTATCTCTTTGCTGACCAGCCTGAAAGTTCATAAAACCTTCTTCTTCCCGGAGGTGATCTTGATCCTGATCCAAATCCGAATCTTTATCATGTGCTGTCTTTCGTTTGAATTTTTGCACCTGCGACATGTGATTTGTGTATGTACGATGTTCATCTTTCAACACTTTCAAAATTGTCTCTATCTTGCCCTCATCCCACACAGTGAACATATTCAGATCACCATCCGAATTAGAGGGAGATCTTTCTTTATCAGGATTATACAGTTCCTCAGAAGCTGTGCGATACTTTCCATGAATATATGAATGCATTTTGAACAACCTCCAGGCGAAGAAATAATTGTTCATGATTGACGAAAAGTATGGAAATGGAAGTTCACAAAGTCTCTTCAAGCGCTTGGAGAGATCTTTGTAGAGGGAATCCAATTTAGGCGAAATGTCAGCCTTTAATTGTCTCCAATAAATTGAATGTTCAATCCTCAATAACATGGCAATTAGAAACAAAAAAGGTTTTGACAATCCATACAACAGCATGGGAGTTATGAAAAGGTCAAAACCTTCTCCGTAATATAATGAAGAGCCACTAGATATAGCATGACAAAGATATGTCAATCTAGTGCACTGACTAACAAAATTCACCATACAAATGAATGCAAGATCTGGTTTCTTCTTTGATTCGTAATGTAGAAACAATCTGTAATTGATTGACATTTCTAATGAAAGGATTGATAAGTAGGTGTGTAATCTGTTGATTGATCTTATAGTTTTGTAGTGCATTTGAGGATCCGTATCATCATAAAAAGATAATAAAGACTTGAATGCAGTATCTTTACCAAACATTCTTTCTTTAAGTGTGGTAAATTCTTCAAGATATCCAAGAAGATCAGACAATAGAGGATCTTGCTTGAAATTACTAACATCATTCAAAAATCTATTCATCAATTCATCATAAGCATCTCGGCTATGAATCGAATGAATCACCTCTTTCTCTAATTCTAAATCTAAATTGTTGGCATTTAATTTACCTGCATAAGTTGGTAATTCTGTATCACTATTGTCTGCAAATGCCGCAGTCTTCACCAGAGAAGTACCCATGATTTTGTCAGGTGAGAGATGATTTAACTGATACCAAATTTTTCTCCAAAGATTTTTTGTTGGTTCTGAAGCCACTACACCTGAATACTTGGAAGGGTCTCTATTGAAACCAAGAGAATATGACATTTGTTCAATGATTCCTGTTATTGCTGATAACTCTAACATTTCACAATCAACGGGTGATACACTATGGACGAATCTGGAGGAATAACACAATACCATCAGGTCCAGTGAAGCCCACTTCAAAACTCTGAATAGAGCTAAACATGCTTTGGAGACACGATCGATTTCGGAGCTCACTTCATGCTCTAGCAGATATTCGACATCTTTGTCACCCTTGGGATCTATGCGCTTCTTGGATGGAGTCTGCAATGTGATACTAGCACAATTCAAGAGAATCAAAGCTTGACCCAGATGAATCAGTTGTTTCCTTGTGCTGACTTTAATTTGAACTTTTTCTTCTTTATCTGATCTGGGCCCTATTATATGTTGAATGTTATCGATGAATGTCTGTTGATCAATGATCGGAACAAAAGGGTGAACAAACTTGAAAAATCTGTCGAATAACATCCATGCTACCCGCTGAAGAGGGAAATGTTGCTCACATAAATAGATAAAGTTTGCTTCAGCCTGTCGGGCTTGGTGCTGATTGGAGATCACAGTAAACAGAGCCTCAGGCCCACGTGTTTTTGATGATCTTAAGGTATCGGGATCAGGAGTTTTGGAAGAGTGACCATTTTCGATGTTGCTAGAACCATCAATGTTTGAGTCAGCTGCTGGTGTTTTGGACAAAATATTCTCCGCGTCCTGGGAGCCGGCATAGTTCGAAGAAGACCTCGAAGTAGATGCAGCCGATGTGGTATTATGGGAAGTTAAAGGTGTCTTTGCAGGTGAAGCCTTGAGTTGACTGTCAGTACTACTGGATTTACGCAACTCGGCAGAGGTAATGGAACTAGAGGCCCGACTACTAGTGGAAGGGGAACCATTTTGTTCAGGGATGTCTCCAATATTTGATTGGGCGTGAGAATGGTCTTCTGTATCGACCTTGTCTAATGTCCATCGTTTCATGAATCTCGAGCGATATTCACCTTCGAGAGGTTGAGGCACATTTGTGGCTATCTTACTCTTCGGCAAAGGATTGTGTCTATGTAATGTGACTTCTGCAAACATTTCTCTTATAGATTTCGACTGTTTGGGCTCTCTATCCCATGATCTGAAGTCCATTGCTATGGGGTCGTCCCGCAGAACGGATTTAGTAGCGAATATTCCATTGTTTATTGCGCTTTGTAATTCAGGTATCCATTGAAGACCTTTGGTGATGACTCTAATACGTTCACCTTCTTGGAAAGGGATATCAGTAGTAAAATGCTCCGTTACGAGACTAGCAATTCGTCTATCAACATGTAGCAATTTTGGGTCCTTTGAAGTGACAGCTTGCAATTTTGCAACAACTGCTTCTAATTCCGCTATGCGCCTTTTCAATGAAGAAGTGTCATCTGCAGGAGATTCTGGCGCAATGCTATCAGTGCCTTCTTTTGAGTTCTGTGGTATACTGCGTACATCAACCAAACTGTTTGTATTTGTGGAGCTTGCAGAGAGCACCGGTGCGGGGCGCAAGTCCTGGGAGAGCGCCTCACCCTGGCTACCGCCACCGGATACTCTAACGCTCGACCACTTGGGATCCAAGTATCGGCAAAGGTGTCCCACATTGTGCTTTTCGCATACCAGACAAAACGGCCTTCTTTTGTCACATTTAACCTTTCTCTTCCTGCATAGCGTACACGCGGAGCTAATCCTTGGTCGCTTGGAGATATTTTCGTCTTCGGGGTGCCCGTCCACAGGCTCGTGGGAAACCATCTGAGGCCGCTGCAAGATCTAGGGACTTGCTGACAAAAAATAAAAAAAATAGCGGGGCAAACCAATGCAAACCAAGACAAACCAAGACAAATCAAGACAAATCGAACCTAAAGTAGGTGGGGCTGGGGTTCACCAGGGGCTCTCACCTAATAAAGCGCAAGAACTACCTAATCCAGCCCATCACCCAGACGGTGCACGGATGCCAGAGAGAAAACAGCGAGAAAACACCCGTACCCAAATACTTGGGGAGGCGATCGACGCGACGCGCAATTTTTCGGGTCCGTGGGAAACCCTTATCATTAGCAGTGCTGCAGATAAGAATTCGGGTGGTGCCGTACTGCAGGAGCGGACCCGAGAAGAAAAATTTACATGAGCGGGGAAAACACTATAAGACAGGCCAAGACAGACCGAAAACCATTGTCCAGCGTATACGAGAGATCTCGGGACACACACACACAGAGACAGACAAGAAGACCAACACAGAAGTGACATCTACTGCGCTCCCTTCTTTTTAAATACCTTTTCCTAACTCAGACAAATCAAATCCGTGTTTAGTGCGCTAACTATTAGAGAGACATGCCAGCATCAGCACCATTGGACAATCCTCTTGACATCGTTGATGTCTCCGAAATCAACCAGGAGACCGCTAACAAGCTGCTGAAGGCCGCTACTGTTCAGGGCTTCCTGATGGTGGAGGGCCACGAGTTCACAGCAGACGAGGTCGAAGACCTGTTCCAGCTCTCGAAGGAGTTCTTCGAGCTGCCAGAAGAGGAGAAGAAACAGTATGCTATTGATGAGACTAACCGAGGTTACACTAATTTCGGTGTCGAAAATCTGCATGAAGACGATCCAAACAGGAAAGTCGGCGATCCCAAGGAAGCTTTTAACTTTGCCCACTTGAATTTAGAGACTGGTATCCCAGATCAAGACCTGCCCGCTCTTTTCCTTGAGAAGAAAAATAATGAACAAATCACCAAGACTGTGCAGAAGCTAAATAAAGTTCTGCACAAAATCCTGGTTTTACTCGCCATGGGATTGGATATTGACGAGTCTGAAGGTGGTGTCAACTGGTTTGTGGAAAGACATAATCCAACAGCTGCAAGTGGGTCGGCTTTCAGATTCTTGCACTACCCTTCTCCAAAATTTAACCCAGAGGAGGAAATACGTGCCGGTGCTCACACAGACTATGGTGGATGTACATTATTATTTTCTCACAGTTTTGGCTCCAAATTCACAGGACTTGAGATCTTGTCACCACTGACCAAGAAATGGGAAGCAGTTCCAACCATCACTGCCAGTCCCAAATATGCTGAAAAAGGTGAAGCAGCTCCTTTGATTATCAACATTGGAGACCAGCTTTGCTACTGGACAAACGGTATCCTCAAATCTACTGTCCATAGAGTCAAGTTCCCTGCAGATGCTGCAAAACTGAACAAAGACAGATACTCTATTGTATTCTTTTCTCATCCTGCAGACTCAACAAAGCTTGAACCCGTTCCTGCACAAGCCGTCAGAAACGTAGAAGGAAGAGGCGCTTCAGCCTACCTCGCCAAACATGGTGTTTCCTTGAGTGCTAAAGAGCATCTCGACAAAAGACTTGCTGCAACTTACGGATGGACTACTACCACCCCTACATCTCCTGTAGTCTCTAATGCCATCTAAATTGAATTAGTCGTTACCGGGTTTCTATTCACATTCCTATGATCTTCTCTCGAGCCTTATCTATACGTGTCTAAAGTTTACTATATATATATATTCCAATCAATAAAATTAAATCAAGTATTTATTCTAACCATTAAACCATATATATGCCATGCCATCTCCAGGGAATCGGATACCTCTCTGTATTCAATAAGGTTCTTGGTAGCGCCGAGGTTAATATAGAAGAGAACAAAGGAAGCGCTGACTTAAATTCTAAAAAAAAAACCAACGAATGGTGTACGGATTAGAAAACCGAAATTCGTACATGAGTTTAATATAGTTTCAACATTTTTCACCCTGTTGTTGATAATTATTGACAGATTTCATGACATCAGATCATCCACATACTCTTCAATTGCCCTAAAGTTTCTACCTCATGGAAGTCTATCACCAATTTCTAGATCCCAGTGTTTGTGATTTTGCATTGGCTGCGAATTTCACCAGCCCGAACACGAACAACTTGGTGGTGTCTAAGGGGAATCTGATACAAATATTCGAAGTTATTGAGATTAGTGACGACGAGTCTGCTCCAGAAGATGACTTGTCTGTTGCTGTTGCGAGCAGTCTCACAGTTCGTGGAGATGCCGCTTTGGATGACGATCTTTCATTAGGCGAGAACACGTTCTCCTCCAAAACATATAAGCTTGCATTGATATCGGAGTACAAAATCAGTGGGACAGTCATCAATATCACAAGCTACAAACCCCATGAAAACCCACAGATTGACTATTTGATTGTCGCCACAAAATGGGCCAAGCTTTCAATCATTAAATGGGATGTCTCCAATAATATTGTCGCAACTGTGAGTCTTCATTATTACGAGCATGCATTGGAAAGCTTGCTGCTGAAAGAACTCGACGAATCCGTGGTGTTGTCTCGCACGGACCCAAATAGTAGGTGCACAGCTATTGAAGTAGGTGATTTGTTTGTTTTCTTGCCATTCTATCAGCCAGATGAAGGCGATTCCGATCATGATGACTTACTCGAGGAACAACCAACACGGAAAAAGGCAAAAAAATCAACCAAGGCCAAGAAGAATGAAACTAATGAGAAAGCAGACCAACAAGAGGATCATAAAGAGACTTCGCAAAGCGATAGTCTCTATCAAAACAGTTTTTTCTTGGAAGCTTCGAAGATTTCTCCTGATTTGAAGAATATTGTTGATTTCAAGTTCCTCCATTCATACAGAGACCCTACAATTGCAGTTTTATACGTTCCAGACGTACCGACATGGACTGGTCACCTTCCGAAAGTGAAAGACAATTTGAGTCTGAAAGTATTCTCTTTGGACTTGAAGTCACAAAGTGCCATGACGATTTTAGAAACACATGGTCTGCCGTACGATCTGGACAGAATTTACGATTTACCCGCACCTTTGAACGGTTTATTACTACTTGGAGCGAATGAAATAATATATTTTAATTCTTTAGGATCTGTCAAAGGATACTCGGTGAACAGATTTTACGAAAGAACCTCGGATCTCAAACTCACAGATTTCTCTCATCTTGAGTTATTCTTTGAGTCTGCTGTCATACAGCATGTTCGTAATGGCGAGATTTTGATTGTCACTCAAAAAGGAGAGTTCGTGGGATTAACTTTGGAAAATGCAGGAGGATCTTATGCGTTAAAATCAATCTCTAAGGTATCTCAGAGTAGGTACGATGGAATCAAAGCATCCAATCCCTTGCATCTCACCACAGTCAATGATCTGAATGCGCTTTTCCTCAGCGTGCACACTGGAGACTCGTTGCTGCTAGGTTGGCATGAATCTCACGCTGTTCAGGATGTTGCAAAGAATACTACTTCAGCCGAAATCAAAACAGCAGACAATGATGGAGATGACGAAGATGATTGGCTTTACAAGACCGACGATGCAGATGATGCGAATGTCGAAAACCAGACGAGTGTCTCACCATTGTCTTCTTCCATACTGAATGCTGATATCTACGTTATGGACAGCTTGATCAATATCGGACCATTAACCAGTATCACGCCGGCGGTGCTGTCGAAATCACCAAAGAAAATCGGATTACCAAATCCCAACTACAACGAGAAAGTACTTGTGGGCTCATCAGGGAAAGATGAGAATGGATCGTTGTCGATAATTGCGCAATCCGTAGAACCCATCATTAAATCCACATTGAAGTTTTCTAGTGTTGATAGAATTTGGGTTCTTGCAGACCATCAGGACAAAAGCCATTATCTCGTAACTACTGATAAGACAACTTATAAAACTCAGATTTTTCAAATTTGGAAGAGTTACAAGGGCCTCTTCAGCAAGGATTTCAACAATGCTCAGGTCACTGTGGCTATGGGAACGATATCTTTGCCCAACGAATCTTCTAATCAAAATTTAATCGTCCAGGTTACACCAACCAAGGTCACAGTCTTCGATTTCAAATTTAGAGCCATCAAGAGTTTACAGTACGAAATTGAGATAATATCCGCACAAGTGCGAGGAAATTTAGTGCTTCTTGCGATGCAAAATGGTGATACCCATATCTTGGAATATTCAGAAGATGAATCCACCAAAAACAAGAAAGGTAGAAGGAAAGGTGACCTCACGCAGATAAAAGTACCCAAGGTGTTGGCTAGCAATGAAGAGCTAATTTTCACAGGAGGATGGATTGGCAAGACCTCCATTCTAAATCACGTAAGAGTTGGTACCACAGTATTGACACGGAATACTACAGAAAGCACTGAAGACGGCCAGGAAAACACCACAGTGAGCCATGTATTTTTCTTAACAACAGCAGATAATAGGGTTTTAGCCTTTGATGAGAACCATGGAGAAAAAGTTTTTGAATTGAGAAACATCAATCTACTACAAGAGAGACTCGAGTTCAGCTTGATGGATTTGAATGCAGAAGGCGAGATCGACCCTACTATCAAGCAGATAATGTTCACCAAGCTCGGAGATAAATATCATGCCAAAGAGTATTTGATTGTCTTGACATTCGGTGGAGAAATAGTTCTATATGAAACGTATTTCGACTCTATTGATCAAATCTACAAGCTTCAAAAGATCAATGAGCTCGCACAAATTCCAGCCACCGGTGCCCCGGATAATGCGTATCCATATGGAACTAGCCTGGAAAGAAGATTAGTGAAGTTGAATGATTGGCAAGGTTTTGAAGCGATTGCCGTTACTGGTGTAACGACTTATATCATAGTTAAGCCATTACATGCTTTGCCCAGGTTACTGCGTTTCACCCAACTATCCACTCTGTCGTTTGGGGAGTTTGTCAGCGATCCCTCAGACACTTCCAAGAACCAAGTTATTTTCATTGATGGGTCTAAAGCAGCACGTATTTGTCAATTAGATACAACATTTGATTATACCAACAGATTACCTTTGAAGAAGATTTCATTCGGAGAAACAATAACCTCAGTGATTCTGCATGAGACTTCAGGCTGTTTCCTAATTACGACACTGTCTAATGTGCCATACCGCTACAAAAACGAAGACGGAAACCTAGCCCAAGGCGTGGATGAATCTTTGCCGGATAATTTGAGATCACAGTCATATAAGAGTACTCTCAAATTGGTCACCCCGGTGAACTGGTCAGTTATTGACAGTGTTGAATTTGATGATGAACTTGATGTGATTACAGCTGCGAAATCAGTCAGACTGCAAATTCCAACTGCTATTGTAAATCCAAGACCGACAAAGGAATTTATCGCAGTTGGTGTTTCTACGCTTTCCAATGAGGATCTGCCCACATATGGTCATTGGAGGTTGTATGAATTGATCACCGTCATCCCCGATCCAGACAAACCAGAGGCCAACCACCGGTTGAAGCAGGTCTCATCGGAGGCTACCAAAGGTCCCGCAATTGCTGCCAGTGAAATAAGTGGGCGCTTGGGATACGTGCAGGGCCAAAGGCTACTGATACGAAGCTTGAAGGAAGATCAGAATTTGGTACCTGTGGCATTCACCGATACTTCAGTATACTCCAATGAAGTAAAATCTTTCGAGAATTTATTCCTAATAGGTGATGCCGTGGAAAGTGTATCTCTATTTGGATTTGACGCAGAACCATACAGGGTAATAAAGTTAGCCAGTGATGAATTGCGTACGAGAGTAGCAGCTGCTGATTTTATTGTCCATGATTCGAACCTGTTCATATTGATCGCCGATGACGATCAGCGTTTGCATTTACTACAGTACGACCCTTACGACCCACAATCATTGCAAGGTTTGAAACTGATACGTAAATCGGCGTTCCGCCACAATTCCAACACGACCCAATTACTCAGTGTTCCAAGAACAGAGTCTCTGTTCTCTTTGAATAGCACGCTTCACTATGGACAGAACACCGGATCCATTGAACTTCTCGGGTATGAAGTGATTGGCGCCAACTCGGACGGTTCTCTGTTTCGAGTCACTCCCGTTTCAGAATCGTCGTACAGGCGGTTGTATGCAGTGCAGCAACAAATCTACGACAGAGAAGCCCATTGGCTGGGTATGAACCCGCGCCTCAACACGGTGGGGAACCTGCAAAAAATACTCCCCTCAGTGGTCAGGCCGTTCATTGATCTGGATGTTGTCAAAAAATTCCTGGCTTTCAATGACACCAAGCGAAGACAAATTGCGTCAAGAGCGGGCAGAACTAGCTATGGCGAACTGTATCGCGATTTTCTTGGCTTAACCTGAATTTTACAATAATACTCCCGCAAGTAGATCTCTAATTATGCATAGTTTTGAACTAATTGAAAAAAAATACCCCGGACCACATACCGCAGTGCTTCTTTTGCGTTTTAACCTTTTGTTTTCTTGCCTCATTGGGAAACTCTCGCTAAAAATACGTGAAGCGCGGCAGTTCGGGCAGTCTTGAAACCGCGTTTTCCCTTCTTCACTCGCTTTAAAGCCCAGTTTTCMCCCCCCCGTGAATCGTTTCACTTTTTTTTTTTTGTCCAGAGTACACTAAAAAATATTATTCTTTGATTTACCCAAGCTCAATCAGGTATGACTGTATCCGAATTGGTGGTGTATACTTTTCTTCTCGCTGAGTCTCGGGCAGCGGGCCTGTGGAGCTGTGGCCCCGCCTCGCTTTAGTGCACCTCGCAACTTCCACTTAGGGTACTCACCTCCACAGATTTCCTGTAAAATGTCCTGTTTGTTCACGGACTTTGTTTGCCGATTCTCGTTTGAGCAAAGAGGGAAACCACAAACACACTTTTCCTAGCAATCGTTTTAACGTGAGGTCAAACCACAGTTTGAAATCAGAGTTGCGGTGTGCGCACATGTACTCGCGTAGTGACAGCGCCTTGGCGCTAACTTGCTTCTGACCACAGTATAGGTTAGCTATTCGTTTCAGACTTGTCTTGCCCTCTCTCCTTAGACTTATATATACATACCTGTTCCCGTCCTGGCCTCTCTTTGACCATTGGCTCATTCCATCTAGTTTGTAATATATTTTCGTCAATTACTATCCACTCGCTTGAAACACCATGAAATTCTCCCCACTCTCGCTTATTTATCTTGCCGCAGCCTCAGTCGCTGTCGAAGGTGCAGTTACAAATTCCACTTCAGCTGCCTCAACATCCCAGCCTGGCTATACCCTCATCACTTACACCACCACCACAACTGGTATCACCACTGTCGTCACTACTTACTGTCCCGAATCTGTTGCTTCTTCCATCATCAGTGAACACACCAAGCCTCAATGGACTACCACCGAAACATACACAAAGACCGGTGACGAAGGTAAAGTAACAACCGTCACCACCACTGTCACCAAAGGTGGCGAAACTTGGGGTAAATCAACTGCAACTGAAACTAAAACTGTCACTGCAGTAAACTCTCAATCTTCTGCCAAGACCTCTGCTTCTGTATCTACCTTCTCTGGTGCCGCTAACGGTCAGCAGTCCACTTTTGCCAGCGGTCTTTTCGTTGGAGCCGCCGTCTTCGTTGGTGCTCTTTTGTCATAATTCGGTTTCTCCTAGGATATCCGCATATTATGATGCTAAAGAGAATCCAACAATTTCTGAATTCTGACTCGAACAATGATCTCAAGAATTGGAGATTTCGCCGGCTCTGGATCAGTTCTAAATTTTATTTCTCTAACTTATTTCAATCCCATCTTGGTTATATATATGGCCGTTGTGTTGATATAAGTTGCAATCGTCTTGTGCCGCACTCGCTCTAGAATATATTTTTTTTCGTACTAGTTTCGACTTCTATAATGTCATCATCCCTTCTGAATTCAGAAGATGGACGCTTTATTTTACCATCATGTCTTCCTACTTCTCTCTTAGTGCTCTCTTTATAAAGCTCTCTTATACGAAAGATTGCGTAACAAATATATCTCTAAACTAGTGGGCGGATAGTAGTTCATTTATTTACCCGCGCGCGCAGAGTACTCTATGAATACTGAAAAGCCAGTTCTGTAACAATTATCGTATTCAAGAGTCTTTCATTCAAGAAACGATGTTGGCCCGCCCCAGGACCCTATTACACAGCTCGTTTCCCAGTACACTGCGATGTTACTCCGAAGCTGTACTTGCCAAAGATGTTCAAAGTCTGAAAAGCCGACTTAGTGCCGCGCAATGGATCACAGAAGACGATAGCATTTCAGCTTATCCCGCAAAGCTACTATACACCACTTTACAATCTATTTTCCAGCCCTCAGAGTTCACAATGGTTGGTAAACAAACGTTGAAGGGAGACACATCACCATCACGGAAATCATGGGTGGACCGAAACTTGGTCAAGGGAGAAATTGTACCGTTTGGGTATTCAATGCTCTATTGTACCCCTCAATCATCAGAATCAGAATTGGGATCCGACGGTTACGATAATTATCAAGCTGCTGTCACAGAAGCAAAACCAGGTATCGAACTGTTCAAACGTAGAATGTGGGCAGCTGGAACAATAGAACAAAATCCTGAGAATCTACTTCGATTTGGACAGTATGCCAAGTTGGTAGAGACGACAGGTAAGGTTTCAGCGAGCCTCTCAAGAGGAACCAAAATTAGAATGAACTACGATAGAACATATCTAGACTCTGAAGACAATTGGCTGGTAAGGGAGAATAGGACAATCTATTTCCTTGATAGCCTCTACGATGCACAGGTCCAAAAAGGATCACTCAGTAGCTATAAACCAGACACCACTGTACAAATTACGCCGACTCACATAACTAACTTCAGAATGAGTGCGCTTATGTTCAACTCACACAAAATCCATTATGACACAGAGTATGCGAGGAAAGTTGAGAAATATCCTGCGATTGTGGTAGAAGGTCCTTTATTGATACAACTTGCTTTGCATTTCTGGACACATCACAACCCAAACTTACAAATTACTTCGTTCACTTACAAAATTTTATTCCCTGTATTCATAGAAGAATCAATCTCTCTAAATTATAGAGCCCTGAGTGAAGACTCATGGCAGATATGGATCACTAATAAAGATGACATAATAACGTTCGAATCTGTTTTGCGGACTTAGAGCGGAGAATTCAAACTTTCAATTACTATAGTACGGTATCAACTCCAGT
The DNA here is from genome assembly GCA_001599255.1 of Wenyingozyma succiphila. Lineage (NCBI taxonomy): Eukaryota > Fungi > Ascomycota > Pichiomycetes > Pichiales > Pichiaceae > Wenyingozyma > Wenyingozyma succiphila. The sequence continues at coordinate 798,769 of BCGL01000006.1, read as the reverse complement.
TCCTGATCCCTCCACTTGGAGAATTTCGAAGCAGGCTTCTCATCTAGATCGATTATCTTGAGGCTAGAAGGTTGACCATCGATGAGAAACAAGAATATGGTGACGTCTTTCAAAGTCATGCTTAATGCCAATTCTCTGGAAACGTCCTCGATCGATTTCAGGTATCTCAGAATATCATGTATATTGAAATCAGGGGTCGGATTCTGTAAATTGTATAACGTGTGTATTGTATCATAATGCGACCTAATGCCTTCTTCCAACTTCTTCTGAATCGTGGAATTGTCCCATGGTGAAGGCAAACTTTGTACAATTGCACTAACTAGACTCTCGAGCTTTTCTGGATTCAATATCTCTAGCAGACAATAAGTCGTAGGTTGACCACGATATTCCTGGAGAGCGCAATTGCGACATCTGACAAAATCTGGAGGCGGCGTATACAACCACTTCGGCTTGAACTCAACCACGACATTCTGCACATCCAAGAAGTGGAACTTCAAATGCTTCGATACCGAGATGGATTTGTCTATTTCATTCCTCACAGAGGCCAATAGGTCGGGCATCAACACGCCATCGGCATCCTCTGTATTCAGGTTCACTGACCATTGACTCCCCAGAGCTTTCACGAAGCCGATCGGAAGAGGGATCAGTTCCATCGATACAATCTCATCGTGTTTAAAATGAGGACGAATTTCTTCATTGATATATGTCACAATTCTTTCAGTTGAGAGACCACCCGCAAGCCTGATTCGCAAAACCTTACCACTGAATGCACCCGTCGCATTATTCACGTACTTGAAGACGGCGTTCGCATTTCCCTGACCAACGAGGCTCCAATCTGATGTACTCAGCGTCACTGGAACACTCATGCTCAGTGGCCAGGCCAGCTCTTTCCTTATACCCAAGCCTCCAAACCTGGTTCCCTGCCATTAATAAGTTTCATCGCGGGGTAGGGTTTGAGGGCCTCGGTTATTATTATTTTTTTTTTCGCATTGACATTTGATCTATACTTATTTTTCATAGGGTTGTTTAGGTTTATATACTTTGGTCTACTTATACAGGCGTTCAATCTCTTTCGCAGTCAGCAAATTTACTGGTGGCGAGTTGTAATTGGTGACGAGAATGGTCTTGGGTCCTCTCAGTTCGACGAGGATGTCGTCTGAGCCAAGGTATAGCTTGGTTAGCTGCTTCTTGACGTCATTGCCAAACCTGGCCAAGTATTGCGCAGGGACCGCCACAGCACGGTGACGCACAAGTGTCGATGGCTTGTATTGTTCAGGTATCTCCGGTAGACTGAGCTGACTTGTATTTACATCGAGCCTCTTCAGTAAAGCACCGAGGGTATATGCATAAGCCTGCGCTAATCTTGTCTTCACGCGAAGAAGAACGGGGAATTTAGGAACGGTGAGGTTCACCAGACTTCTTACCGATTCGTGTGGAACTGGGGTTGCTGAGTCAGGTGTTGACTTGGGAATAGTATAAGCGACAACACTAGAAGGAGTTAGAGAGATTGCCTCGTTCTCCGCTAATTGTATCTGAAGAAACTGGCCGATGGAGGAAATTACTACATTTCCCGAGCCACTAGCCTCCAACGAACCCGGAAGGAAAATATCTGGTTGATTGTTGATGGAATCCTGAGACGCAAAAAGAGGTCTATGCAACAGATTCAAGTTCAGTGGATTTCCACTCCAGGCGATCAGAGATTCTTTCTTTGTAATAATCCATTTATGTAGATCTTTGTCATTTAGCTGAAGGGTAGAAAAATTTGAGTTATTGAGCTTTGTAGATAGAAGAATGGAAATCGCAGAATTAGAATTGAAACATCTTTGAAAAATCAAGGAATCTTTACCGGCAGGAGCACTGATCTTGCCTAATTCGACGAACAGACTACTGATATCTCCGCTCAAACCAACTATGGATTGATTTTTATTGTTGTATCGCAAATTGAGAATAGAGGACTTGGGCACCTTGACATTGAGCAAATTAGATGTGGAACCGAGAACTTCATACGTTATGGGCTCAACAAATGTCTCCGGGGTAGCTGTGGCCGGCAATTCTGAAAGAGGTTCAGCAATTTCGTCTTTGTTGACCGAATTGTCCGATTTTGAACTGAAAAAACCGGCAATTGAGCGAAATGAAAGACCCCTGCGTTGCACGACAACCTGAGAGGTCAAGCTCCTCTGTGCATACTTCTCTATGAACGGCATCCTTGGTTCTTGGCTTCGGTATAGCTGCCACAGGTCGCACTTTCACACTCTTTCTCCCTCTCAACATCCACTCAAAAACTGTCCACCCGCTATGTTTTTGCTATTTGAACTTTCTCACAATTTCGCGTAATTAGCATTTTTCTTGAGGAATCCCCAATTTGGAAATTTCTCAGCTGTTACAGTGAAGACAACTATTAAGAATATGAACGATCAGCCAATGATTCTACTTACATTTATAGAGCGACGAGATCAACTATGTACGATACTACACTGCCTGTGAAGGAACCAATGTAGGCACCTACAAGCAGTGGGATGGGCCATGCTTGCCAGTCCCTGTCCCAATCGAGAGGGATCGGAGTGACACCCAACCAGGTTCCCACAAACGACGCGACGATAGAGGTGTAGATCTGATGTCTGTAGAAATGTTTTCCTAGCTGAAATGTCAGTATACGGAACCACACCTGACGTGGGGACAGCTTGCTTGTGGACTTGGAATCGGCGACTATGTGATAGGTAGCTAAAGCTGGGAACACGGTCAACAGCGCAAGATGTAGCGCGAGTAGGAAAGTCTGGGTATAATAGTTCAGGGCCGGGGCGCCAAATAGAACTAGAATAATGTGCAGAATAGGTGCCGCTAACAATGTGAGAACCAACGATACAAAAATGTATAGGATATCGCTGGACTTCGGTATGAGAGATGGAGATGGAGAAGGAGAAGTGATACCACTAGGGAAATTTGTCGCCTTCTTCTTGCTCTGTGATCTATAGTATGGTTTGGCGACTTTCTGGATTAGAATCGTCACGTAGACAATTTGGATTAGAATGACGCTGAAGATGGAGCGCTTGAGACCACTGTTGGCGTCTTTAGTGAGCTCGAAGCGCGTGAATAGTAAATAAACTATCACAGGTGCATGGAATGGGATGGCCCAAAGTGAGGGACCCACGAAAGGGAACTCTGCTGGATCTAAAGCTTTGAAATTATCATCATAGTCGCCATTGACTTGACCAGAAGCCCTCCTGTTACCGCCTAGTTGCTTGTCGTCAAATTCCTCGATCAAGGACTCGTCCACTCCCGCTATGATTCCCGCTTTGCTGGAGGCACCTGTGGATGTGCTACCAGAGACTTGTGAGGCATCTTCATCTGCAGCAGCTTTTTTATCTTGCAATTGCTCGGCTGCTGATTTTTGAAGATCCTTGGAAAAGGACACGTTCTTCTTTATTCTTTGCCTAGGAGCCGCCATTTATTGAAGAAAGACGTTCACTCAATTCTTCTGGAACAATTTGAAGAAGACTTGTAGATCGTTCTACAAGTTTACTATATTCAGTTTACTATCTTCGCCTCTTCAATCGCTCAAAATGTTAATTTTTTCCTTCCTTCTAGCGCGAGAGATTTTCCGCGTTTCATCAAATTATTTTTATTCAGATGTCTGAATTCATTTACAGGTTTGAAATACCTCTATTATGTACAATATGTATGAGGAGAGTTTCAAGTCGCTTGAGGCTTGCTTGTCCCAGAGAAAGGGGAGTTATTGACCCCGACACTGGAATCGAAATTTGTCTTTCTGGTGGTGAAGTATTTGTCGAAGAAGCCAAGTTCTTCGACGTTTAAGACATCATCTGGTCTTTTGGCAACGATGCACCATGTGGTACCAAAATGATGGCGTTTCTCCTGTGTAATTTGGAGACCACTTTGATCCACAAGTTCTCCAATATCCAGATTCCATCTACAACCCCAGCTATCACTGTGTCTTTGTGCACGCTTATCCAGCTTGTCATTAATGAAATCGTAATTACCACGTCCGTGTTCCAAGAGAATGATACGACCGCCTGGCTTTAACAACTCCTTCATATTTTCAAGAGCACGAACAGGGTCCTCATGAGAACACAGACCGAATGTCTCAATGATGGTATCGTACTTGACTTGCTTCTGTCCCTTAACTTTTGCGAGGGAGAGAAGGTCTTCGGCCTTACTGACCACAAATTTGACTTTATTATACCCTGGGAAGCGTTCTTGGAATTTCTTGTACGTCACTTCCATCATCTTTGATGAAGTATCCAAGAATGTGTAAGAGTTAATTTTTGAAAGATCCAAGTAATCAATGTTTCTACCAGTTCCCGATGCAATCTCGAGAACGTCGCCATGGATCTGTTTCATCAACCACTTCCGCTTTGACCCCATGAAGGAAAACCTCTCTTCCCAAGCAATTTCACTGTCATATTTGGGTGCAATGTCATCGTAAAACTGGGTCAAATCCTTTGGAGGGCACACATGATCATGGAAAGTATGTTCCATCATAGGTTGTATATCTTCTGGCTTTGGGTCAAATTTACCAGCTGCCTCTTCTCCCACCTCTTTCACTTTGGCATCGTAATCATCTTTCAGCTTATGATAAGCATCGAGCTTCAATGTGTCTGTGGTACGGATGAGATCTGCAGAAAGTTCACGTACTCTGAGCCTCTGCCATTCTGTCAACTCTTCACCAGCATCTCTTCTATCCAATAAGTCCTTCTTCTCCAGCTCCCTGTAGTAGAGCTTTTGAAAATACCGAATACCATACGCTATGAAGGCAAAATACATGAAAATGTAGAATTTTGTAGCCTTTTTGTCGAATGCATTGGACCCCAAAATGGCACCCCATTTGCGAAACCAGGATCCCGAATTGATTGCATCTTCGTATTTCTTGCGCTCTTCCTCTGCCTTCAGCTGCGCAGGCGTCTTGACTTTGCTAGTCTTGTACTTGAACGCAGGAGGAGCTCGAGTGGTAGAAGTCGAGCTTGACCTGCTCCAATGCTGACCGAAAACTGCATAGGGTGTGTAAAGCGCAGTTGAAACCGGGGTGACTATCCTGACTGGTCGCGCCCGAAGGAGCGCGGCAGACCCCACTGAAAGCTCACTCCGCACAAGCGAGAACCTCAACATTACCGTAGCCGAATTGCCGAGACGTGAGCAGTGCTGAATGTGTCCAAAAGCCCCCGAAACTGAATCAAATTCAAAATCAAAATCAAAATCAAAATCAATACCACCTGCACCACTACTCTAGACTCAGCAAAGAATCGATGGGCCCCGCCGAGCCGTTGATCAAAAATTTTCTGCCGCGACACCGAGAATTGTCGCGGGGGCCTGGATCAGATGTAGAGGGAAGAAAAACAACACGCAAATAATATCGCTCTCAGCTTAGTTGCCAGAGCAGAGTGCGAAACGGCCTTACTGGGTATACACACCCAACTAGTTGACTTCAACATTCCAATTGAACTCTTGCCCATTGCGATTTGCACACTAACCCGTACGGCATTATCTCTCGGTGTCAGACTCTATCCCCAGAGGCCTCTACAATCAACCTGCCAATTCGCCAAGTTCCCAATTGACTTACAGCCCTCTGCTTTCTTGCTCTTTGTTCTCTTGTCAAATCACGATCAAAGACAAGTCGATTGCCAATTTCAGATCAGAAGCAGTTTTGCGTGAACTTGCTCCTTTCAGTGCATTGAAAGCAGAAACAGCCACTAGAGCCATCGAGCAGATACGCAGTGACCGCAAGGCACCCTTTAGAATACATATATTCCCAAATTTGGAGCTCAAATTCGCACAGTCTTGCGGGAGAATCACCGCAGAAACACTTGAAACCTTAACTTCACATAATGGATCAGAATGGAGTGAGCCAAATACTAGGATCTCTGGAAGTGATATACAGCCCTCAAAGCACCAATGCTCAAAGACACACCGCGCAAGCTTTCCTAGAGACCGTGAAATCTGTTCCCGAGTCGCCATTCTGGGGTTATCAGCTCGCCCTTCCCGATAATGGTTATGACTACATAGTGAGACACTTTGGACTCAATCTGTTACTAAACTCTATAAGAAATGACTTCCAGAGCTGGGATGTGGAAAAACAAGTCACTGTCAGAAACTGGATCGTGGAACTGGCCACGAAAGTCACCGGTGCAGATCCACATTATATCAAGGAAAAGATTGCTTTTCTTTGGGTAGAAGTGGCCAAACGTTGCTGGGGTCTTTGCTTGGCTGATGGTGATTTTACAGCCAAAGACAACGAAAAGCCATATACAGATGCCCAAAAGTTGGAATCATGGTCAGAAATGGATTCCAATCTGTTGGAACTTTGGAATCACAATCTTCATACAAGGGAAATTTCTCTCATCATATTCAGAGCATTCTTCGAGGACGTGTACCTATTGGACGACCCAATTGTTTCATCACGAGCTAATGTTCTCTCATCGTTGTGTCCCGAAGTGGTGACTGCAGATTCCATACTACTCTTAAAATACGAACCAAACGACGTACTCAGAACATTTGCAGCTTCAGGTGAGGGCTGGTTTCGACGTTGGAGTAGTTACCTACAGGAATCTTTGGATTATCTTTCGACTCATAATGATAAAGGCATTGCTCTAAATGGCGATTCCACTACTAATGGACCCAATCAGTCCTCAGCGGCACAGACATACGCAAGCTATTCCAATTTCACTGTAAAACTTCTCCAGGCTATAAAGACATGTCTCTATTGGATTCTTCCGATAGCTTTCAAGGATGCTTTCATATTGGAGAAATTGACAAGGGCCTTGATGCTCCCAGATGTAAAACTTAAGACATTAGCAATAGACTCTTTGCAAGTTCTGTTTACCAGACAATATAGTGAACAATCTGATTTCGATGATGTCGTTGGGTCCATTTTCAAAACTGACGGTTTAGCAATGCTTCTTGGAGTTTATAGAGAGATTAGACTTGATATAGATGATCTTGATGAAACTCAATATACCTTGATGAAGAAGTTGGTGGAGATGATTGTTGGTCTAAGTGATCATTTCCAAACTTCTGAATATAATAACAAATTCAAACTTCCTGAAGATTCAGATACTTTGAACTACTTCAAATTGGTTTTGGAAACGACAAAACATGAATCTCTTGTGGTTTCTGGTCTCTCATTACAGTTTTGGCGCTCGATTCTGAGAATCGACGAATTGAGTGGTAAGAAAGAGTTCGAATCTATATTACCAGAATTATTAGAGACCAGTGCTGAACGGTTGATAAGTTATTCAGATTTGGATGACGAATATCCAGCTGCACGATATCTCGAAATTGATTTTGAATCACAGTCTGAGTCTACAACTTTTTTGAATAATTACAAGAAAATGAATGATGACATTGTTAGGATAATTGTGTGCAAGAAACCTAAAGATGGATTACAATGGCTTGCAGATAAATTGAACACGTTTTATTCTTCGAATATTGGACAACAAGCATTGAATACTCCAAAGCTGACATATAGAGGCAAAAACTCTGAGCCTTTTGTTTATGGTTATGCCCAATATGTCTTAATAGAGGCATGTGTCCGTGGTGTCTCCAGGTGGCTTATCTGGTCTCAAGAGGAAGATTTTGAGATTCAAAAAAGTTATCTATTGTCACAAATAGACGAACTGTGCAAAATGCTCATGGTTCTCAATGTCAAAGATCACATGTTACTTCGAAAACAAATCCAAACTCTTGTTCAATTCACCCCTCTTCTCAAAGACGTTTCCGGCACAATGTTTAAAGTGCTGGAGAAAGTCATGGAATCATGTACCTTGGAGTATCCAGAAGGTGCTTCTGACGAAGATCGTGAATTGATAAGAGATGTAAGAACTAGTGGTGGAACAGAACTCAATCGTCTGGCATACTTAATGCCTGAATCGTTGAAAGAAATCTTGGGGGATCTTGAAAATGCAATTTCAAATATTTTGGATTCCAAGAAATTGAGTGATCATGAAGCTGTTGCATTCAAATCTTTCCTCCTGGTGGTATCCCAGCGCTCATCAATCTCGAACAAAGCTGAGAAATTCAGCCAGATTGTTGACCCACAATTAGGTGCTTGGTCAGACCCAGCAACCGAAAAGGGATTGCTTGAACTGCATTGGTTTATGGAGAGATTAGGTATAGTGAAAATCGCAGAGTATTTCCAATCCAGGGGAATCACGTCAACTACAGATCTATTGCAAGCAGAAATGGATGATGCAGGAAGGAAATTGAAGACTGAATTGAAAGATCACTGGAGTTCCGTTTTCCCAATAAGGGCCACAAGAATTTTTATCCAATACAGTATAGAGAAACTTGATCATGAATCAGATACTTATAAAGATCTCTTGAATCTTTGGAAACCAAGAATCAAACCAATCTTACCGCATATCCTTCAACTTGTATACCAAATACAAGCTTATCACAATCCCGCTAATTGGACTGGGTTACCATCAGAGGTTCAGAGCTTTGTGAAGTACAGTTGTATGGAAAGATTTTGGCAACAAGGTGTATCAATTCAAAGCAAGGAATCTTTCATGGATGAAAGTGTAAAAGCCATGCACACTTTACGAGATTTTGCTGATAGTGTTGGTCACATAGTGAGATACACTAGAGAATACGCATATCTCACTATTAGTTCAATCAGTGAACTTGAAGAAACTTTATATGAAATCCCGGATGTTGCCACAATGCTTTGGAAAGCATTGAGTGAAGAATCAGTTGGTATTACTTTACACTCATGGAGACATATGATCAACTCTGTGCTCAGAAATGTGATAAAGAACTGTCCTGAAAAGTTCATACCTACATTTCTTTGTGAACTTTTACCACAGGCTTTGAGCAAACTTAATTCACTTTTGATAGGAAGATGGGAAGCTGTCTATAAGAAAGGGCTTCAATTAGAAGGTTCCGAGAGTGATGAACAACTCAGTGAGGAAATGATGGAAGAACATATGCTCAGGCAACTCACAGCAGTTGTTGATAGAATGCTCATTGATCTCGTTGGACAAAGTTCATATTCAAGTCTTACTCCCCACCAATTGGCCATCAGAAAGGTTATTCTGACGGATAAGAATATCTTGGCGCCTCTTTTGAATCTCATTTCGCATATCATCATGTTTAGAGATACTCGTTGTTCATTCAATGCTATCCTTGTGGTTCGTTACTTACTTCCAGATATTATGAACAAAGATGAAGAGGTTGACAACTACCTGTGTCAGTGGTTAACAGAGGCATTATTACACGTTCTCACCGATCAGTTCTATGTAGACACTCACTCAGAAGCTGCATGTGCTTTGGCAATTCTATATGTTGGCTTACGTTCGAAGTCATCCTATCCGGCTGTGGTCTTACAAAAGCTTTTGCCTGGAATTACGAATAAGCATATCTCAAATTTTGAAAACATCTTGGTGAATGCCAAGAGATTGAGAGAAAGAAGAAATGCCTTTTTGCAATTGATCCAACAGGCCAACACTGGTAAAGATGACCAGAGCGACGAGAGATGGCAAGAAGAAAGACAGAAACAACTTGAGAGTGCATCGGCAAGACGTTCCAAGAAAGTTAATGGTGACGTTATGGATGATCCTAACTTGGAAACAGGTGCTTTAAACAACCTGTTCGCCCAATGAGATTGTTTAGTAAAAGACAATTGCGTCAAAGTTATAGATTAAAGTTAAATATTTACATGTTTCCTCCTTGTATTGGGCTACGGTCTTAATGAAAAAAATAAAAAAACAACAAACAAACGGTATTTTCTCATAACTGCTGAGAGCCACTAGCATTTAAGTAATCGTTGTGAACTGGAATCTGTTGGTCTCTGTAGACACTATTCAAAGTAAACACGGTACTCTTGAGAACATCTTCATCCCATTCATCATCATATATGTCATGAAGAAGGGAAACGAACGAGTTGTACGGAAGCTCAGTGACAAGTCTTCTCCCTATACTCAATTCCACAAGTCTGTCATTCGTGTTGGCGGATTTCCTCAAACGCGTTGTTGTAGTAGAGCTCTTGCTGGAGTCCGAATTTCCTGTCTTCGTCTGGACTACACTTTGTGTGATGTATTCTTGCTGTGCTAAAAGATCCAAAAACTCCGACACACTGAGGGAACCGATTTGCTTAAGCTTTATGTCGTCAGCAACATTTATCTGGAATTTGGATTTCAATTCTTGAAGTAATTTATCTTTACTGAGACTGTTCTCATATATGGCGATTATGGAAACGATTAGGATCTTGAGCCCATGACGAGCTATATTTACAGCAGGTTTTGGAAGAGCGAGAAGTGATGATCCTGAGCGAACTTCTTGTAATAAGTTGACCGACTCTCCATGTGGGAGTGCCGGATCTCTTAGTGCCACATCTAATATCACTTTTTTGAAGCGATCGGGAAGTATCGATACGAGAATGTATTCGTTGTCGTAGAAAGATTTTGCCTTTGTCGGTCTTTTCACAACTCCGACTTTTTGTTCGGAACTTTCTGTGGTCTTAGAGGGCAATTGCAGCAGCTCAAATCCAAAAGTGGTTCTCAGAAAGTATTGCACATCAGGGTATATCTCCTTCCAACGAACATTAGCCGCCTTCTCGCGCTCCAGAATGCCTTTGATAGTAGTTCGATTGATTATCTGGTACTTGAAATCATATGCTATAAACGCCCTCACCAGCGCGGCCACTATAGGTTTCAAAGACACCGAATTCTCTGAGTTGCCAGGGGCAAGGCCACTGTCACCGTCACCGTCCGAGTTGCCAGCCTCCTCTCTCGCTGCAGGATCTTCCGGCGTGCGCTCTCTTGAGCTTGAGGGTGTTTGCGAGACACGCGTCTTTCTTCTTTTCCGGCTGCTGGAGGCCGCTACTTGCTCGCTGCCAGAGGAGCCTACCCCCGCATCTTCATCGTCACTGTCCAGTGCTTGCCGCCGTCTGCGTGCCATTCTGCTTACTGTACAGCACCTGCCACCGCTGCCTCCGAACGCTCTGCCACAATTCACCTTCTAGCACTGGTTCTAAATAGCACCTGAATCACCCTCGCGTTCAAAACGCGGCTGTGCCAGATATCCGGGCTGTGCTGCCGGTGTTATTTTTCTGTGGCCCCCACTTGGTGTCCGGATGTCGAGGGGAACTGTAAGGAAGTCCATATACTACTACTAGTAATAATAATAATAATAATACTGTACTAAAATGCGGGAGATCCCGAGGAAACAGACATCTCGATTTGGGTGGGGGACACATTTCAGTGACCAGCAAGTGCTGAAGATTGATACTTGCTTTCAGCAATCATTGAAAAGCTGTCTTGCAACCTGTAAGAGTTCACACGGCAGGTTTAGGCATCTACTTGGTTTCGGATTCACTGGGTTCAATACCAATATGGCCACTGCATTGGACGCGTCGTCCACATTCCCCTCCTATGAGAGTCCTAGGAAGAGTGTGGGGACTCGCAAGATCTTAGCTCTCGTGGCGTCTGCTGTGATCGCCCTGGCAGCTGGTACGCCGTACCTCTATGGCTTGTACTCCCCGCAGCTGATGACTAGATGCGGGTTTGGTGCTTCGGAGTCTGCCATTCTCTCTTTTGGTACAAGCACAGGAACCGCCATCGGCGGTTTCCCGGCAGGGCTGATAAACGATAAGCTGGGACCAAGAAAATCAATACTCATTGGATCTTTGATAGAGTTCACTGGGTTCTTAACGCTTTATCTGAGCTTTAAGTATGCATTACACAATCTATGGCTGCTGTTTGTTGCCATGGCGTTTGTGGGATTTGGCTCTGTTTTACCCTATTTTGCAACCCTCAAAGTCACCACGGCCAACTTCCCTCATCACAAGGGTACAGCAGGTGCTATTCCCGTGTCAAGTTATGGCTTATCGGCACTGGTGTACTCAACGATCGCTGCCACATTCTTCAACAATGATGCTCAAGGTCTTTTGAGGTTCATCGCCGTGTTTGTGGGCTTGATTATATCGTTTGGTGCGTTTTTCGTTGAAATATTCGATGAACATCCCAATATCGCATTGCATGAAGGTGGGGAAGATACTGACAATGGTCAAGATACAGCAGCTCCAGTGCCAATTCCAATTGCAAAATCACACGATGTGGAACAAGGTTATGGTGGGGCTTTGTTTGGACACAGAGCTTCGTTTGCAAATGCTTTAATGACCAGGACCGAATCCCTGACTTCTCTATTTTCCGTTGCATCTCAGAGTTTCAAAACAGCTTCATCATCCGCAAGTAGCATTAAATCAATCGGCACAACTTCTCGCCCCGTATCCATTCAATCAAGGTCTCGTGACTTCAACCATAGATCGCAAAATGGCTCCCCCAGCGTGTCACTCTCAAACAAAGGCACATTACCCAAAAATTCTGCATTTTCCATTGGCGGCAGTCCACTTGATGGCTCACCATCAGGGACATATAACTCGTCGTCTCCAATCAATCTCTCGACCAGTCAGAGTAATTCACCTCTCAATCATTTACCAATAGGTACACCAAAGAATGATGGATCCCCAAGAACCTCGAAAATAACAGCCACGCTCAAGGGGAAAAATCCTGCTTTCACAAGACAATCACCTTCAAACATAAACTCAAAGAGCACCTCACAACTTGCTGGATTGAGGGGTAATTTGTCTCGAAAGCAAAGTTTCCGTGATGAAGAAACCCAGCCATTGTCATCATTAAAGTCTTTCGAGACTGGCGGTACACCTCCCAGTGATTCTGACTATCTTTCGATTTCACCTAGGGGTCACCTACAGAAACCGCCTATTGTTGAGGAGAACTTGAATTCGACAACTACCTCTCAAACTGATAGCACATTAGACAATTCTGCATCGGAAAATTTATTCAAAACAGCCATCACAAAACCGGTGAAGCCTGCAAGACAGCACAAACATTACAAGGCATCTGCACATGTTAAAACTCTAATCACAGACGGATCATTTATATCTCATTTTTTTTTGAATGCCTTCTATTGTGCTATTGGGCAGGTATACATTTTTTCAATCGGGTTCATCGTCAAGGCACAGTTGAATCAGCCTCAGGATGTTTCTAGCATCTCAAATCCGATTATGCGCATTCTGGCAGGAAACAGTAACTCTTCATCGTTACAAGCCCTCCAAGTGTCCATTGTATCTTTTTCCAATTTCAGTGGAAGGCTCGTCTCTGGACCTTTGAGCGATTTCTTCCATAAAAAGCTAAAGATGCAAAGAATATGGGTTGTATATTTGACTCTCATAGTGTTACTTGTGACCCAGATCCTGCTGATTTTCATCAATGACATCTCCTATATCAGTCTGACGTCTCTATTAGCAGGCTTCTCCTATGGTGCCGGGTATGGAACATACCCAGCTATTATTGCAGACGCCTTTGGAGCCAGAGGTTTCACCACAAGTTGGGGTCTCTTAGGTACTGGTCCCATACTGGTGTTCTTCATTTTGAGTAGAATATTCGGTAGTACATATGATTCCCACAGTGAATTAGTGGACGGCGTTAAAGTTTGTCTCGTCGGAAAGCGTTGTTACAATGAAGTGTTTGAGCTGACTACAGGCATCTCAGTTGTGCTTTTCATTGGCTACTCGCTCCTTATTTATAAGAAACGCACATAGAAAACTACATTCCAGATATTTGAACCTTTATTTCATTTCTAAACATCGGACCGTTATTGCCTTTTTATCATCATTCATCTATATAAAATTAGATATTTTGTAATATTATAAATTTACCAATACACATCCATACACCGAATCTTGATATTCTCTTGTTTTGGATTTGAAGTTTGTTGATTTTGAGTCTCGGGCTTTTCTTAGCAGAAGAGCAAAGAGAAGGACATTCGGAGCTTGATTCGAACATCACGCTAGCCGAATACACATCTCAGGGAGACACTGAATACTCCAGAAATGACTTCCCTCTTCGGTGGCAACAGTAAACCAGGCGGGTTCACGGTTGGTCAAGGCCAGGAGTCTGCCGGTTCAGCATCACTTTTCCAAAGACCACAAGGAACGCAGACTCTTTTCCAGCAGCAGCAGCCTCAGCAGAGCCAACAGAATCAACAGACCCCACAGCCCCAACAGCAGCCTCAGCAACAGCAGGCCCAACAGTCGGCTAATAACGCAAGTGTCTTACAAGGCCCAGTAGGAGCAAATGCACTTCCACTCACCAGGCTTCCAGTCCCCGCGAAAGTCAGCACGATACCCTATCAAGAAGAGAATGGATCCACAGAGGTGGTCAAGAAGCGAACAATACCTACAAAACTTAGAAAGAGACAAGGAAAGTCATCGTCTGCCTTTGATGACGATGATGCAGACGTGTTGCATTCCAGTGCTACCCCATTTTACGGCAGTTCCGCGTACTTGAAACGCCTTGAAGTTAACAACCAACAATCGCTCGACAACGAGTTTAATGCAAACGGATATGAGTTTGATGCCCCACCACCTAGAAAGACTTTGAAAGACTTCAATTTGCCGGATGATAGCGATTTCCAGTCCATACATAAGCTATCAAGAAACACCATCTCTTTGCTCTCGGAGAATCCCTCTGGTTTCAAGAATGTATTCAATCGTGTTCAGCGGTCTCGACCCGTGACATCGCAGGAGAACAGTTCAATCAACCGTGCACAGGCCAATCTTCCTTTCCAGATCGACTATTGGACAAACACCTCCTCTACGGATAATACCACCAACGTGAATAGAATTTCAGAATCAACAGGAGTGCGTTCATCTGCTGCGAAGGCAGAAGAATCCTCGGTTTTAGTCTTTGGATATGACGATTTCGACTTTGTGAAAGTAATTAGGCATTTCAGCAAGTATGGCAATATACTGGAGGATTTCAATGTGAATCTATCCACAGATCAATATGCTCATTTTGAGAAGTTCACACGTGGCTCACAACAATCGTCCAATGCTTCCACGACTTATCCAATTTTCATAGGGAAGCAATGGGTGAAGCTCACATATGACAACCCTGCATCTACTGTCAGAGCACTCAGAGAGAATGGTGCTGCGGCGGAGGGCGAAGTTTCGCCAATAGGAGAAGTAGGCGTTATACCGTACTCTAAACATGCCTTGGACAAGCTTTTGGAAGGTTCAGTTCCAGGAGAGGGTGATTTGAAAGACAATTTGAGCTCTACACCAACTCTGGGTGGTAGTCACTCAAAGGATGGTTTAAATGGAAACAATAATTTGAGTTTAGACAATGCATTTAGATACAAATTAAAAGATGGCAGGACCTTGATAAAAAGAGCCAGTCAAAACGACAAGGATAAAAAGAAGGTGAGTATCAGTCAGCGGACCGCTCAATTTTTATTTGGTGCTTCGCAGCTGTAATTATTACGTACATATACATATAGACAGATAATGTAATATAGAAAAACCGTTGTCTAGTTGTCTTGCAGTCTAGCTTTCGGTCAGCGGAATCTAGCATTTGTAGATCTAGATTGTGGTGTCTGTTGATCTTGACGGAAAGTAGATCTGTTGACTGGCGTTTGGAAAGATCTGTTTGGGCCTCCGGGCGTTGTTCTGGAAGGAACAGGAATCTTCGTAGGCGAGCTTTTGAGATTATATGGAGTTCTTGTTGGGGATCTATTTCTTGGATGTGGGTATGCAGTTCTTAAAGGGGTCTCAAACGATGGATATAAAGAGTTTGATGTTGAAGTGGTTCCTTTGATTGGAATCGCTATATTAGAACCGTTCAACAGCTGTAAAGTTGACTTGGGAAGCTTAGCAGGGCTGGATTCGTCAGTGATATTCCCTTCAAAGTCATGAGTGAGAAACACCTTGTTGCGAAGATTAGGAGAGTAGTGTTTGGCAGATGCAAAAAATGGAGGAGTCGCATCTATAGCAAGATCAACCATTCTTTTATTCACATGTGGATCTACAAATTTCTGCTGATACTCTTTGAAAACCTCACGATTGATGATGTCTTTGTCCTTTAATTTCGTTTCATACTGCAGTAAGATGTGATGCGACAGAAATATGATAGTAATGTATAAAACGATGGATTTGAAAGTGAGAGGACTTGAGAGCCATAGAGTAAGTAATTGTACGGGGGAAAACACAGACACCAATATAACACTG
The DNA here is from genome assembly GCA_001599255.1 of Wenyingozyma succiphila. Lineage (NCBI taxonomy): Eukaryota > Fungi > Ascomycota > Pichiomycetes > Pichiales > Pichiaceae > Wenyingozyma > Wenyingozyma succiphila. The sequence continues at coordinate 782,733 of BCGL01000006.1, read as the reverse complement.
AAAAGCGGTGGGTTCCATAGTGAGAGTTTGTTTAGAGATTTTGTGACAGGTCTGTTTTCTGGTTTGAGCCTTGGTGACTGCACTATGTCTCCGTCTCTTTCTTGCTTGAGCCGGGCTATTAGCGAAGCCACCCATCTAATAAATGAGGTCTTCTGCGAAGCTTCTAATAAAATCGTTGATATTGACGAGGATTCAACAGGCTGCTTTTTCAAAAACGGGATGTTTGTAGCTTGGAAGTAATAGTCCTTTGTTCGAAATTGGAAAAGAGCAGCATTAGCCAGGTTTATAAAGACGGCGGTACCAAATATCAAGGAGACAATATATTGCAACGCAGTGCTACTAGGCCCAATGCGATCATCCTCGAAGCCCAGATCTAGATATTGCGACTTCGGCTGATCCAAACCGATATCCTCCTCGAACAGGAGGTCTGTGTCGTCTGGGACGGAGGCATTGGCCTCCAAGTAGATATAGCTTATCACCGTGACCACATTGAGTACCACACCTGATGTGAGAGCGTATTTCTGGGCGATGGAATCCCAGTCCACGAGCTCAACTGACTCGTTGAGTGCAATGTACGCGTCAAACGGACTGGCCACCACCTGCTCACGCACCTCGCGCAACCAGCCCCCGAGCCGCCTTACCAGTCTGGACATGTTCTATCCTGCGTTCTATGAGTCCTTCACAGCACAGCGTCTTTGTCACTGCTGTAAATCAGCCCAACTATATTGGGAGCCACGCGGTGCAAATTCCTAACAGTGCAGAAAACACCCAATCTCTAAATGTAAATAAGAGTGGGGGTCGTTCCATTACGTAAGCGCATTACGTAATTATCAACATTGGGAAGGAAATCGCGTCGATACCAGCGCCGATCGACGTCTCCCCGTTCCTCGCTCCGCTATACGAGGAAAAAACAGCTTAAATGCAGTAGAGCCGGGGTTTATGCAGCGTGCGTTTTCAAGGCTGGTGACCGATGGTGACAAGCGTCTACTGCATAAACCCTTTTCTTTGGGCCACACACACAGCGATAGTACGTAATATTTCCACTTGCACCACCGTGACAGGGAGCAACATTGCTTTACGGTGGATGTGCAGTGATATTTGATTGTTCCAAGGTCCAAAGTCGCTCGTTGCTTTGCTATTAGTTCCACTGGTCCTCCGCTGCTCAGTACTCGCTAGAGAATCTGCAAGGGAAACGGGCTTCGTATAGAGATATAGAATATGTCTGAGACGCAGCTACCCCCCACTTTGAATAAGGACCACGAAGACGGCGATGCCGTTCTGGTAAGGGCGAAGACTGAGACCGAGTCCGTTGTCGATGATGTTCCAGAAGCAAAGGCAGAAGCCAGGGCAGAAGCCAGAGCAGAAGCCAAGGCCGACGGCAAGGAGAGTTCGTTCAAAACCACCAAACCGGTCGCTATTAGTGTGCGGAACCTGTCAGTGGGATCCAAGGTCAAACGAGCCAATGGTTTACTTTCCAAGTTCGGGTTTCGTGCAACCCAAGGGGACAATACCAGCGATGTGGAAAAAAAGGATAATGTTCTCCCCATTCTCAATCCTGTCTCATTCGATATCCCTGCAGGTTCACTCACGGCGATCGTTGGGGGTTCTGGCTCAGGGAAGACCACTTTGCTCAATGCTTTAGCTCAGAGACAGGCATCGGGATCGAATCTTGTGCAAAAAGGTGAGATCAGATATAACGGGGAAAACAATTTGAGCTTGGTCCGACATGCTTATGTTATTCAGCAGGATATACTGCTACCAACTTTGACATGCTTCGAGACTCTTTTATACGCGGCAGAGCTACGTCTGCCGAAGCTCACAGCAGATGAGGATCGTGCACGATTAGTAGATGAGATTCTTCTTGATCTCGAGCTGAAAGAGTGCAGAGACACTCTCGTTGGAGACCGTCGTCGAAGAGGACTCTCTGGTGGTGAAAAGCGCCGTCTTTCAATTGGTATTCAAATGATGGCCAATCCAGCAGTTCTTTTTCTCGATGAACCCACTACAGGTTTAGATGCATTCAATGCTTTCCAGGTCTGTCGAACACTGAAACGGTTGGCTGCAAAGGGTAAAACTTTCGTCATGAGTATCCACCAGCCTCGCTCAGATATCTTTAGATTACTTGATAGAGTTCTCGTTCTCTCAAAGGGTAAATTGTGTTATGCAGGAAACAGTTCTGAAGCTGTACCCTTTTTAGAATCCTTGGGGTTTGACTTTCCCCCTTTTGAAAACCCTGCTGACAGAATTATTGACTTAACGAGTATCGATAATCGAACTCCTGAAGCAGAAATTGAGAGCACACAGAGATACCATTTAATAACTCACGAATGGCAACGATATATGTCTGCTGTAGCTGAATCGCCTCATATAGCACCGGCAATCACAAATCTCAGTGATAATGCTGAATCCACGAAAGATAGCACGATATTTGAAGGTACTGGAAAGGCACCTTTTTTCAGAGAAATCAAAATCCACGTGCGTAGAAATTTCAAACTTCAATTCAGAGATCCAGTGGGTTATTCTGCCTTACTTATGGAATCCATTCTACTTGGATTAATCACTGGATGGCTTTTTTTCAAGCCTGGTGATGATCTCATCGGTATACGTTCCACACTTGGTGGATTGTATTTGGTAACTAATTTACAAGTTTATTTATTTTTGATCTATGAAATTTACAGGTTGTGCACTTTGGATATCAAGATTTTCGATAGAGAGAGATCAGAAGGGTGTGTTACCGTAGCAGGATTTCTTATAGCTCGAAGAATTACAAAATTCGTCTGTGAAGATGTCCTTATCCCTCTATTCTTTTCAGTTATCGTGTACTTTATGATTGGACTTCGAACTGATTCTGCAAAATATTTTTGGCTCTTTCTTGCTGGAAATATTATCTTTCATCTAATATCAATGACTTGTGCCATGCTTGCAGTAGCTTTGTCAAGAGATATTTCAATAGCTACCACATTGGCTAATTTGAACTTCACTTACCAATCAATGTCCGGTGGGTTTTACATCAACGTCACACAAATGCCTGTTTATGTTAGGTGGTGTAAATATGGTGCTTATCAATGGTATGCATTAGGATACGCTGTTTCGAATCAATTTACAGGTTACAAAGGCTCATGCTTTCGTCAATATGCATCTGATCCTCAAGTCAATACTATATGTGAACAATACGATGGTGATTATATCGTGCATTCGCTTGGATTCAAAACGAATTGGAGAAAATTACCTATGGGTGTTGATATCGCGTTTATGATTGGACTGTATATCCTTGCTGGATTTGTCTTGTATTTGAAACCTGTTGATGTCTCAATGAGTAAGCAAGTAAATGAAGGAAGTAAACCAAAAAATTCCGAAGAAAGCCTAGAGAAACAAGAATCCAGTGAACAAGAAAAAGAGATCAGTATTGGTAAAGAGATCATCCCTGAAAAGCCCCTTGATATCTCCATCAATGAACTTTATCTAGCAGTTGAGACCAAGTCTTTGTTTGATATAGGACGAAAACAGAAGAAATATGGGGAAACAAAAATGATTTTGAGTGATGTTGATGCATTTTTTCCAGCGGGTAAATTGAATGCTATTATGGGTCCTTCTGGGTCAGGAAAATCATCACTTTTAAACGCTATTAGTGGTAGACTTTCATCATCTCATTTCACTCAGTATCAATTATCTGGTTCAATTCACTTCAATGAGCATAGAGTGAGTCCCGAAACAATTCGTTCCATTTGTTCTTATGTTTCTCAAGATGATGATAGTTTATTATCTACGCTTTCGGTAAAGGAGTCAATGATGTTTGCCGCCAAGCTTCGTCTATCTCGTAGAAATCTCTCAGAATCCCAAATAGAAGATATTGTTCAATCTTTAATACTCAAGATGGGATTAAGAGATTGTCAAAATACATTGGTTGGTTCAGAATTTGTTAAAGGAATCAGTGGTGGTGAGAAGCGCCGATTATCCATTGCGATTCAATTGATTAGTAGTCCCAAAGTTCTTTTACTTGATGAGCCAACAAGTGGGCTGGATAGTTTTACTGCATCTTCTATTCTTTTAGTGCTTGAACAGCTAACTAAAGAAGGTAAGACTGTAATTATGACGATTCATCAACCGAGGTATGATATTTTTTCACGTATAAGTTCAGTTTTATTGTTAACCAAGGGAGGTCAAGTTGCATTCAATGGATCATCAAGTCAATTAGTGGGGCATCTTGAGAATTTGGGATTTCCTGTTCCTGAACATACAAATGCAGCAGATCATGTTCTTGATGTTGTATCATATTCTACGAGAAATGAAGTTGTTGAACAAAGAGATAGAAAGAAAGTGGAAACGGTACTTAGTGCTTGGAAACAATTGAAACCTCGTGTTAATTCCCGTGAAGATCAAGAACCTGTCACTGTTGATCAATTGGTTGCAGAATTTGGATCTTTTGCAAGACGTCGGGCCACATTTATGACCGGATTAACGACATTGATTCGTCGTCAAACTTTATGCCTTGTTAGAGATATTAATTGTATCGTGGCAAGATCAACTCAAGTGTTAGGAATGGCCATTATTCTTTCTTTATTTTTAGCAAGACTTAAGCATAATTATCTTTCCATTCAGGACAGAATGGGTTTGATACAACAATTATCATCTCTTTATTTCGTTGGTGTTTTAAACAATGTTGCTGTATATCCTGGTGAAAGAGATACATTTTATGAAGAATTCTTTGATGACGTTGTCAGTCTACCTTCATTCTTCTTGGCGTATCTAATTGTTGAACTACCACTTGAAATAATAAGTTGTCTTGTTTATGCGGTGTTTATGGTGTTTGTCATTGGATTACAATACGATACTAAATTGTTCTTCGTTATTGCCTATGGAGCTTTTGCAATTGTCAATGCTGGTGAATCTCTTGGAATTTCTTTCAATACCGTGGTGGATCATGCCGGTTTTGCATTGAATATAATTTCATTATTCGCATCGGTTGGAACAGCAATGGCAGGATTCATAGCCATGAATCTGGGCACATTTTTAAGAGCTGTTAATACTACAAGTCCTTCTCATTATGCCGTTTTGTTGTTTGCAGATTACGTCTTCACAGATGATTTGAAATTCACCTGTGCAGATGGTACAAATTGTGCTTTATCGACAGGTACTCAAGTTTTAAAACAATACAAACTTAATAGCCATAGATTACTTTATTTGATTTTACTAGGGGTTGTCACAATTTGTCATAGGATAATATCTTATTTATTCTTGAGAATCAAACTTACAAGATTCTCAATGAAGAAACTCATTAGGCCAAACAAACCAAACAAAATTCAATGAAAGTGAATCTCTAATTTATTTTAATTAATTAATTGATTATTAGTTTTTTAATAGTAAAATGTTATGAGCAAAAATTTATATCTCTATATGAGCAAGAAGACTATTAAGAATACAGTTGAAAAAAACATTTAAATTAAATTAAATTTAATTTAAATTTAATTTTTAATTTCATATGAGCGTCTAAATCTATCATCAACTTCAGTCAAATAATAAGTACCAGAAGGTAAATAATCAATATCACCAATTGGTTTAAAATTTTTTTGTAAAAATGCTTTTTCTCTAATTTCAATTGCTTCTTCAAATTCTTTTGGAGATTTTTTAATTCTATTATCCAATCTATTTTGTAAATCCAAATTTTTATTAATTTTTGAAATATCACCTTTAATAATAACAGAAAAAAGTGATGATGCAAGACCTGAACCATAAGAGAAAAGAGCAATTCTTTTATTTTGTAATTTTTCAGAACCAACAAAGAATAAAAGGGAAGCTAATGATGAATAAACTGAACCTGTATAAATATTACCAATATGAGTTGGTACAATTAATGAAGGTTCAACTTTTTCTTTACTAAGAGCTTTTGAAGCAGTAACAAAAGTTTTTTCAATAACTTTATCAGTTAAAGAATCTTGATAATCAACAGTAGCGAATTTTGGATCAATATCAGCAAATTTTGATGGATCAGCTTTAAAATCATTGTATAATAATCTACCATAAGATTTAATAACTTGTTTACCATTTGGAGCATGGAAAGCATGGAAATCAAAGAAATCTACACCAACAGCATCGGGAGAGATTTCTTTACCTTTTGTAAGACCTTTAGCAATTGCTTTTTTAGAATAAGCTTTATAAACTTGATCAACAGCTTTAACATAACATGCAAGAGAATAATGACCATCAACATAAGGATATTCTGATTGTAAATCTGGTTTATAGAAATCATAAACATTTTCCATAAATGAGCCTCTAACAGGTTCAAAAACAATTGGAGCATCTGGACCGATTAAGATAGCAACACTACCTGCACCACCAGTTGGTCTTGCAGGACCTTTATCATAGATTGCGATATCACCAGCCACCACAATGGCATCACGACCATCCCATGCAGAAGATTCGACCCAATTAATAGCATTAAAGACGGCATTTGTACCACCATAACAAGCGTTTAAAGTGTCGACACCTTCTAAATCTGTGTTATCACCAAATAATTGGGTCAAGACAGATTTAACAGATTTTGATTTATCGATTAAAGTTTCGGTACCCACTTCGAGTCTACCGATAGAGGCAGGATCGATGTTGTAGTTCTTGAGGAGGTTGCTGACCACGGTCAAAGTGATGGAGTAGATATCTTCACGGTCGTTGACAAAGGCCATGTTTGTCTGGCCCAAGCCAATGGTGTACTTACCGGCAGAGACGCCGTAGTAAGTCTCCAGTTCGGTCTGGTTGACGTACTGACCAGGGATGTAGAGCTCGATGGCTTTGATACCGACGTTTTGAGGACGAGACATGCTTTAGTGGGGTTCTAGTTGGGCACTGGTGTGGTGGGGTGGCCAATTGTAGCGGAATTGAAAGAAAGCAAAATTAACAAAAGTAACAAGTAACAAGTAACAAGATGTGCCTTGTTTAAATTACAATCAAAAATGCAAACTCGCTCGCGGGACTTCAATTGAAGAAAGTCTCCTCTTTTATTTTCGTGTCGAATCGGTCGCAGCGCCGTGGAGCGCGCCTGGCTCTCGTTTGGCTCGTTTGGCCAGTTTGGCCAGTTTGGCCTAGTTTTTCCTAAGGCTTTTCTGGTGGGCTCGCTCAACAGCCCGCGGCACCGGCGCGCCGATCGCCCGCAGGGTAACAACCACTAAATTCAGCTGTGGCGCGTTTCGTTACTTCGTTCGACGCGTCGATGGGCCGCGCTAAGTGGTTGGCTCTCTGAGATCTGCGAATTCTCCCATCTGCGACTCCTGGCTTGTTCCTTCCTCTGTGTTACGGGTGCCCAATTCCCCTAATTGTCCCAATTCTGTCAATTGTCCCAATTGTCCCCGGGACCCCTGGGTGTCCTGGGTGCTGATGGAACTGGCGCCCGCGCCAGAGGAGAATGAGTGGACCCGGGTGTCCATGCTGATCGCGTCGTACGAGAGAAAGCTGCTGCTGTTGGCTCTACTGGATCCAGAGTACTCTTGTTCGGCACCTGATCTCGATCTCGATCTCGCTGTGCCAGAGCCAGAGGCAGTCCCCGGTCTCTCTCGGAAGAAGCCAGTACTGCTTTGCAGAGCACCACGCACGGCCTCTCCTGTTCGTGCCCACCAGAGACTCGCTGGTTGTGCAGATGCAGAGGCCAACCGTGCGTCTTCTGCAGCGTAAAACACATTCGGCTCATCGGATGTCTCACTGAGTGCTAGCGCCCGACGCAAAAGAGGTCTACCGTCCTCTGCGGTGCTCGCCCCAGTCTCGGCCCCAGTCCCGGTTCCACCGTACTCGCCATCTTCGTCGTCGCCCTCGGCATCAGTGTACTGCAATGACAGCTGGTTGAAAAAAAGATCCACTGTGTTGGTAGAGCTGTTTCGGCTTGTCCAATCCCCGGAATATCGAATGTGGTGGTTCTTACGTTTACCGGCCTTGCCACGGCGCGGGGGTCCAAAGCACATTCCACAGCTGAAAATAGATGCAGCTGCACCCAACCACGTATCATTCATCTCATCTGTAATACCAACCTAGTCGTTGCAGTATCAAAATTCGACTTTTACGGGGTCAAAGAGACATGTCGTAATAAATATATCAAACACACTCACTAGTTGTGCGGCTCAGCCGAAAACTTCGATCCCCGTTTTTACCTTTGTTTACATAGTGTGTCTCGATTTATGCACGGATGTATTTTCTAGTATCTTAGTATCAAGATTTTTACAAAAATTTCATTATATAGTGAATCATTTGAATGGTGCTTTGAGAGGATCAATGACCGATCCATGCTTTGCAATGACTCGAGGCATGGTCAGCTTCTGATGTGTCTCTTTACTTGTCCATTCTTGTCCTATTGGCATCCGTAAACTGCGCTCGTATTGTTCCATAGTCTCAAATGGATAAGGTACTCCATTGGATTGGAATTTAATATTCTTCTTATTAACACGCTCATTAATAATAACATTTCGTAACTTCTTATCACGACGCTTGTCCTGTGAAACAACACCATTGATCGTCTTGACAATCTTTCTTTTCTTAGGCTTGGAATTTCCTCCTGCCCAATCTCCCCATCCAGGTAATGTAAGATCAACTTCTTTATCACCTTCAAGCTCAGCAACTTCTTTCTTCTCTTTTTCAAACTCGGCAATCACATCATCTCCTGCAAACGCTCTTTTCACCAAATCACTTTGCTTGAACATACGAATGTCATTCTCACCTTCAGCTTCACCTTCAAATTCGTCCTCATCCACTCCACCTCGTTTATTGGGATCAACAATATTCAATGTAGTCTTATTCACATCAATTACCAAGTCATCGTGTTTACTAGTCTTCTCGTTCTTGCTTCCTTTCTTTTGATTATTGGCCTTCTTGGCGATTTTAGCTTCACTTTTTTGCAATTTCGTTGATGATTCATCCACAATTTTAACCCTCTTTGAGCGCTTGTCATGTGACTCGTCCTCATTATCATCCAACCATGGGTTATGTGCAACATCAACAACTTCTTCGGAACCAGATTTACCTTTACGTTCCTTTGTTTTCCCAGCAAGACGATTCGATAAGGATTTATTATCATCTAATCTGGTCTCTTCAATTACTTTTTCATTCAATTCTTGCGAATCTGCCAAGACACTTGCATTAGAAGGAGTATAAACCCTTCTACCTTGATTAAGAATAACATTGGAAATATTGTCTGCTTCAGAACCAAACTGCTTGAGATCGTTTCCTGTAGCATCTTGTTCATAATTCCTCAGATTCTGAATCTCTTCGAGATTCTGCAATCTTTGTCTCTCTTCTGCATTCTTCATGAATTCCATTGCCATAACACCTTTACCAAGTTTGGAAGCGGCCTGTTCACTTTCACCATCATCATCCGCTTGTCCTTTGATATCGTCTTCTAAATCAGAGAGATCACGATCATCTCCATCATCATCTCCATTCTCATCACGACCCAATTGTTTCAAACGCAAACGTTCGCCTTTAGAGATCATTTGTTCGATCTCTTCACGAGTTTCTTTATCATTAGACATACCACTCTTGATCATTGATTTTGCCCATTGAGATGTGTTCTTATGCTTCAATGTCATACGTTCTCTTGCTCTTCTCAAACCGGCATCTTCCTCATCATCAGAAGCATCCTCATCATAATCACTACCTTCAACAAGCTCTTTGTTTCTAAGACGCTCTTTCCTAAGTTTTTGACGATAAGTCTTCGATTTGATCTTCTTTAACCTCTTGGAATCACGTTTACCCCTGTACATAAGTTCACGCATCAACCTCAACTCATTGGTACGCTTAATCATCTCTTCTTTACTCAGCTTGGCTGTAGCTATCTCTTCAAATGTCGTTTCTTGCTTTTCAGCTTCAAGTTGAGATTCTTTCAACAATCCGGATATCTTCTTCTCAAGTTGAGTTTCTGGTTTATCTACCGGTGCAAAAGAAGATGCAGCATTGTGATTCGAATCTTTCTTCGTTGCAAATTTAAGCACTTCTGCACGTCTGTTTTGCTGAACAGTGTCTTCCCATTTCTCAAGTTCTTCTTTCGAAATTTCATATGCTACTTGTCGATCTTTTTTCTTCTGGATTGTTAATGGTAATGGTACAGGTAAGGATTTCACCACATCGTTATCTCTAGATGACCCGCTGAGTAATTGCGCCTGTTGACTGAAAGTATCTCCTTCTTCCAAATCTGCCATCATGTCACTAATGCTCAATGACTGACCAGTACTTGGAAGACCAAATTCGTTCTCTTCAGTCTTGTCATTTATAAGAAATTTCTTTGCACGAGTCTGAGCAGGCAGGTTGCTCTTGACAGTATTGAGGACATTGGTAAAATCTGTATCATCATCGGAACTAGCGTTGTCTAACAACTGAGCTGCGTCTTCCTCATCTGCAGTTTCCCCCTCGTCGCTATCGTCGCTGCTGTCGCTCTCACTGCCGAGGTCACTGTCTTCTTCTGAACTGACATCTTCTTTGAGTTGAATATCCTCCAATGAAATGTTTTTGGCCGCTGATTTAGAGCTTGCTGTTTTCTTTTCATCTGCATCATCCATGGCCCATACTTGCGAAAGAGGAACCAGCTCATTTTCATCTATACTATCGTACTCACTCTCGTCATCGGATTCCTGGCTCTTCGAAGAGCGTGAGAATTTGGATTCCAAGAGGTCATAGTCATCATCTGATCCCAACGCTTCGTCACTGTCAATCTCTTCATCTTGAAAGCCTTTGGAACCTTTATATTTGTCGCCTAAATGCTCACTGGCATCCAATATGGCGGAGTTTCCTTCATCTCCACTTTCGGAATTATTGTTAAACTCTCCATCATGTTCCCGCTGAGCGATTTCGAAAGCGTTCAAAGCACGATGCTGCGATCTCGATCTCGTTGCCGACTTTGATTTCGACTTCTTCGCCATGTTGTCTTACTACGTTCACTGCAACTTGCTCTTCTACAGCGGGAGTACCAGAATAAATGAAATAATTTTGCATAAAAAAAGTGTACATGAAAAAAAAAAAAATTCGATAGTGCGCGACTCAATGCACCTCAACCTGTTCTGGGGGAGAATCAATACATTACTGTAATTAGGTCAACATCCTGGTTCAGCCGATGCTCTTGGGGAGGACCATCTGAGACAGTACAAGCTCTCGGACAGATCCAATGGGCCGCAAACCCAACTCTGCAAAGGCACAGAAGCCATCTGGAGATGAGATAGAGGTGATTCCGCGTCGGAAAACGCGTGCTTCGAATCGCTCTTCGGAAAAGAGGGTACGATACACAGATGACGTGGATGTGGATGGAGATGTTGAATTAGAAGACGACTTGTATGACGATGCCGGTGAAATAGCGGCAGATGACGCACTTGAAGAGGATGCTGTTGTTTCGGATGTCGAAGATTCGCTCCCCGGCAAGAAGTCCAAAAATAAACGAGATAAGAAAACAAAGGGGCAGAAACGAGACACTGCTACAGCTCCCGAACATAAAGGAGACTTATTAGAAGGAATTGACCTAGAATTGCGCTCTTCAGACAACTTGTTCGCCTCATCCCCATGGTCAACCCTGTCGAAGCAAAATGTTAGGGCTGTGGAAAGCAAGATACTGCATCTACATGGCTACACGAAAAATCTACTTAAAAGATCGTATCTTTGGATCAATCTTTATGACACAAATGTGTTCCACTTCAATGACACATTAGAAAGCACAGGTTTTTTTGCGGATTTAAATTCAATCGATTATAGCGTTAAACCCATAGTGATCCAAGATCTGAAAAATTCCCAAAAAATACCTCTCAACTCGACATTGAAATTTTCCTTTGATTCTGATACACATCAACAAGTTCTTGGCAGCCAGTCTGTGAGAATCTTACCGAATAAGAATCGAAAAGGGTCAGTTGTCAATACTGGTGGAACACCTTTACTGACTAGCTGGCTCCCTGATGTTGAAAATGATCAATATAATTATCTTGTCGTGTCTGTGATACCTACTGTGGAAAACTCTCAGGATTCCAAGCTTTCCCTGTACGACAAAGCCCCTTACGATTCCTATCTACTGATATTCAGAATCTCAAAGATAAGTGGTGAGGCTGAGCTTGTCAATACGTTGGTATTGCCTAACCTCGGTGCAGTGATATCACTGAAATGGGCTCCTGCTAAATGGAAAGATAGTGTTTCGGTGGGTGCTGCGATTTTGAGTACTGGCTCTGCAATAATTCTCCGGTTTGACCAATCAATAATTGGGGTACAGAAGAGTCCCCGCCTTACAAAGCTTGTAGCCCCATCTGCAGAACTCATCATTCCAGATAGTCATCTGTTCGCATATGATGTGGATTGGACATCTGAGAAAACAGTGCTTGTTGGTCTATCCAATGGACATATCGCTCACTTTGATATAAGTCAACCCTCTGCACCTCTCTTTGTTCACAAGGTGTTATCGCATGACATCATCAACGTCACCTCATCGTACACGGCTAAGGTTATAGATGGAATTCCAGAAAATGCCGTTCTTGTCTCAGCCACTGATGCAAATGCGTATTTATTCAATCTTGATGATTTGCGTCGCATTGAAAATGCATCAAGCACGCGTTTCCCTTGCAGGAATTATACTTATAGTGCCACTAGTGGAGCTTTCATCTTTGGAGATGACCGGCCAAGTCCTCGAGCTGTATATGCTCGTGATCCAACATCCCATTCTGCCATACACTCAGGTGAAGAAGCTGTGATTAACAGTATCGCTGCATCTACATACACTCCATTTGTGCTTACAGGATATGCAGATGGTACAATCAAGTTATTCAATTTGGTGAAGCGTGAACTGAGTGTAGAATCTTTGAATGCAGTAATTGGATCGGTAAGACTGCATAAACTTAACAGATCTGACTCGCTAGATTCATATCAATTGAATTTGGATTACGAAGAAAAAGCAGGTCTACGGGAAGGAAAGCAACAAACTCACATATACCACAATGGTGTGGCTGTATTGTCAATTGCTTTCAATCAAAGAAGAGGTTATTCCTCATGGTACGCTGCAGCCTATGGAAATGGACTGATCATTGTGGAAAAATTACAGAGCGCAACAACACAACAATCTTGAAAAGATTTTGATTAATGTATTATATATAGGAGTCCAAAGTAAGGCCAATTGTAATAATAACAAGTTACTTAAAAAGAGAAATGATTAATGCACTGGATTGGTTAGTAAAGGGGAAAAGTAGGGTCCACTTGCTTAGACCATTGAGCGAGTCCTCCTCGAACGTCTTTTGCTGTCTTCAGGCCCAACTTATCCTGCAACTGCCTCGTAGCGATTTGCGAATCATTTCCCAATCTGCACAATACGAAAACATCCTTGTCGAAATCAAAGGGTGGCGAGTCACCAAAAACGTCACTCAGACTATCAGCTTTGACAATCTTGGAAAGTGGGATATTCACTGAATTCTTCAACTTTAGAACATTATATTGCTCTTCGGGTCTCACGTCCAATAATGGGTTCACCTTGTCGTCATGATCTTGAAGATATTTGGCGAGATCCTTGACACTGACTTTTTGTTCGTCTGGTACAACATCATAGTTCACCTTGCCGCAAAAGACGGAATAGCTGAGGTTTCCAGACTCAATCAGTTCACGTGTGACTTGACGAGACTCCTCGTTGCAAATTTTACATTTCGGACTGCGTCCACGCATCTTGAATGTGCGAATAGATTGCGAAGGAGAAGAATACGCAGAGTAAAGCGATAGGAAAGGCTTGAATGTGTCCTTTGTGTAGTGATTTGTGATTACTTTGATAGCCTCGATAGCCATCATAACACCAACAAGACCAATAGCCGGACCTACCACTCCACCATCAGAACATGACGTGACTGAGGTGGGTGGTGGTGGAACAGGGAAGAAACATCTATAGCATGGACCAATATTTTCAAAGTTCAAAACCGACAATTGACCCTCTGTCTTCAAACCAGAACCAGATACAATGGTCTTGCCGAGTAAAACAGCAGCATCGTTTATCAAGTACCTTGTAGCTGGGGTATCTGTGCAGTCGAGTATAATATCGTAATTTTCGAAAAGTGAGAAGACACTTTCGTTAGTGACCGAGTAAGGATGCGTGATGATGGAGACATGAGGATTCAACTTGCTGAGATGTCTGTATGCCGATTCGCATTTATAGAGACCCACAGAGTCTGTGGTATGCAAGACTTGGCGGTGGAGGTTGGAAACCTCCACAATATCATGATCCACTATACCTATTGTACCTACCCCGGCACCAGTGAGGTAAAGCAGAGCAGAACAACCAAGACCACCCGCACCTACTACCAGCACTTTGGAGTTCTTCAGCTTGAGCTGACCATCCAACCCAATATCAGGAACTATCATCTGCCTTCCATACCTTCTATATTCTTCCAGACTCAGTGGATAACCATTATTACCGATCTGCTCCTCTGCTTTTGGCTCTGCAGCGTTTTGGCCATTTTCACGGAGTAGCTGCTTCAGTTTGGCATTCTCTAGCTCCAGCTGCTTAACTCGCCTCTGCAGATCTTCCTCTTTAGTCCTGTCTGTGGTCATTATTCTTTGAAACGGAGGTTCAACCAAGAATACTTATGCCCCACACTATTTACATGCGTGTGACAATACAATACAAATCAGAAGATAAAATAAAATATGTCTAATCTTTTTTTTTTCTTTGCATATGGAGAAAAAAATGAATTATATAATCATCATCGACAGTGGATACCTTTATACAACTTTTTGCTTGACGAAGAATGACTTAAGATATGTTAGTTGCCAGGCACAGGTGGCAATAAGGACAATGATCTGGATGAAAGTCCATTTGAAGACTCTGTAGTTCACTGACTCAGAGATGTCTCTGAAAACCGCTTCACGTTCCTGTTGGATGATAATTGTTAGTAACCCATATCGGCAAAAGAAAATTGGAATGAAATGTATACATACCCTGAACAATGACTGTTCTCTCTTAACCTCTTGCAGTCTTCTCACTAACTCGTTGGTTTTCGTGGTGAGATAGCTGACATCACTCTTTCTCTTGGAGTCGACCAATGGTTTGGCGTCACCAACCACCAGATCGAAATACACTCTGTGCTTGGCTCTTCTGGACCAGTCGGAGTGTCTAGGTGTAATGCAGAATTTGTGCTCTCCTGAGTCAAGAGAGGTGAAGGTGAATTGCCCAACTGGCTCGTTCTTTTGGTTCACAACCCTGTGGTTGTTATCGAAAGTTTCCTAAAAAGAATTAAATGGCACGCGTGTTAGTAGTGTGGGATATAATAATCAACGCAGAACAATCGTTCCACGAGCATGAGCACGTCTATACTTACATCCACGGTGATTTCAACCTTGAGATTGTTGGCATCGACATACTGCTTCGTGTTTGTGTCGTACTCGTATGCCTCAAATTTGCCGACTGCTATGGTATCTCTTGGCAGCTCTTCGAAGAAGCACCTTGTCTCGTCTGTGTCAACGTAGAAATGGAGCGCGTGGGCCGCCGCCGCCGCCAGAGACAGTCCTGAAACAAGCGAAAACAATCTCATAATAAGCTCTCCGCTGTGTGCAATTCCCTACTGAGATTATAAAAAATATACACGAATCCTGGAGGAAGTCTAGCAATTACACTTATACATATATACATATACAGTAAACAGATCGACGACACGTTGTTCTCTTTTTTTTTTCCATTGTATGTGTTTTTTTTCCATCTCGCTATTTTGATCTCGCAGACGCGACTGGCCCGCACCGATCGGCGCTAGATTCTGGACTTTAGTCTCTAGACCCTACGCTTCTTGATCTTTTCCACCAGTGAACCTAGACGGCGGCTATTGGTTTCAGTGCTGTCGGGCCCATTGTCAGCGCCGTGTGAGCGCTTCTTGGCGGCCTTGTTCTTCGAGGTCTGCTTGAGGAGCTTCTTCATGGCGGCGGTGGCCTTGAACTCGGTGTTGGAGGGGTCAATGGCGAAAGCGTGGTCTTCGAAGACCTCTTTGAATCTGTCATCGCCCTCGTCGATCTTGATATTGTCGTCGCCGTCTTCGTTGGCTGCAGAGGCCCCGCTGTCCTGGTTCTTGTTCTTGTTCTTGTTCTTCTTGTTCAGCTTTTCACGCTTGATGATATCCTTCATGTTGAAATGCTCTTGGTCGCTGTCGTCGTCCGCAGCGCCTTGCTCAGAGGACTTCTTTGATTTGTATCGTTCCTCGCGCTTGGCCTGCTTTTCAGCCTTCTTGGCCTCCAGTTGCTCTTTCTTGAGCTCCTTGATCTTTTCCTTCCTTCTACGGCGTCTTTCACGTTCTTTCTCTTGGTAACTCTTGATGGTGCTCTTCTCTTCACCTTCTTCGCCGGCATTTGCATCATCTTTTCCACCGCTCAAAGCAGGAGTGAACGTGATCTCCATATCAACATCAGAATCGTCATCACCATCTCCATTCTCTCCTTGCTTCTTGGACGAGCCATTGCCGAAGTCGGCAAGCTGTTTATATTTGTCACGCAGATCACTGCCACCATCATCTTCATCCTCGGAATCAGATGCCAAATACGCTTTGAAATCCATATCCTCCAACTCTTTCTGGGAAAATGCCTTCGAGGCGAGCTGAACTCTGTCATTTGGAGTCTCATCCCAGGTGAGACGGACTTTGGAGTGTTGCAGAGCATCAGTACTGAATTCGTTAGGTTTGTAATTTGCTGGAACTTTCGAACATGTGTCTCGTGGCTTATCATCAAATTCCATGTCTTCAGGAACATATCGAAGGTCAAAAATATTAGCTGTAGATTCAAACTCAATCCCATCACAACTTTCGTAAATGTTCTTAGCAGTATCTACCGAATCACTCTCAACAATGGCGTAAAAATACCTAAGTCGCTGCAGTTGATATTTTCTCAAACTCTTGGAATCATAATCATCTCCATCATCTTCCTGGTATAATTCTTTTGTAGCCTTTTGTATGTCTATCTCATCATCATCATCGTCCTCATCCTCACTTTCTTCTTCCTCTTTTTTGTTTTTCTTGGTAAACAATTCTCTTGGTGGTCCTTCAATGTCCTCTTTTTGCATTCTCTCCTTTCCGTATTCAGATGGGTAGATGGATACGTTCAGTATCTTGCCACCTTTGGGCACAAAACTCTGCAGAGTAGCAAGTAAATCAACCGAAGTGATGTGATCCCAGTCTAGGTTGACGACCGCAAGCTTGCTTGTAGGATCTGACTCTGCTGGAGCTTCTTCCTCAATCAACAGCTCCTCTGCTTCTGATTCGACCTCTTCGTCACTGGAATCACTATCTGAGCTCTCTTCATCACTGCTTGAAGAGTCGTCATCTGCGTTCCCAATTCCACGAGCCCTATTGTATGCCTTCTGTTCGGAATCTTCTTCGTCATCCTCTTCATCTTGTTCCTCGCTTGATGATCCAGCGGTCTGTTTCCCACTCTCATCATCATGCTGCTTGTATAATTTGTTGAATGCACTCTCTTCCTTGTCCTTGATTTCTTTTATCTTGAGCTTGCGTCCGTATCTATCTACTTTCACCTTTGAGGCCCCTATACCCAGCTCTTCCTTGGAGAACCGGTCATCGATCTCAACTTGCAAATCTTTCTTCTTAGGTGCACGAAATCTTGGGTCGTTGTAGACCTGAGCAAATCTCGAGTCTGTGACCAGAGGCTGCTCTCCCGCAGAAGACGACTTGCTGGTATTACCTTTTCTATCTTTCTTTGCCATGCTGACTGTTGCTCGGTGTCTATGTCTATGCGTGTGACTGTTTTCTGGTCTTCCCAATGACCACAATTGTCTGTTGAATGTCTAAATGTCTGAATTATAAGGCAGAAAAAAAAAATTTCAGCTTCGCACCGCCTTGATTGCCTTATTGGGGGTAAACTGAACTAAAAGAAGCAAGCTCGAGAAACGTGGAGTTGCAGATAGAACTGTATTACAAACAATTAGATAAGGTGAACTTGGAAGCAATTGCAGCCTTCGTAGTGGTACACATAAGTTCGACAATATGGGCCAGACAACCAGCTCGGCTCAGGGTGAGGCAAATGGGCCTGCAAATTCTGCCTCGTTCACAAACAGGAGCTTGACCAGGGAGGAGCTGGAGCAACGCTTTTTCAAGCAGGCACTCTCCACGTTCAGTCCAATCGAACTCTACACTTTGAAGCAGAAATTGGCTATTGACACTCTAGATGGTTCTATCCTTCTACCTAAAGACAAGCTATTCGAATTCCTTCGGCTCCCGGAGTCCTTACGCGATCTGCGAGACCTCCTGTACCAAAGTCTACTGTTTGTCTCCGCTTTTCCGAACTTCAATCACAACTCCGTAGGTCACACGCTAACATTGGCCGGACTGCTCAAGGCTTTGAGCATATTGGACTCTGAGCGACTTTCCAAAATATTCGGAATTCATTCAGCCAGCTCTGATATTCGCAGTACGATCATTTTCCTCTCTCTTACAGATGCAGCCGATACCGCAATTGGTTCTTCGTCTAACGAGAAGGAGTTGAAGTCAAAAGTTGCTCCAGAATCAGACACCCCCGCTACCACATCGACCGCTGGTAATACCTTGAGCAATGAACTAGTTGATACTGTGCTGGATAAGTCCAATCGGGTCATTTGGCACCTAACACCAATTGTTCAATCGTTTGATGGAATCGAGCTGTATCATCATTCAGTGAGTGCGAACAAACTCGCAACCCTGTTTACATTTCTGCTCATAATTTCAGATATCTCGTTAGAGGACAACTTTACTAAGCCACTGGATCAATACTCGAACCGGTTCAAGGAATGGTCCAGTTTCGAGAAAAAGGCCTACAATCTGGTCAGATCATTCGATTATCGCATCTCTTCAACCAAGAAATCTCCCACTATCGATGTATCGCTGAAGGCATTTCTAAATGGGATCGACACCGCCTTCCCATTCTCGTTGAGTCCGCTGGATTATGCATTCACTTCATTATTCTACGCAACTGCGGAAGAAGAACTTGAACCCAAGGGACTTCCCTCTGCTACCACACGACTGCTCACGCTCCCTCAATTGGCCCAACTATCAACAGCCCTCCCCTCGGAGTTGGTTTTCAGCCGTCTCAGAAAGCTATATACAGGAGCGGAGTCTGGATTTTCTGTACGATCTTTCGAAAGCAAAGTATTCAAGTGGAATGCTCCATCTCTATTGATTGTATCGGGCAGAAGAATATCTCCTAACGGGTCAAACAAAAGATACGAAGCTTTCAACGATACATTCCCCCGATTTCATCCTTCAAGCACTCTAGAGGTTCAAGACTCACACAGCATACCACCATCTACCCAGCATGATGATGGCCAACCTCTTACTTTTGCAATCTATGTCAAGCAACCTTGGAAAGTCTCGAATACTGTTTGCTTCGGTAGTAGTGAAACTACAATCTTTCAAATCTCACCAAGGCAAAACGTCTTCAAGGGAAAAGCTTCTCCACGAAACTATTGCTATTTTAGCACTGTTGGCGGAGGTATAGGTTTTGGGTCACCTCCTCCCAAAGTCGGGGGCAAAGGCAGTAAAGTGTATTTCCCTGGGGATGTCTCACTCACTATTGAGACCAATTTGGAATTTGCTGTCTTCAGACACCAAGGGCTGGGTGGCTCTTTCCAGACAGGATCATTGTTTGGTGATCATATTGTTGAATATGAGGATAGGCTCCAAATCACTGACTTGGAAGTTTGGGGCTGTGGTACAGATACAGAATTGTTAGAACAACAAAAACGCTGGGAATGGGAAGCAAGGGAGGCAAAGGCAAGACAACAGATTAATGTCAAAGATGGAAGAGCTCTCCTGGAATTAGCAGGAATTGTCGGTAATAATAGTGCCAGTGGTGGTAGTGTTTGATTCTATTCACTTTGGTTCAAAGGTTAACTTGAATTGATAATTATGTGATATAAGTTTGTATTCGTAACTAATAGGGTTATACAAGGGTTATTTATTACTTCTGTGTGCTTTCTTGACCAATTTCTTTTTGATATGTTTCTTCATTTTGGTCTTACGTTTCTCTTGCTTTTCTTCTTTGGCTTTGAGTTTCCTTAATTTCTTATCGTCTTTGTCTTCGAATTTCTTTCCCTTAGGTGTTGACTCGTCGTCGGAGTATTCGTAGTCACTGTCGTCGGATTCTTCTTCCGCTTCGCTGCCTTCATTGTCATCAGAGCCACCTTCAATATTGTTCCCTTCTGAATTATCCAAAACAGATTCGTCTTTAACTAAATCTTTCAAAGTATCTATATGGCCATCGCTGAATTTCTGGAAATCTCGTTCTTCTAGATGGTTCAGAGAGGAGACCAAATGCAAACTTCGGAAGATGTCATCCTGTTGCTTTGAGTCTTCATCTCCCTCTGATAACAGTGGAAGACTTTGTAGATATGCATCGAGAAGCTTTTCGCTATCTGTATCTTCGGCTTCGAGTTCATGTGAGTCAAAAAGTTGGGGATTCTCTCGCTGTAACTCTTTAACCAGATCTGCACCAGGGACGACAACAAACTTGAAAATCAATCTTTGTGGATAAACGTTGATCTTCTTCGTTCTTGCAAAGAAGTCGTTGACGTTCTTTATATCCATACGGAGAAAGTCGAGACTCATTTGATGGTCTGGCTCAACTGATTGAGAGACATCGAATATATATAATTCACCTTTGTGCACTATCGAATTGTACTCACTGAGATCTGCATGGACAAGATGACATTTTTGATACAACCACCGTATGGATTTGAGCATCTTGTGATAGAAGAGTACTATTTCATCAAGGTCTTTGAACTCATAGTCCCTCAACTTGGGAGATGGCCATCCTTCGTCTCCGTCTTTGCTTAAAAATTCCATTACCAAAATGTGAGATTTCAAATCAACAGGTTCGGGACACGGTATACCTTGAGCATGTAATCTTTTTAAGTTACGAAACTCCTTTTCAGCCCATGTCTTGACCATTTTACGAGGGTTTGACTGGTTTTTCACATTTCTGAATCTGAATTCTCCGTCCAAATAACGTTCCCTATCTTTGAACACCAAAATGGATGTCTTGTAGATCTTGACGGCAAATTGCCTGCCGTCATTTTCATTCACTGCATGATACACATTCGCTTCCTTCCCTGTACTGATGCAGCCGTTTATCTTGGTGATGGTTCCATTCTTGAAAAGTTTCATAAGGAACCCCACCGTTCTAGGATCTAAAACTTGCTCCACGGTAGCTCTTTCGGCTTTGTCACGGGTGATTCTCTTCTTGGTGAACAGAAACTGGTCAACATTAATCTTTGACGAGTACTTCTCCAGTAAATCTGTCTTTTCTTTCAGTATCTGCGAGCCGTTAGTCTGGTTCCCTGCTCCAGACCCGGAATATGAACCAGTAGCGCTTTCTTCATTATCGCTGCCGTCTTCATCTGAGTAGCTGTTGTCCGAATAGGCGTCTTCCTCCGTGACCTTCAAGTTTCCTACTTCTGTGCTGAGCCTTATGTCGTCTACGTCAGACATCTGAAGCGGGTATATGCTGTGTAATTAGGGAATCTAAGTGATAGCTACAAACATCTAAAACCTGAAATAAAAAAAATCTTGAAATATTTTATCTTTTATTTTGTTTCACAGCCAGGAAAAAAAAATCCAGAAAAGAGAAGGATGATTCGGAAAGTTTAGAAGAGGAAGGTGTCAGCTGGAGGTGTTTCAATTTCAGATTATTTACCGTGGGTATTTGTCACACACTCGTACGCTTTCATCGCATTCAAAGGTCTAGCAAGAACAATGGTTGCGCTCGCAGATCTTATATTACCGAAGGTATGTTTCGGAAACTTTGTTCCTCTATTTCCCAGTGTTTTCATTAGGCTAACAATTTGCAATAAAAACAGACATTCATTGGGGTCCTTCCCTTGTACATTGGGGTAGAATTGATTTACCTCTATGGGATCATCAACAAAATGAGTGGCCTTTACGGTCTGCTCTCCTTATTCACTGGCCATCCTATCAATATCTTCCAGTGGCTGTTCTACTTGACGTCATTCATATCTCTCATTTTTTATGGGGTCGGCTTCAGAAACGCCAGAAATCCAAATATCAACAGAGTTGCCCTGGTAACTCTAGTGTACCTCGCAGACACAGTGCTTGGTATTGCTTTCACTGCGTACTTTGTGTGGTTTTGGTTCGCTGAACAGAGCAAAGAATCTAAGGGAACTCTACAGTCATCCGCCGGTTCAACAGCTGCCAATGGGAAGCTTTCCTCTACTACGAAAAACGGCGGTAAACCAGCCAAAGCATATGATACCAACCCTTCCACTACATCATTGTCTTTATTACATGCAAGAGATGTTCTATTGGATGCTGTAATCCCGGAGTTAGCATCAAGAGCTCTCGCCACCGCCAGCTCATCACAATCTGCTTCTGAAGGATATGAACGATTTTGGATCGTCACTTTGACCATACTCACAACATCTGTAAGACTATACTTCAGCTTGGTCATACTGTCCTTCTTCAGAGAGCTTACTTTGGCCTCTAAGTTCAACAGCAGGTTCCGCTTGAATACTTCAATCACCACCAGAAATTGGTTTGTTCTGACCTACCATTCCATTGAAATCAAGGCGTACGGAGCACTTACGCGTCTGTTCCAGTGACTACAATCAGAAGCAAACAGCAGCATTGGTTCGGTTCAGTTCGGTTGGCTGATCTCTACTCGCATGAATTTTATTGCCGTGAACCAGATAATTAAAACGTTTACATACAGTATATAACTTTCCAGTATACAATTGGCGCGGCTCTTTAGTAAAAAAATTAAAGCACATAATTAAACGAGATGAAAATAAAAGATGAATCAAGAAGATAATTAGTATATTTTATTTCATCAGGCACCTCTCAGCTCTGC
Organism: Wenyingozyma succiphila; assembly: GCA_001599255.1. Lineage (NCBI taxonomy): Eukaryota > Fungi > Ascomycota > Pichiomycetes > Pichiales > Pichiaceae > Wenyingozyma > Wenyingozyma succiphila. The sequence goes on along the minus strand of BCGL01000006.1, from coordinate 759,936 downwards.
AATGTCGTCTCTAAGTCGAATATTCAGCAAGAAATCACTATGGAATTGTAAGTTCCCCCATGGATATATATAGGTTCAAAGGAAAGTTTCCTGTTTACTGACATGCTTGCTGCTGCATTAGACTTGTTCCCCACGATGCCGAGTCATTTGACGTTGCTGGACTTCTCTAAATTAGAGACATTTGACATCATCAAAACTGCTACTGATGCTTCTCTAGGTGGCTTTTCCACTGGATATTTCGATGCTGTGAAAGATGAAGTGATCAACGCCGATGGGAAGAAAATTTCAAAGACTGTAGGTCACTTCCACGGGAACCTAAACTTGAAACTTCCAGAGAACAACCCGAAAGTTAAGAAATCAGGCTGGTCAATGTGGAGAACAAAAGATAAAGTGGAAGGTGGTCAGTTCAAACTGTTCTACCCTATCAAGAGATTTGATAATAAACGATGGGATTTAGGACCTTTCCAAGCGCTTTCATTGAGAGTTAAAAGTCCCACTCCTGATAGAAGATTTGTTGTCAACATTCAAACAGATACCATGTCAAGAACAGATGTGTATCAGCACATGTTGTTCTTGAATCCTAAAGTTGTGGTGGACTGGCAGACAATTCTAATCCCACTTGATGATTTTGTGCTTACAAATCGTGGAAAAGTGCAAATTCAATCGCACAACGAAATGGAAAAGGATGCTATTAAGAGCATCGGAATCAGTATCCTCGATGGTAAATACGGTCATTATGAATTGTTCGTTGACACTATTGAGAGTGTTGGTGGAGATGACTATGTTCAGAAAATTGAAGAAGCTAGACAGATTGGTGTCCCGTCCGATTTCGTCCAGAAGCAGATTTCAGAGCCTATCAAGGTACTGGTTAAGTAAAGAAGTTGCTTTTATCGGTTTAGTTATTTATTACATATTTACTTATCACTTGTATTTATTGGGCTTTCTGGGAATTGTTTCAAACTAATTACTAGAAGCCTATACCAAATGAAAGAGAATTATTTATATTACAACGAAAAAAAATAAACATTCAGAATTTCAATTGAAGTTTGGAGTTAACTTGAAAAATCAAGTTTTACGTTTCTTGGCTTCAGTGCTCTTATCATTAGCATCATCGGAAGGGTTTTGTTCTTCTTCTTGCTCTCCTTGATCGCTTCCAGCTCTTTTTCTATGGTTCAATAATGAGTAGACCGATCCCGAAACATCAGATTTCTTGTTACTCTCACTGGAAGATCCAGTAGCTTTCAAAGGTCCTTGAGACCCATTACTCGAACTACTTCTAGCGGTACTGCTGACATCAACCGAATTACTGCTAGATGCAGAACTCAAAGGTTGAATAGCATTTCCTGATATAGTTCTTCGACGAATATGCGTAGTACCGCCTGGTGTAACGAATGAAGTTGTCGAAGATACCGAAGATGCGGAAACCCCCTGATCGAGCTTGGGCTGTGGTTGCGACACTTGTGATCCCTGTGGTGTTGGAGTCGTTTGATGAGGAGGACTGGTAACAAATTGCGCTCCTGGCTCGTACGGTGTTATGTGACCAGTTGTCGAGGCCAAGCCGGAAACATTACTGGAGAAGTATTGAGAGGGCATAAGAGACAAATTTGGCTTTTGCTGTACTGGAGGACCAGATGGAGAAGGTAATGGGGAAGCGTTATGTTGTGGTTCATGGGACTCATTGATCAGTGAATGTATCGATGATGACGAATTCACTGTATGAGGGCCATTTTGTGACCTACTTAATCCAGATGGAGCGGAAGATTCCTGCACAGGAGTACTTCTTGGTGGATTGTTCAAAGAATACTGTTTTTGAGAAATCACACCGGAAATTGCTGCAGAGGCAGATGGTATTGCCCCTGTATGTATGGGGATATGTGAACCACCAGTGGGACTACCTGCTGAAAAGTTGGTATTCACCGTGCTACTGCTGTTATTGCTCTGCACAGAATCTATCCTTCTCCTCCCGGGATTCGTATTACCACCAAAATCATTGGGACTCGAGACAAAGCCTATACTGTTCGATGATGAAGCTGCTGACAATGTTCCTATTGGATTCAAAGATTGCATGGGAGAAACATGTTGTTGTTGATGTTGCTGGTACATGAAAGATTGAGGTTGCCCATTGTGTGGAGCGAACGAGGGAATTTTCCCTTGATGCTTAGCTGGATCATGAATCGAAGATGCTGCTTCAGATGCATAGGTACCAGAGAGGCGACGGCCAGATTCTCCCGATAAGTTCTGATACTTCAATTGTTGATGAGGGAGCTGCTGCCCTTGAATTTGTGGTGGTGGAAGTGGCTGCTGCTGTTGTTGTTGTTGTGCTTGCTGTTGCGCCTGTTGTTGAGCCTGCTGCTGTGCCTGCTGCTGTTGCGCATGTTGCTGTGCCTGTTGATGTTGTTGTTGTTGTGCATGTTGTTGCGCCTGTACCTGTGCATGTTGTTGCGCCTGTACCTGTGCCTGTGCCTGTGCATGTTGCTGTGCCTGCTGTTGTGCCTGCTGTTGCTGAGCTTGTTGTTGCTGAGCTTGTTGTTGCTGGGCCTGCTGTTGAGCCTGCTGTTGACCAACGTTGGGTCCTCCGGCGGGCGCAGGTGGCTGCTGTGAAGGTTGTTGCTGATGGTGTTGTTGGTATGGCAGTGGCACAAGTGGATCAAAGACAGATGGATTTCTCGACCTATTAGAAGACTCTGAAAACCGTATATCTTTGTGAAGAATAGGAGCCGTTTGATACTGTCCTGAAACGGGTCCACCAGGGCTATCCGTATAGGTACCAGCTTGTTGGAACCCAAAATTACCTGAAGCCCCTGGATAAATACTACCTTCAGGGGCATAATGATTTTGCTGCTGTTGGTAGTAATGTTGCTGTAGTGGTACAGAACTGGATACAGGTATTTGATTGATTCCAGCCGCTTGTTTAATCGTCATATCTCTCGTGGCTGCTCTTTGCAGTACTGTACCTTTAAATCTTTCCAATTCTTGTAAAATAGAATCGTGCGATGAAGATGATTGCCCAGTAGCCGGAGGAGAACCCGAAGAAGTAGCACGACCTTCGTTGTTTAATGATGATACAGCTATGAAATCACGTAAAACAGTGGCCAAAGTCACGGTATCGTAATTGACGGATTTAAGTTCTTCCAATATGATTCCATTTTGATGGGTCAAAATTTCGTGATCTCTTGTAACATCATTATAAGCTTTATACAGTTCTGTGTATTTGCGCAAAAGATAATCCAACTGTGATGAACCTCCAGCACCTTGTGCATTTGACAAAGGAGTCAGAGGTCTTTGATGCTGTGAATCTGAAAATGAGCCGTGCGCCGATTGAGGACGATTGAGAACTAACGACTGGGGTGTTGTAGGTCTTGGATGTTGTAACTGTGTTTGTTGTTGAGGCTGTGACTGTGGCTGTGACTGCGACTGCGGTTGCGGATGTTGTAATTGTTGCAATTGCGTAGAAGAAGTCGAAGAAGGGGGAAGTTGTTGGAACTGGTGTGCGGCATGTGATGGGAATTGTCTATGTCTCTCTTGCTCATCCAGAAGAGGAACATTAGAGGGACTTCCAGTCAAGTAAGGATATGGAACATAATTCTGGAGGTTTGAATTTGAAGGAGCAAGAACCGATGGTGGTGGTGGTTGTTGTTGTGGTGGTGGCTGTTGACCTGGGGTTGTAATAACGACTACACCAAGATCTTTCTCTGGTAATTCCTGTACTGTAGGGCCTGGAGCAGAACTTACTGCATGTAATTGAGCCAATCTAGATTTGACATTGACGCTTAAATTATGGACTTCTCTCTGAGATGTGGAGTTTCTAAAAGATCTTCGTTTGATCAGATTGAGACTCTCCAAATCACCTTGTCTGAACCAGTCAGACGAGTGACGGAATTCCCATTTTGATAAAGCACCAGAACTCGTTGATCCTGAACCAGGTCCTGAACCTGAACCCTTTCGAGATCCAGTTGAACTGGAATAAACATCACCGCCAACAGTACCATTACCACCATTGGTGTTTTGTTCATTAGCAATATTACCAGCAAAGGATTCATTAACTTTGTGGAATCCATACATATTAAGTTGTCTAATAAATGAAGCGAAATTAGCATGCTTAAAATATGATCCAAGAACTTTAGAAAACTCTTCTGATGGGAAAACGAAAAATGAAGATTTATTTTCATGCCACCAAATGACACTATCTAAAGATGGGTCTTCCAACATTTGATATAATTTTCTAATGAATGAAGTAGAGGTATTATTGTTATTACTGCCTGTTGCGCCACTGACAGAACCAGTTGTAGAAGAACCTTGGTTAGCCAAATTCGAAGAAACGGACGAGTTATGAGCAATATTTGATCCAGTAGTGGTATTGATATTATCACCAGCAACATTATCTGAAGCACTCTGCAAGTGACGTGAATTGGTTATGGGACTTTCTTCACGTTTCACCTGATGATTGTTATTTGTGGGTGTATTCAGGCCATCTTTGGATTTTGTCTTTGATGAGGAAGAAAAGTTGAGTTGTTGGTGCTGAGAGGATGGGTCTTCATCATCATTGTGGTCATTGTCTTCATCTTCTAGTTCGTCATCGTCCTCGTCATTATCTTCCACCTCGCCATCATCACCGTCATCTTCATCATCTTCCTCGTCCTCTTCTTCTTCTTCGGAGAGTAATTTTGAACGGGGTCCATTACTGGGATGATTATTGCGATGATGAAGTAGTGAATTTGAGGAATTGTGATTTATATCATTTTCTTTCTCACGTTTGTTATTAGTAGAGGGGTTATTTGAGAGGTGAGAGGTTGGGGACTGGCCTTGTGTTTGCGTTTGGGTTTGAGTTTGAGCCTGTTGATGATTGTTAGATTCAAGCGATGTTTGATGAGGGGATGTAGGTGAGGTGATAGACCCAGGTATTCGATGCCGGTCTGTTTCCGGCATTATTCAGGCATTCAATAGTATTAGCTAGTCAGCAAGACAGGATGTATGATGTGATGTGATGTGATGTGCTGGGGGAGGGAGTTGTCTGAGTTGGTGGAACAGCGGGAGCCTATGGAAGTAGCGTTGGGAGTAGGATAGTAGAGTACAAGGGTAAGAAATACAAACAAGCTGCAGAAGTCAAGAAGTGAACCAAGTGAACTGAGTGAACTGAGTTAGCTGAGCCTGGGGGGTTGAGTGAAGTGCAGAGCGGGGGACGGAGGGGTGTTTGTGGGAATTAGCAGTGAAGGGAAGAGTTCCTATGTGTATGCGTCGTGTGTGTGTGGGTGGTGGGTGTAGGTGAAGGGGGCAGGGGGGAAGGAAGGTGTAAGGGAAGGTGAGTGAGTGTGTGAGTGAGTGTGTGAGTGTGTCTGACTCTTAGTGTGTGTCTCTCAGTGTGAGGCGCCCAGGGATGTGCGTGTGTCGAGCCAAACACTGTGAGGGATGGATCCGAGCTTGAAAGAGCTTAAAAGGACCTAAAGAGCTAAGAGCTAAAAGAGCTGAAAGAGCCTGGGAGAGCCTGGGAGAGCTTGAAAAAGCCTGAAAAAGCCAGAGAGCCTGAGAGAGCCGGAGAGAACCTGAGAGAACCTGAGCTGAGAAAGAGATGGGGGAGCAGTGTAATCACCAAGCCGAAATTGGAGAACTGAAAATTCGACGTTCGTCCAATATGTATTATGTATTATGTATTATGGGTATTTGGTGAGGATTCAGAGCTGCGGGTTCTGTGCTGTTCTGTGCTGTTCTATGCTGTGTCTTGTTCTATAGTGTCTCATTTAGTCTCATTTAGTCTCGTTTTGGCTCGTTTTGTTTCTATAGTACAGAATTAGTTTTGTTTGTTCTCGTGCGCTGTTTGTCCGGGCCCAGGGTAGAAATCAGTGCGAGAATCTAGTGCGAAAGTGATTATTCAATGGTTCGAGCGATCGCTCGGGGAAACTCAGGGAGGAGGGGTGGCCGAGTGAGGGGGTGGGGAGATGGCTCACAGGCACAGATACTGTACAGATACTGTACAAATGCAGCTACGAATACAGACTCTTACAGACGCTTACAGGCACTTACAGATATGGATTTAGGCCAAATAGAGACCACATATAGATACAGTATCTGGGTAACAACGCCGCTCTTAGTTAAAAGCGCGATAGCCGCAAAAGACCAAAAGACCAAAAGACCAAAAGACCAAAACAGCAAAACAGCAAAAGAGCTATCGATCGATGCCTTCTCTGGCCGCCGGGCCAAAAAGCGAGCGCAGACTTGAAATCGTGAAAAGCGCCGCGGGGGGGAAAAAAGTCAAGAAACTCACAGCAAGAAACTTGAATCAAGAAACTTAAATCAAGAAACTTAAATCAAAAACCCAGAACCGGAACCTGAACCGGAGTAAAGCAAGTCAAAGTCAAGCTGGGCGCACGCGTTTGCGTTCCCGCTAACGTTCGCGCTTAAGCCGGCTGGGTGACTGGCTGGCTGAGGACCCATTCAGCAGACTTGCATTTCACTGTACATTTCACTGTACATTTTACATTTTGCATTTTGCAGTTTGCATATAGCGCTGTGCTGAAAATGCGCTGTTCTATTTTCGCAATTTCTGGCCGCATTTTCTGGCCGCATTTTCTGACCGCCAGTGCGGGCGCGGGCGCAGGCGCAAGGCGCCAGTGCGAGCAGGCGGGGGTGGAGGGGAACTTAACAACTGAGACAGACAGAGAGATAGAGACAAGAAAAGAGAGATATAGCGATAGAGACAGAAGGACATAGACTCAGAAACAGAAAGAGAAGCTGAGACTCAGAAACAGGCGAGCACAGACAGAGAAGGACTCACAGAAGGACTCACAGAGACACGGGGCCGAACATGGTCGGTTTTTAGCTTCAGTACAGGGGTTGGGCGAGCTGGGATAGGAGAGTTCAGCTCGATGCGCATCTCTGCGCAGCAAATTTGTGCCGCTCTTGTTTATCAAAGAATCTATTACAGCGGTGAAATCAGCTCCAATGATAAGCATTCAGTACTGCTTGTCGATACAGCATTGACTGGCTTGTCTTATGTCACTGAACGTCATGATGTGCCACACTGGTACTGGTATTGACTCTCTGTGTTTCTGAGCCCATTTGCGGGCCCATTTGCGGGCTCAGAAACCCCATTTGTGGGCCCGTCTGTGAAACACACTGCCCGCGCTATTGCAGCCTTGTTGCAGCCTGGGTGCAGCCCAATTGCAGTCCTCATGCACGTTTTCTGGTCATTACATCGAGAGAAAAGCAAATTGCTCGATGCCCGGATCTAGCAACCGGATCAGGCCAAATCAGTGAATCATTAGTACATTTTGGTGCACATTAGTGCACTAGCGCACTGTAAGGATGTGCATTTTCGTATTTTGAACATACCGCAGCACTATACTTGGCTCAAAATTGCTGCTTCTATCATTACGATTGCAACAAATTGGGGTCTCCACCTAGTGGACTCCCCATTTTTTTGGACACTCACCCTCACCAAATAGTAATGAATGTACAAGGTACAAAGTTCGAAGTTCAAAGTTCAAAGTCCAAAGTTGAAAGTTCGGGCATCTCCGTAGGGCGGCTGTTAGCAACACGTTGCTGTACCGGTTTACCGATTCACTCAAAGTTCCCCCTTCACCCTTTGTATTTAGACTTTTTATTTAGACTATTTTGTTTAGACCTGTAGTTAGGTTAGACTTTATGGTTAGACTATGTGGTTTTTCTTTGTTCATCCCTTGTATTGCACCGTATTGCACCGTATTGCACCGTGGTGCACCGTGGTGCACCGTATTGCACTGTGCCATGCGGTACAGTACTGTACTCTAGTGCAAGACAAGAATAGCGAGCTGCTCGCTGCTGTCTAAGGACTTATATTTTTTGGCAGATGCAGCAGACCTCAGACTCCACGCACTGCATCGGAACCCAGCCGGGCCTCAATTTGGCCACTGTTGTATTGTATTCTTTGTTTTTCGTTTCTCTTGCCTGTTCCCTTGTTCTCTTCGCGGGGCCGACCACTTTGCCAGAGAGCGTTTTTGGAGATTTGTTTACCGCTGGTGTCTGGATGTTCCCCTATCTTGGTTTCTTCACGGTGCACGGATGTATCGATACAGGCGCTTGCAATTGCAGGCAGTGCAATGCCTGTGTTTACATGAAGACTATTTGTATATGATATGATATGATATCTACCCACACCATCTGTCACCACACTTACCCTTGCACACTCACTGCACCGAAACACCCCCCGGAAATGCCCCCCAATAACAGCGCCGCGAAGTACAAGAAGCTGCTGCGCTCCAAGATACACAGCTCAGCGTCCACATCCGCATCGGCACCCAAGTCCAAAACAACAAATCTCAAACGCGACTCAAATGAACTCTTGCTGTATATAAACTATTTACGCTACTTGAATGCTCTTCTGGTCAAATCTCGTGACCGTGCAGTGGCGTCTGCGACGAGTCAAATCCTCGATACACATGTTCTGGAATCAAACCCTGAAGTACTCAAATCTTTCAGAGGCTGAAATTCGAAAAAATTCACTATTTTCACTAATATTTACACAATTAATTTCAGTTAAACTATGTACACTTATATTGGGTTCCACGCCATACATACGGAGTTTCTTTCTTTTTCTCGCATATACTATCTTGCTTTGCCTTTCAATATCATTCATTCAATCATTAAGTTTCTTCATTCTTTCATTCATTCATAATAGAACGCAGATGTACGTTGTTTCAGCTTTTCAACGTTTTTAATGGCTCCTTCAGGGTCTTTCTTATACTGTACAAACAATCCTTGTAATTGAGCCATACTTACATATGGTAGTCCCAATTTATAATACGCATTCAAGAACAAATCACTTTTTTCTTCTTCATCTTGGTAAAACTTGAGGAACATTTTCTTTACTTGCCAATCACTTGCATTATCTATTAAAACTTTGAAATCAATTCTACCGGGTCTCATTAATGCAGGATCAATCTTCTCTGGATGATTGGTGGTCATGAAAGTAATCACTTCCTCTGCTGAAGTCACACCATCTAATGCATTCAATAACCCACTGAATGTTACACCAGCAACGTATGATTCACTACCACCATTTTTTTCCCTATTTCTAGTAAATGCTGCATCAATATCTTCCAATAATAAAATTGTACGTTCTGGAATATTATTCATCAAATATGCAAGTCGATCATCTGTTAAATTAGGCTCACTAACATTCAATATAGCAATATTATAATCTAATTCTCCTGCTAAAGCTTGAATAAAACTTGTTTTACCACTACCAGGTGGTCCATATAATAAATATCCACGTCTATAAGGAATTCCACGATCATGATACCATTTCCCGGATTTTAAAAAATCTTGAACGTCTTGTAAAATTCTATCTCCTATTCCTTCATCCAGTACAACACTATTAATCAACCTCTTCTTTCTTGGTTGACCAAAAGGTCTCCAATCTTGTCCCCAACTTTTGAATAAAACAGTTTTACCCTCGGATAATTTCATCGCCATAGACCTGGCTTCATCCAAGATACTGGCTAATAAGTATCTATCTTTGTAAAGTGTTGTCACAGTCACAGTCTCCATAGGAACACCACTATCATGTATACGCTCTGATCTCTCTCTTTTCACATAGAACCATTTTTTTTGGTATTTTAACCAGTGATTACCAGTACCAGGAACAAATGAGAACCCAGTACTTACCGATCCATTATTATGCTGCACAAAAGTGGTTTGAACATTCAACTGACGTGAAACCCGATTCTTGTACTGTGACATCCAGTGCAAAAACCACCCGAATGATTTGTCATTGTTACGAATCTCCAAGTCAACGAGTAATCTCCTATATCCTAATTGAGCCAATGAAATGATGCCTCGGCGTAGAATGGTTATTCCACCACCCAATACCATAAGGCCACCACCAGCTGCGAAGTAAGGGTTTCCCGTCACGACTTGTTCAAACAGGCTCTTGCTACCGCTTTCTCCACTGGCACCAGAGCCAGAGCCACTGGTAGCCGCTAAAGCCCCATCGTACTGCCTATTGAAATTCTGCAATGATAGCTCCGAAACACTCGGGCTCTCCACTGGGGCCGCAGACGAGAACCGGTCGCCGCTCTGTGCGGACGTCTCCTTGTCACTTTGCCCGAATATCCAGACCATGCTGCGGGCTCCACGACGACAAACCCTCCAAAATCTCTGAACTAGTGCTCTTAAACCTGCAATATCGTAGTCAAGTACTAGAGGAAAAAAAAAGCACATAAATTATTTATCTACAATTTCGCTCTGGAAATCTCAGAATCTGACTCAGCTTGTGTGGGTTTCTTTCGCTGAAACGAAACAAGTGGGGCTGTTCATTTCCACAAGAACGATTATTGTCTTGACAACGCATCGACACGCCATAAAAACCACAACTGCACGAACTTCAGTTCCAATTCGCATCTACCTGGCATTGAACCATTGACGCTCAATTGCATTAACACTCCCGTCCATCCATCCATCAACTCGCAGTGCTGTCCCCGCGGAATTTGGGTTTGTTCAACATCTACAGTTGCTTGAATATCCCCCATACATTTCCCTCTCCGTGCATTGCATACATATTTCCAACGGTGCCTGGGTATTTTAGATCGAGTTGAGCTCTCTCAGGAAAAGCATGTCTGATAACTCGGGACTACCCCCTTCATACTCTGAAACTCAGCCCCATGCAGAGCAAAGCGCATTATATCCGACTACCGATAAACATGATCTTCTTGATGAAAGCAACGAAACGGCACCTATAGAGCAAGCACCTCCTCTCCAGGAAAACGACAACTCCGAAGTTCCAGACGTGCAAGCTCCATCTTACACCGACAATAATGATGAGGGCCAGGACATTGGTTCCACTCCTGTCCCTTCAGAGACAAGTGCTCCCCCGCAATTGCCTCCCAGGTCATATAACTTTCTATCCTCCACGGTTTTTAAGACCGCAGATAGAATATTGGATGACTTGCGGAACGATGCATATTTTGTGAAGGAGCGACTCAATTTGGATCTTAAAGATGAAGATGATGACGTGCAATTGACAGATGAAGTCAATTCTGTACCACCTGAATCAAGAAATGCATACGATTTTGAATCCGCCTTCGAATCTGACACTGAAGATGAACCAAAGGGAATCCTCAAACAAGACACTATAGATTACGCATCTAGATTAATAGGTTTTATCGCCAATAGCTCAAAAAAATATAACATCTTTACAGTTAGAAAAGGCCCAGATTATACAAATTATACAAAAGTGAAAGATTTGGAATCGGGTAAACGATTATGGGAGTTCAGAGGGGTTTTAGCTGTCAAGTACCAATCTCCTGAGAATGGTCCCATAGAGCCTCTATATCATGTTAGCATCAAGATTAAAGGAACAGCAAATATTAACCGTGTATTGCATAAATTTCATGAATTCTCGGACGATCAACTGTTCAAAGAAGATTTTGATGATCTTGTACGACTCCCCGCCGTACACGACAATAGTGATCATAAAGCATACTTACCTAAACTTGTCGATTCAGCAAATTATATCTGTAGGATAACAGGTACTATCTTGAGAGTTGAATTGATAGAGCCTATCTTGACATCAAGTGATTTGGATCAGTTTTCAGAGGAGGCCATTCAATTGAGATATATGTCTTATATTTCTCAGATAGCCGACCAAAATTTGGCACAGCAATTGAAGTTACCAACAGAAGGTGATTGTCTTTATACTTTGGTAAGGGTACTCAAAGGTCCATTAGACAATATCAACATTAATCTGAAACGAACACTTAAACCTGACAATTCTGCAGAGTTGAAAATAAATCTAGATCTAGATTTGTTAACAGAAAGGTTCTTCTTTATCAGGGAAAATCCACAAGAGCTTAACCCTCCTGTATTGAAAGAATTGGGTGATCTTGAAGAATTGGGTGTTTACTATTTTTGGAGAGCATTGGTGGAAGTATTATACTATGGTAATAAAATATTCGGTGGAGGTACTCGTGACTTCTTCAAACACAAGGTTGAATTTTCAGAAAAATTAGAAGACGTTTTCAGTACATTAAATGAGCCTTACTCCAATATTCAAATTAGAGATTGGGACAATTGGTATGACTCCAGTTATTATACCACCTCCTTTGTTCGTTTATCGGCAACGCCGTATTATGGAGATCAAGATATTATTGAAATCTACGAAACTCTCAAGAGAATTAATCCCGATTATACTCCTGAATATTTTGATGCTCTTAGATCGATTGCCACATCCTCTCAATATTCAATACAAGGTCAAGGCGTTTCTCAGCAACAATTGCAAATATACGTCTCCAAAGAATTATCTCAGGGTGTTATAGGTTTTGAAGAACTCAAACAGTCATACAGAGAATTTCAATATGATATCACAGATCCTAAAGTTGCTGGTACTTTGACCGATGATCTACTGATAATTTCATATCAAAATGAAATTGCTCTTGCTCAAACAATTCAACAACGCAACCATTTACGTGAAACATTACTCAAACTGGCCAAATATAGAGACAGTCCAGCAATTAAAAATTATTTAGACGGAGAATTGATGTTTAGTGTTGATTCTGCATATGAAACTTTAGAAGTTGATCCTTCTGTTGATGATGATATTTTGATCACTGCATATCAATTGAAAATCGAAGAATTCCCATATCAACCCGTTGAATACTCTCGTGCATTGATGACAATTGCAACTGAACGTAAATCATTCTTGTTGTTGGATTTCGTTGATTCATGCCTACCACAATTTGTTTCTAATGTTAGATCAGCAAGTGAAGCTTATCATGCCATTGGTTGTGATGTATACGCTGCTGATGACCAAATTATTCATATTTTCCAAGAAAGAATCAATAAGGACAGTCAAGCCAAGTTTCCATTGTTATGGAAGTCACTTCAATTTATTGGTCAATTGAGAAATAGTAAATTAATTGAAGGATTTTTATCCAATGGAATTGTTGATGCAAGATTGTTAGATGCAGATAGAACTCCTGCCGGTCTCAATAATATCGGTAATACATGTTATCTCAATTCTCTGTTGCAGTACTATTTTGTTATTGAGCCTTTAAGATCTGCTATTCTCGCATTTGATAAGACAATCGTCAGTGTTGAAGAGTTTGAAAAAAGCGAACATTTGACAAAGCGTCGTATTGGTGGTCGTGTTGTTGGGTATCAAGAAACGGAAAGATCGTATCAATTTGTGTACCAGTTGAGAAACCTTTATGATGACATGATACATCTCAATCAACGTTGTGTTGAACCCAGTAGAGAGTTGGCTTATTTGGCATTTGCACCAAGTACAGATCCTGTTGAATTTGAGAGTGAAGATGATAAGACATCTGAAACAGAAAAAGTATCACCTGTGCCACCACCGCCTGGAACTAATAACATAGATGGTGATGGTGATGAACTGGTAGACCTTTCTGAGGATAATACTGTTCAAGATGATCTCGCTCTGAGTACAGATGGGCAAAAGGAGAAAGATGCCGATAACGATGTTGTTTTGAATAGTCCTTCTTTTGGTCCTGAGAATGAACTTCCAGAACCTGCTATTCCTGTATCTGAGCAATCACAAGCTTTGGATAAGAGACTTGGAAGAACGGCGAAGATTAGTCATGATCAGATTGAAAATGCAATTGAACTTGGTAGACAACAAGATGTTACCGAATGTATTGAAAATGTTCTTTTTCAAATTGAGAGTGCTGTTGAACCTATTGGTCTTGAAGATGATAATGAACAAATCGATCTAGTAAAGCAATTGTTCTACGGTAAGACCAAGCAAAGATTGATTCCAATCAGTAAAGAGACCAAAGAAGAAATTCCAAATGGAGTGGAACGTACTAAGATTGAAAGATTTTTGAATCTTATTGTGAATATTGGTGATCATCCTAAAGATATATATGATGCATTAGATACCTATTTCACTGAAGATATGTTACAATTGGATGATGGAGAAGTGAAGAGATCGTTAACCATTACTGAGATTCCCAAGATTTTACAGATTCAAATACAAAGAGTACAATTCGATAGAGAGCGTGGTATTCCATTCAAATCTGTGGAACCATTACCTTTTGAAGAGAAACTTTACATGGACAGATACATGGAGACAGATGATGAGCAAGTAATTGCAAAGAGGAAAGAAGTTTTCCACTGGAGACATCGAATTACCGAGGTGAACAAAAGGATTGATTTGATCAATAAGCCTGATCCAAATTCGAACAGTGGTTTATCTTTACGTCAAAGTTTGGAGACTGCAAAAGAATTTCTATCTTCGAAGATTGTCGGTGAAACAGGTATATTAGTTGATACAAATACTTTAGAGGTTCTCGATAGACAAATTCAAAAAATAGATGATGAATTGGCGTCTTCTAAATTAGAGATTGAAGATTTAGAGAAAAAGATAGCAAATCAATTTGGCAGTTTCAAAAAACTTGGGTACTCGATTTTTGCAATTTTTATCCATAGAGGTCAGGCAAGTTATGGCCATTATTGGATTTACATCAAGGATCCAAAGCGTAATCTTTATCGAAAGTATAACGATGAGATTGTGAGTGAAGTTTCATTTGAGGAAGTGCTGAATTTTAAAGACAGTAACACTGCAACTCCTTATTACTTGGTGTTTGTTCGTGAAGATCTAGAAGATTACGTCGAGCCTCTGAGAAGAGACATCATTATTGAAGAAGCTAAAGAACAGATCGACGCTGCTCGGGGAAATGAAAACACTGAAGAAGTTTCAGTCGCCAAACCTGAAGAAATCGACAATCCTTTCGAAACTGTGCCTCCTGAAGCTGCTGCTGTTGCTGATGATGATGTTGCTCCACCATCGCACGACGACGATATTATCGAAATCGACTGAAATCGATCTATCTATTTCCAAAAACACGACTAAGTATTACTAAATATACGAGTAGCATAATAGGGAATTTTCTCAAGGTGGGAAAAAATAAATAACGAGGGGTAAGAAATTTGAAGGCTCTTTTTGAAGAATTACCCCTTATTCGAAGTTCTCTTGATCAGTTTATTATTGCTCTTGAGAAGTGAATAGTTGGACTTGATAGATCAATTGCTGAGTATATACAAATATGAGTGCTGAAGCTACTACTGAGTGGGTTGTCATCGTGTACGATAAGCCCAATGTTGTAAGTTGAAGTCGTGAAAACTGAAAACTGGGGTGTAATGCCCAATAACTGACCCTGTTAAACTAACTGTTTGAATGTACATTTACAGAATAGATTGCCGGTCCGTGGAGACCACGTTAGACAGATTCCACCTGCATTTGAAGCAGGTATCGTTCTGTCTGCTGGTGCCATTTACGCAGATGCTGAGAAGACTAAATTTATCGGATCCAGTTTTATCTTAAAAGCCGATTCAAGAGAACAAATCATTGAATTTTTGAAGAAAGATCCTTACACAGTCAATGACATCTGGGACTTGGATTCAGTCATTGCTCATCCATACGGGAACGCAGGCAGAATCGGCAGCCCAATTGTCACTCCACCTCCTAAATAAGAGCTCTGTTTGCCTCTCTACAGTCAATACGGTAAATAAAGAAAAATATCCTGTGTATAATTGTGATGATTATGTTTGTGATTGTTTTTTTTTTTTGCACGTAGGTTATATAAAGAACTAAAAGCCCACGCCAATCAAATAATCGGCTAATTGCTCAACGATCTTAGTGGCTTCGCCTGCTTGGACACCTTCTGGGTAGTGTGCAAGAATAATGGCTTGCTTAGTCTTCACGGCCAGCACACCTTCATTGTTGTGCTTGCCGTAAATGGATCTTTCATCTGCTTTGATACAGATGTTCTTCTGGCCCTGAATATGTAAACCAGAGGCGTATAAATTTGAAGGATCGCTAAAGCCTTGTACGATTTCACCAATTTCAGCTGGAGCAAGTTGGAAATTGTTGGTTGTAGCCCAAACGGCATCACCCGCACCGCTGTACAAAGTAGCTTTGTCAAGCTTACCAGTTGCGACCAAATTATCAGTATATGCTGGAGCAATCGGTCTGTTAGTATCAGAAATAAGTAAAAAAGACACGCAAATATCATAAAAATCACGCTATATGTGGGATCTGTGTGTTGTGTGCTGTGCCACGCTGGGTGTGCCACGCTCTGAATGGGGGGTGTCTCTGAGAACCTGGAACCACCGCACCCCAGAGCGTCTCTGGCACGAATACCACGTACCTTGCCACGACATTTTGTGCTATCGAGATGGAATTCAAGTACGGAAACTAATACACCGTAGCACAAGGAAGACCTGACTGTCAATCTATCTCTATCTATCTATATATACATTCAGAGGCTCCAAAGTCTCGGGAAAACAACTTGTCCTTTTTCCCTGCGCTTATTTGTGCCCGTGCACGGGTGTGTGCGTGGGTTTGGGTCTCTTTGCGCTCTATATGGAGAGTCATGTATGTGAAATATTGATACAATTACGATGCATGTACATACGTGGGGCTACACTACGCGGTTATGAAGAGTGGGGAGCTCATGGAGCTGAGTTGTCTTGCTGGTCGTTTAGTCGTCTTCCTCAGTCGTCCTCTTCGTCGTCCAGTACAACTCTCCTTTTCTTGCGGATTACACCCTCGTCGTCGTCTTCTTCATCGGCATTGGCATTCGCATCATCGTCCTCATCGTCATCGTCTCCATCTGCTCTCGCCGTCGATGGTTTCTTGTACTTGGCGTCTCCGGCATCTTTGACCTCTCTCAGTCTCTTAGCAGCTGACGCGAGTCTTTCTTCGTCGTCGGAACCGGCCAAATCGTCTTCGCCTTCCGCTTCATCATCGTCTTCGTCGTCGTCAACGACAAAATCGTCTTCTTCGTAGCCTGACGCAGTCGTTCTTCCGCGTCTTGCGAAGACTTCATCTTCGTCGTCTTCATCGTCATAAGCGTCTTCGTATCCTCTGCCTGCATCGGCGAATTCTTTTCTACTGGACCCAGGTGCTGGACTTCCTTTACGGCCTAATCTCTCTTCTTCTTGTAACAATTTCAATGCTTGCTTTCTTCTAGCTCTTTCGATCTCCTTCTGCGCTTTTTCAACCTCTCTCTGCACTTTCGTAGGATCCTCTTTGGTGATTATGGCATTGATCTTCTTAGATTTCTTCAAAGCTTGATCGGCAGCTAAAGATCTCGCCAAGAATTTATGGGCTTGAGATCCTGTCGATGCTGGTGTCACTTGAATAGATTTGTTCAAAGCCAATGACGATATCAATACTTGACCTCCAGAGAATGCAAGCACATTATCTTCATTTGGTTTGGTTCTAATATCAAATAATTCATCACCGATTTTCAACGATAAACTTCCATCATCCCATTCCACAATTCGGGAATTACTCTGTTTGTAAAGCTCATCATCATCATTCTTCGCATATCTCCACCTAATGGTGTTTCGTATCTGTAATTTCTTGAAATTAATAGAATCTTGTAATTCTTTATTTGTCTTGGTGGCTGATTGCTTGGTGAATTCATCTATCGCTTCTTCAAAAGTTTCCGGTCCAAAAGGTTCGGGATCAACAAAGAGA
Organism: Wenyingozyma succiphila; assembly: GCA_001599255.1. Classification (NCBI taxonomy): domain Eukaryota; kingdom Fungi; phylum Ascomycota; class Pichiomycetes; order Pichiales; family Pichiaceae; genus Wenyingozyma; species Wenyingozyma succiphila. The sequence goes on along the minus strand of BCGL01000006.1, from coordinate 742,457 downwards.
TACCTAGGTAAATTGAAAGTGTAGACGTCTTCACCAGGAATGTGCGATTTGGGGTGTCTTGGTAATGAGAGCTCAGCACGCTGTACCTCATCTTCTTCAGCTTCATCCTCATCGTTATTTCTATCCTCGTTCTCGTTCTCATCCTCATTCTCATCTTCATTATCTTCGTCCTCCTCGTCATCGCTTATGCGACGGGATGCTGGACGTTTCTTCACCTCATCTTCATCTTCTTCTTCGTCGTCATCTCCGAATAAATCGTCTTCTTCTTCTTCTCCTTCGGCATCAGCAGTACTCTCTGCATTGTTTGATGTGGTTTCCTGTACGTCTGCGCTTGTGATATTGTGACTAGAGGAATCTGAAACGTCGCCGTCGCGATCTAAAGTCGCATCTCCAATCTCTGCAGGTGACGACATGCTGCGCTTATGTATCAATTGAAGAGATAGCCCAGTGGATTACCAACAATAAACCACTTCCAAATCGTAATCTGGCTGGTATTTCAAAATCTTCAAATCTGCCACTCATTTTCAACTCAACATTGAGTGGAAAAAAAAAAGGAGAGCTCTATTATGAATTGGTGTACGGATGTGTTTTCGTATTTTAACTACAACATGTAGATTGTAAGTGTTAATTAGTTAATTATTTTTATACAATATCAGTTTCACAAATGTTGAAGAGTTCAATATTTTACTGAATCAAAGAATAGCAAAGCTGGAGATGGTAAATTGGAGGGGCTGTTGAAGCATAGAGGATGCGAACAGGGCAGAGGGAGAGTGAAAGGGAGAGGGAGAGGGAGAGGGAAAGGGGTGGAATAGAGTGAATAATTCTACTTAATTAGCATTGCAATTATATTATTGTATCCATTTTACCAAAGATATTGATCACAGCAGCCACGACTTCGAGCACTAATTCTGATGAATGTTCGGCTTCAATTTCGTTACTGACTTCATTTGATAAGTTAAGACCGATACCTAATGATGATCCTCTATTATTACCAAATGGGTAATCACCGAATTCACCCAATATTTCATCAGCACGTAAGAAAGCTTTATCTCTAGCTTCGAAATTCAAATCTGTTAAGATATTTTCGAGTACATTTGCGGCAATACTTCCTGTTACCAGTGCAATTGACCTGAGATATTTGTAAGAGGTAGTAGGTTGGAAATATTTTTCGTCGTATTCTATAATGAAATTTCTATTTGTCAAGATATTTGAAAGTCTTGACACTACACTTTTCTTTGCTGTTGGATCATTAATTGGATGAGTAGCCATATCAAAAAGAAAGAAATTTTTTCTTTCAGTCTTTAATACACCTTTATCAACCAAACCTTTTGCCAATCTTTCTCTAACTTGTTTTAATTGATAATTAATTTTCATCAAATTCCATGTTTCACCACTTAAAAGATCGATCCAATTAGAGACACTCAAGTTTGATTCATCACTTTTAATCAATTTAAGAGCTTCATCCAATAAAGTTTCACCGGTTAAAGATCCATCGATTACTTCGATTAGTCTATCTGGGAGGTCAAATCTTCTTCTTGCTGGATCATTTACCATTCTTATCTTACCTCTAAAGGCAAGTTCCAAGATGATGAGACCTCTTAAAGCATAAGAAATATTATCATTCCAGAATGATAAGTAACCTTCTCTATCTTTTAAACCTATTAGTAAGATTTCTTCCATAAGAGTCAAATATGGAACTTTTTTCTCTTCACTTTGATTTATGAGATCATCGGGATCGTATGCAATTTTATGAGAGTTTGGTAAATCCTCATTCGATCCATTCAATGCTGGAGTGGCATTACGAGATGCCGAGTCACCACCATTGGCTGCGGTCGTTGTCTTACCTCCACGACGTCTGGACAGTCCTGATGACATAGTGCCAGCTATTTTGTATGTTCTCTAAATGCGTAAGGCGATGCGATGCGTGCGTGCGATGGGTGCCTGCGATGCGGAATAGTATTGGCTAGTCTAGTATCAGAGACAGAGAGAGAGAGAGAGAGAGAGAGAGAGAGAATTTTGCGTTGGTCGACTATCTATGTGTGCAGTGCACAGGGTGCAGTGTAGTCGATTCGTGTCAACAAATTGCTTTGCAGATGGCTTTGCAAAGTGAACGGACGAAATTCCAAAAGTCAGCAAGTATGGACGGAACAACACAACAAGAACGCGCAGATGAGTAGCGGCGGTGTGTGCAGAGCAGGCAGAGCAGGCAGAGAGTGATCTAGCAAGCGGGACTCGATAGATGGATGAATTGAGCGGTTCAAGTGGGCCTGGAATACGTGCGGAATGGGTATTGTGTGGGAGCCGGGACAGATTGGATATGCACTTGTGTCTCTGCGAGTCTGAATCTGAGAATCTGAGAGTCTGAGAGTCTGAGAGTCTGAGAGTCTGTCTGCATAGGGTTACGCTGGCTTTCGCTGGCTGGCTTTCGCTGGGCCTCGCTGGCTGGCTGGCTTTTGTTTTCGGCGGGTCTCCTTTGCGGGCCGTTCAGCGCCCGGAAACGCGAAAAGTGGGCAGTGTGAGCGTGCGGTGTAGGGGTTTTCTCGAAGTGAGCGACGCGCCGATCGGCGTATCGGGTTTGACGGGTCTGTGGGTCTGTGTTTCTGGTTTTTGTCTTTTGTCTTTTGTCGCACAAGTTGATTGATTTCGGTCTTTCTTCGCTTCACAGTTGCAGGCACTGGAAAAAATCAAGACTCACTGTGGGGAAAGATAAACCTTTATCGAGAACTCGTATTGAGCACCGAGTATTGGGTACCGAGAATCGAAGGAAGCAGTCTCGATCGCTAAGATGACGGTGACAGGGGGCGATGACCACCGTAGTCTGCCGAGAGCCAGTTTGAAGGAGAAAATAGAGGTTTTGGACTATTTGCGGGCGGGTATACCTCGTGGTACACAGGCAGAGACAGTAGCATTTTTCCAAGACCAGAAGCGATTTTCAATTTCTCAAGCCACGTTGTCCAATTGGACCGTGCAAGAGGACCGACTGCGCAAGAAGTATGCCGAGAACCCAGAACTCGAAAACTACAAGAGAGAGCCCATTATGAAGTATCCAGAAGCTACAAAAGCCATTGAAAGATACATTGATGAAGCAAGCGCCCAGGATATTTTACTCACTGATAAAGCCATTAGATCTAAATTCTCTCAATACCTGGCTCAATATGGCTATGACACAGACAAAATCAAACTTTCAGGCGGCATGTTGCACTCGTTGAAACGCAGAAAACGTATGGCCAAGGGCAGAGTCGTCTCTCCTCTTCCGAATGATAATACCAATAAACATACCATTACCAATGTGGCATCCGCACACGCAACCACACACGCACCCGCACCCTCACCTTCTGGTTCTTCTGTGTCGGGATCGAAAGTCGCAGTGAGTCTTTCCGATACAATACGAGACGACTCGCCTGTGTCGCGTTCATCAACTCCCAACCCTGCTCCAGCTCAAAACTCGATCTCCGCTGCAACCTCCCATTCAAACTCAACTACTAATACACTTCAGCCTATATCGCAAGGCGATTCGAACGCTCAGCAACAACAACCAGAAACTGATGACGCCGCATTTGCATTCGATGAAATCTTCAACAATGCCTCTATTGGATTCAGTACTCGTCTGATCCACTCAGATGATGCTTATTCTCTATTCAACCGTGCTTTGAATCCTGATCAATTCCAGAACTCGCCTCTCTTGAGTATCCCTCCATTTGCCTCTACTCCTTCAAATAACCCTACTACCACAGGATTAAGTTATCCCGCCACAGATACATCGAATTCACTTCGAATGCAAACTGATTTATCACAAACGCCGGCCCAAAACCAACATCAAAATCTCACCAACCCCACCGCAACAACCACGGATGATCGACCATTTTATCCCAAATTTCAAGACCCAATGATTGCTTCACCGCCACCACAGCGACCTTATTTACTAGAAAATTTCACATACTCGAGAAATATACATCCCAATGCTGAAAAAGTAGAAAAAATCTTACAAAACATAACCAATGGATATGTAACTATTTACAATTCTGGAACATCCGCTATCATGGGTATTTTAAGTTTTTTAAATCCCAAGAGAATAGCAATTAATAATTCAGGTTATCAAGGAACACATCAAGTGATAAAACTATTGAATAAATTAACTGGTTTATCTAAATTAACATTCGATGAATTGAATTTGTTACAGGAAAATGATGTCATCTTGGTTGAGACTCCCATGAATCCAGAAGGTTATTGTCTTGACATATCATACTATGCTAAGAAAGCACATGAAAAGGGTGCTTTTTTAATAATTGACTCCACATTAGCCCCACCACCTTTACAATTTCCCTTTGATTGTGGTGCAGATTATATATTGTACAGTGCAACCAAATATTTTTCGGGTCATTCAGATTTATTGGCTGGATTCGTGGTAACAAAGACAAAAGATGAAAAAACACAACTTCATACAGAAAGATTATCATTAGGTACTAACATTGCCAATTTCGATTCTTTCTTATTACTCAGAAGTTTGAGGACTTTTAAAATGAGAATCTTACAACAATGCTCTAATACGGAAAAGATTGTCAAATTCCTGAAAGCAAGTCTACCCAAATACTCGAACGTCGTCACCAAAATACACCATTCTTCTTTACAAGCAGAAGATTTCGTGTTTGAGCAACTCAACAATTACTACAACCCTGTGTTTGCAATCGAATTCGTGTCGTCGCAAGTGGCAGAATCTGCTTTATCGAGGTTCAATTTCTTGAGCACGAACAGCAACATCGAAGGCGGTGAAACCTTGGTGGAGATAGCTTCGAAAAACCCCAATTTCACCACGCCAGACGGTACGGGAAAGAGCAGTCTGCTGCGTTTCAGCATCGGGTGTGAGGAATACGAAGACATCGCAAGAGACATTGACCAGGCGCTTAAGAGTTTACATAAAACTAAGTAAAGCACCCCGTGAAATTGTAAAAAATCAAAAATCGACCCGGTCGAAAGTCGCCGCTGAGCAAATCCAAGAGGGAAGAAAAAAAAGCCAAATTCAGAGGGGACAAAATCGCTGGGCCAATGAGCGCGCAGAGGTTGGAGATACATACATATAACAAGAGGGTTCAGGTTCAAAGCTGACGTCAAAACAGTGGTGAAGACAGGCAGTCTGCGAATACATCCAACCATCACAATGAGAGCCGGTCTGCTGCAAATGAGGTGGGCGCACCAGGCACGCCAGGCACGCCAGGGAGTCAAGCTGAGCACTGCGGCAAGAAGATTCTATGCTGCTGGTGCCTCGAAGAGCGGTGAAGCTGCTGCAACCAAGGACGGGCATCACCAAGCTGACCACAGCCACGGGCATGAGCACGGTGACCATGGACACGATGACCATGGGCACGATGATCACGGGCACGGACACGAGATACCTCTTGCCGAGGCCGAGAACCTGTTCAGTCAGCCGCTCTTATACACTATAGGGCTCACATTGAGTGCTCTTGGTTATTACCAATTGAATGAATACTCCAAGAAAACCAAAGGACTTGCAATCACAGATTTGCTCCGTGACCTCGACTGGGCCGGCGATATCGAAAAAACTTACGAACAGTACCAAAGATCAGTACAAGAAAAATCCGATCTCGTGCACTTGTTGAACGACCGTGAGAGACCCGATTCAAAGACATATGCTCATTACGTAGATGTTCCAGGTAGACACTTCCCCTTGTTTGGAAACGCCATACAGAACACCGTGGATTTCGACAATTTGGAGCCTAGAAGACAGAGAAAGACTATTTAAACCTCTGTGAAGCATTGAAGCATACTGAAGCAGAGATGAAGTGCCCATTCTGCCATTCTGGCTGATGCTGGCTTGCCAGCTTATAAAAAGTGGCTTTCTATTTGTCTCCGTCTCTGTCTATGTCTCTGGGCAGGCATCCTATTTATTTTACCTTACACTTATTTATTGAAAATGTTATTTATTCCATATTTATCCAAACTTCAAGAATTTAAAATCCTGAAATCCTCACCCAAATGTGGCATCATCTATCGCCCCATTTTCGCTGTACCTACAGAACGGAGATTGCAGTTCATGTAGTTAAGGTCTAGTTGGATGTAGTATATGCAGCCACCACTCGGGAGTAAGCGCAATCTCCAGTTTCTTAAAATGTGGGGAGTCTAACTCTAATCTACAATACGGGGTATGATACTGTATTCTGTGATAGTGGGACAAATATAGAACCAAAACCCGCGGGGCCAGAATTCCGCGGCGGAAATTAAMCCCCGCCGAGACTGAACAATAGAGGAGCTTTATTGCATGAAAATGTACGAATCAGTCATTATTCTACATCTGACTAATACAGTGGTCGATGAGGAGAGATGTTGTCTTGAAAGAACAAAACCGCTTCTTCCTGCTCAAGCCAGTGTTGAGCCGCATTCAATGAAGACCTGTAGTATGCAATATCGATAATCATGACAAACCAAGACTCAAGGACCATCGACAGCGATGGTGACTTGCGTAGTATAACCGATGAGGATGAGGAGTTTGACGCCAGGTCTTCACCTGTGCCCCTCGTGGCCGACTTGGAGAAAGCCGTTACGAGGTTGCGGTCGCGTACGAGCTCTATAATCGGTGCAGTACGAGACGAAAATAGTCTCACAAGGGAGCTGAGTCGCCATGAAGACGACCACTACGTGGTACCTCCCTTTGAAGGAGCTCCAATCGCAGTTATTGACGACATCACAGAAAGTTCTTTCGACCACCACAATAATGTGCAATCGAAGAAAACAGAACTCGAAATTACAGAACTTGAGGATGACGACACCGTTGAAGGTACCATTCACGATACTGGAGAATATTCAAAAGATGATTTGAGAAACTTACCTCCCGATGGAACTTTTTGGGGATGGACAGCAGCTGTATGTGTCATGTTCTTGAATTGTTGTTCCTCTGGGGCTACTGCTGCTTATGGTGTTTTCCTTAATTATTACTTGGAAAGGGATTTCTTCCCCGGTACATCTGCTATTTCTTACGCTGCAATGGGTGGTCTTGAAACTGGTGTGACCATGTTCTTCACACCAATAGCATTAATTCTTTGTCGTAGATACGGCATGAAGTTGATGATGTCCATCGGGATGGTCATTGAAGTATGTGCATACGTATTTGGTTCTTTCTCTAGAACTTTTCCACAATTGATGGTGACTCAAGGAGTCTTGTTACCCATTGGATTTTCTCTTGTTTTATCAGCAGGTTACACGGTGATTCCACAATGGTTTCTCAAGAAAAGAGCTGTTGCGCAAGGTATTGGTGCTGCAGGAACAGGACTGGGTGGTGTTGTCTTTGGTAGAAGCAGTAATGCACTAATTGAACTTACAGGTGACCATAAATGGGCTCTGAGAATGGTAGGTTTAGTAAGTGGCGCTGTGGTCACCGTGTCTATCATTCTTATCAGACAACGTAAAACCAATGATCAAATCCGTGTAGATAAAGCAAAATCCGAGTTATCATTCTGGCAAGAGATTAAAGAAATGTTCGATCTCGATGTCATTTTCAATGTACCTGTTGTTTGTGTTGCATTATGGTTTACCATTTATCAAATGGGTTATTCGGTTGTTCTATATTCTTTATCTGCTTTTGGAACTTCTATAGGCCTTTCACAAACACAAGGTGCAGTTATCATCACTGTTCAAAACGTGTTTCAAATAGTTGGACGTCCCATATGTGGAATTCTTGCTGATCGTATCGGTCGTATCAATCTAAGTATATTCGGATGCATTATATTCGCAATCTTGACTCTGTGTTTCTGGGTTTTCATAAAGACATACGTGCAATTGATGTTCTTTGCCATTCTTTCGGGTGCTTTAATTGGTTTCAACTGGGTAACATTTGCCCCAATGGCTGCAGATGTGGTAGGATTCGAAAAATTCCCTGCCGCTTACGCTTTGATCATGGCTGGTGGTGGTATGACAACCTGTTTTTCAGAAGCCGTAGCAGTCTCTTTGAGAGACAACTCAATTTCAAAACCTTACTTATGGTGTCAAATTTACACTGCAGCGACAATTATCGTTTCTTTGCTTTTCTTGATCCCTCTCAGAGAGTGGAGAATTAAGCACATGTTGAAAACTAGACGTGAGAACATACTGAACTCTGTCAAAGAAGAAAACGAAGAACTTACCGAAGTCGACAATCAAAGACTGAAAAGATACGCATATTTACTTGAAAAGTCAACTTACAAGTACTTTCTCAGGATCCTTTACCCTATTAAAGCCTAATAACAAGTATAAAACACATATAATATTATTTAACGCCGACTCCATACATATTAATTGCCAAAAAAAAAAAAAAAAAAAAATTAAACGCGTGTGTCGCGCGGATCACGTAAAAGTTGAAATCAAGAAGTAAATACAGGCTGTACGAGAGAGTCAAGTGTCACAGTATACTCTTGGTCGTGACAGAGTACAGACATGTCATCATATGAGGAACTAAGGCTGTTTGTGGAGCGGCAGACTCAGAAGCTGACCACTCCGCTTGTCGTAGATGCGCAATTGCGACATGTTCTGCGGGAACAATTGACTATAATAAACTTGGTTTCAGATGAAGAGGATCAAGAATCTTTAGGTAGCGATGTTGATGGTGATGACCGCTATGAGGGTGAAACGGGAAAAGGAGCGGCCTCAAATCCACAGCGGCCAAACGCGCGGCGTGATTCGTTGGAAGTTCTCTCAGATGATGAAGATCCAGAGTACGTCGAGACGGTTAGCAGTAAGAAAAGAAGCAAATCGTTTTTGCATTCTTTCGGCGCATCCTCAAATAGTACAGAGATAACAGAGGCACAATTGCATAGGTTAGTCAATGCTGTGAATCTCAATCTAAAACAAACATATAGAAGATTCTTCACCAAGCAATCTGTGCATCAAATCGTGTCTCAAATAGTCAAGAATGAGTCTCAAAGGTCATTACAGAAGCTTGATAAACTATTACGACTCAACGATCTGTTGCTCTGCTACCCGATCACCGACCTCAACGGTAGTGTGAGTGCGCCAGGAGCAGCATTCGATTTGAACAGTAGTGACTATGACTCTGATAATGATGATATCGAGGCTGGAGACGTCCAACCGGGGACCAATAGTAATTTGCACGGTCTAATTCATTTGAAGAGGGATGAGATTCTGGGTTTAATTGATGAACTTCCCTCTTCATCGAAGCTTGTCATTCAGGAGAATGGCGACGACGAAGATGGGCAGTCTCAACTGGAGAGCAACAGTGCAAGAGATCACCTTTTGGAGAAATATGATATTTACAGAGAAAGATTAGAAACTGATGCAAAGAAATTGTCACAATTGCAGGCCAAAGTGGCACGTTACAGAGCACTCAAGACAAGTCTTGAGAGTTACAGGAATGGGTTATCTCCACAAAATGGTGATGCGAGCAATACTGAGTCAACGGCATCTATTGACGAGATAGTGTCTCAAGAGGCCGTCAAAGCTCAGCGATTAATATCTGCATTCTTGTCCAAATTAGAACAAAAACAAAACTACAATAGGGTCAAGAGGAAGATTCTCGCTAATATCAGGGAATCCTGAATAAAGACAGAGAGACAAAAAAAAGAATTGTATATGTTTCATGTATATTAATAGGAGTTTTTAACAATGTATAATTTGATAGATACAACTTAGAAAACGACCAATAGTTTCTCATGAAGCATAAATTTTGAGTGCTTTATTATGAATTTTTTAATTTGTATGACATCTAGGGGAGTAAACCGTTTAGTCGAACAAACCGAAACCCAAGTCATCGTCGGATTCTTCCTTTTCTTCAGCAGCTTCTTCAGCGGCTTCTTCAGCAGCAGCACCACCAGCAGCGGCGGCACCAGAAGAAGAGCCAGATGAAGCAGCGGCAGCACCACCAGTTGGGATGGAAGCCAACTTGGAGGCACCTTCAGCGATCAAGTCGTTGACGGATTTACCTTGGACACTGGCCAACAAAGCATCGAGCTTAGCGGATTCAACTTCAATACCAACGGCTTCCAAAACGGCAGTGATGTCAGCAGCGGATGGGGCTTCGTTACCACCTTGTTGTAATAATAAGTATGCAGCCAAGTACTTCATTTCTGTTGTTCAAAGATAATAACTTGTTAGAATAATCACTTTTAAGCCGGTTGTTCAGCAGACTATCCTTTAATCTAAGAGGAAAACCTTTCTTTACTAACAAAGTGCCAAACAGGTTCAACGCTCGCCATGTTGAAATATTATTCTCCTGCCTGTTTCCTCGCGAACGGAGAAAAAAATTTAGACAAAGAGGAAGGAGTGAAAAAAGGCGAATTGAAATGGGCACGTGACATGTTTCAGGGTTAGGGCTTTTTCCTTTTTTGTTGCGCCGATAGTCTAGTTAGCCTCCCGTCCATGGGCGCGCCGATCGCCGTTGGCTTTTTTCATTCATGCACCTATCTGCGTTATCTAGCCCCTATCTATTTAGATCTTGCAGATATCGTCGATATTGGAAATGTGGAGTTCAAGGTCCTGGTATCGATTTTTGGTGGCATCGATGGCTTCAGGAGATGCAGTGACCGAAGTACCGTCGGAGGTGTCCATCACAGATGCTTTGAAAACCGGATTACCACCCGCAAATGTGGCGAAAGAAGTGATTAATGAGATTTTGTTAGGATCGATATCTGGTGCAGTTGGTAAAGCGGTGGAATATCCCTTTGACACTGTGAAAGTGAGGTTGCAGTATTCCATGTCGCTCTCACAGCCCCTGTATACATCGCCTTGGGACTGTGTTGCTCAAACGTATAGGAACGAAGGTATCTATAATGGATTCTATCGAGGTTTACTTTCTCCTTTAGCCGGTGCAGCTGTCGAAGTGAGCACTCTATTTTTCAGTTACAGGCTAGCACAGAGGGCCATAACAGCTGCCCTGTATGAAGAGAAAGACCAGAACAAGGAACTGCCCATGAGGTACAAGCTAGTTGCCGGTGTTGTGAGTGGTATCGTGGCTTCTTTCGTGCTGACCCCAGTAGAGTTGGTCAAGTGTAAATTTCAAGTTGAGCATCTACAAGGGGCCAAGAAAACTTCTGGTCATACCAGCGTATCCAGTGTTGTCAAGGCCATCTATAAGGAGCATGGATTCAAAGGTCTGTGGAAGGGCCAAATTGCCACGCTCATCAGAGAAGCCGGAGGAACAGCTGCATGGTTTGGATGTTATGAATACACGCTTGAGCTCTTTAAAAAAAGAGCATTGGCTAAGAGAGAAGGCACCAAAGACAGCGAAAATCAAGATTATCAGTACAGAGCGCATGAACTTTTGATAGCGGGTTCAATGGCTGGTATCGGATACAACGCTTCTTTGTTCCCTGCTGATACTATCAAAAATATAATACAATCGAGCGAAAGTGGGAGCAAAAAAACCGCACTGATCGTCATGAAACAAGTTTATCAGACGAGAGGTATTCGTGGATTCTATTCTGGACTGGGTGTTGCTTTGGTGAAAACAATACCTGCAAGTGCCACTGTGTTCTACACTTACGAAAAGCTCAAATTATTTATTGCATAAGGGGTTTGCTTCAACTACCTTCAAAAAACGAAATTTCGAATAGACAGTAGATTAGACTAAAAACTACTATATAGACTAATTAAATAATAACGAATGGAGCAACAGATAAATGAAAAAAACGAACTACTCGGTGACATCTGGCGTTGGCTCAGCTACAAATGCACTTGAAGAGCTCCCAATTGGAAGTCTTGTTGATAAATCCCTCTTGAGTAAAGTATCCTGAAGAGCATTCAACACTGTGAGTTGGAAAGACGACTTCAGATAGTTACTTCCACGTTTTCCTAATTTGACCAATTTGTCCGATTCGACCACCAATTCTTCCTTGAAATAGAAAAGGAAAGCAGCACTCAGAATACTCTGTGTCAATTTCAACGATAATCCACTGTAGAAACTTGCGATTCCTTCATTTTCCAGAATATCATAGGCAATTCCAAACATTCCTTTTTCTTTTGGGACTTCAAAGTCTGGTTTCAAAGGTGGTAATTGAGATGAATTCTCAATTACATCCGGCAAGGACTGCACAGATGCTTCAGTTGTCGAAGTTTCTTGTGCTCTAGAGACAGGAGAGACGTTCAATCTTTGCAAATGCATTCTTGATCTCAATGTGATGTAAGGATAAGTGGCTACAGTGGCAATAAGTTTCCCAAATGCACCTATAAGTAAAGCATCAAAAGGTGTAAGTTTTCTTTTTCTTGACCTGGCTATGAAAGTTTTCAATTGCTCAAAAATGGTGTATTGAATGATTGGGTTCAAGACAAGGAATAAAGCAGGTACAACTCCACTGAACAATTTGGAGAAACCTTCATTTTTCAAAATGTAATATATGGCTTGTAAAGTGTTGAGTGATTTTCTCTTTCTTTGAGGCAAAGAAGATGTAGATGAGGCGGTAGATGGTGGAGTTGAATCGGATCCAGACCCAGACCCAGAAGCAGCTGCTTCTTCTGATTGCTTATCTTGATCCTGTTTTCGTTGTTGCTTTGACAAGACGGTCATTCTCGTGTTGGCCACCCAAATTGGGTTAGTGGCCACCCTTGAAATCGTTCCTGCAATAGCACCTGCAATGATACTTTGCCATGCAGTGAGGCCATGTGCTCCTCTACCACCTGGGATCTTGGATCTACGGCTGAGTCTTGATCCTGTGAGCTCATAAAAGTAGTAATAAATGAAGTTGTTGACTGCAATACCCAGTAGTGCACTTTCAAGACCATTATAAAGACCTCTCACACCTTGTGCTTTGAGGACATCTGTCAGAATATCATAGTTGGAGTTCTTGGAGGTCAGGTAGTTCTTCGAGCTCAAAGACCACTTTTTAATCTGTAGAACGGCTTCCCGTAAACGGCGCTTAATCTCTGACTCTGCCGTCTTTTCGTCTTCTGTGTCTGCCTCAGGTTCGTCCCCTTCCCCGTTCTCTGCCAGAGCAGTGACAGCTTCCTCGATGTCTGCCTCTGGACGGCTATCGTTTGACTTCTTCCTGATCTGAGCGTGAGTGGAGAGTGTCACGAGCGGATACGTCAGTGTCATACTGAGCAGTCCACTGGCGGAGCCAGCCACGGCGTGGGCCACTTCATCAATCTGCTGACTAGCCATGAGTGTCTATCTGGTGAGGTTCTTGTAAATTGTGAGACTTGAGAGGAGTACTTCTGTCTCTTCTCCTGGAAAGAAAGACCTAAATGTGTGCTTCAGCGGGCACCAATAACTGCGATTAGTCTGTGGAGAGATTGTGCTGAAACGCTGAGAGAAAGAGTCTATGTGTCAATTCTGTGGGCCAATTACAGAGAGCATTGCATGTTTACCAGATGGTAGTCTAGTCCGTGTCTGGCTGTGTGCAATTTGCTGTTTTAGGAGCTATCTGTGATGGCACTGCCTGCACACGGAAATAATAGCCTACGCAGTCTGTCTACCGCTGTTGCTCTACTACGCTCGTTTAGGTGGGGAAAACTAGAAATCTCTTGCATACTGCATAAACACCTGCTGACTCAGATACTCTGGTTGTGTGCACGGGTGCGCTTTTCTGTCCTCTGCGTCCTTCGACGCGTCGACAGATAGGAATTCAAAGAAAATCGCAAAATCGCACTCTGCAGGTTATAATAGGTAGACATTTATTTTCGAATAGTGGTCAGGGGTCTATAAGTCCACAAAACCCCCCAGACACAACACACGTATACGAACAAACCAACATGTCTGCAGCATCAGGCTTACCAAACATAAGGCAGATCTGGTATGTTTCACCCCTGGCTCCCCGGCCTCTCTCTCAGTTTTTATTTATTTTCTTTGTTATACTAATCTCCCTTAATTCAGGAAACAAGCAACTTTCCTAGGTGTCATCGCGATTGGTACCGCTTACTATGTCAAATCGAAAGTGACCATTCGTCGTAGAAAGCAGTATATTCAAGAGACCTCTTCCTATGACTCACTGAGATCGAGCGCTACGAGCGCGGTAGAGGGTTCCACCAATCCGGATGGTGTCTCATTTACTCGAAAGTCAGAATTTGAAGGTGCAGGTAGCAGTTATATGAGTAGGAAACACGGAGACAGATTTAATTACTGGTTTAAATGAAAAAGAAAATACCTCTTTCCTGTAAATAGAGTCGCAGTCGGCATGAATTTAATTTATCAGCCGCATAAAAAAATTTAGGTACTTAAAAGTATATAAACGAACAAAATTATTGATACAAATTTGAACAAAGCACAAGACAAAACAACCGGTCGGCTTTGCAATTTAGCTCAAGATAAAAGATAAAAAAACAGTTCTGTTTTATTATTTCTTGTCTGAGGCAAAGTAATCTTCCATCTCGGCATCTAATTCTTCGACGGTCTTCTTCTTTCTTGGAGCTGGTTTCTTTTTGTTATCGTTCTTCTTCTTTTGGCCAAGGTTGGCAGCGGCACCGTTCTTCTTAGCAATGACTGGCTTGCCAGGTCTTCTGGCATTGGCATTACCCTTCACTGCCTGTTTCAATCTATCAGCACCTGCTTTGATACTTGGTTTGGTATTAGCGGTGATTCTTGTAGCTAATGGTCTGTCAGCTGGATCAATAACAAGCTCCAACTTCAATTTAGCAGCACCAGAATCTATAACGGAACCGTTATATTTTTCAACAGCACTTTTAGCTGCTGAAGGTTTAGAGAAGATAACAGTAGCAATACCAGTAGAGATACCTCTTTCGTTATAAGAAATAGCGACAGTTTTAACATTTCCGACTTGAGATTGGAAAAATTCCTGTATGCAAATAGAAGTGATTAAATTAATGTTAGTAAAAACTCAATGATGATGAAAAAAAACCCAAACGTTGTTCATAGAAAGCGAATCTGATGCAAATGCGGTGGTCAATGTGTATAAATCAACTGCTCGTCATGGTTGTTGGTATCATGGTGTCGATCGGTGTGGAGATATAAGCGCTCATCTCACACACATGCAATGTTGGAACTGTTGAGTCGTGAAGCACTGTGATAGGCATGGTTAGGCACGCAAGTTAATCGTGGGGAAGGAGGATTCGAAGATACTGCAACGAATGTACCTTGATTTCGACGGGAGGGAGTTCAAATGAAAAAGCAGGACGCTATCATTGCACAGTATGTGTAGTGTGTATGGACACAAAAACCACAACAGTGTAGAAGTCTGCAAGTCTCTGTACAATATAGTAAGAGACAAATTTTAGAACAGTCAATTTTCATGAACAATACCCTATTAGAGTTTTGGTATTTCTAGCTTTTTCCTTTCTTGAAATAGCTACACCAAAACGCTCCCATCAAAATCAAAAGACAAGTCGAAATCACATCAGAACAGTTCGGCAAGAGCAAACCTCTGGAAAGATTTCGATTGTCATTCGAGCCTTCTCGCGATCTGGAACTCAGTTAAGAGCTCAGAGACGTCCTCGGATTGACGGCTTTCAGAGGGTTGTGGGAAAAAAAAGAATAAACCTGAAATTTCGCTTCAGATTCATGCAATTTTTCCAAAACAAACCCCCTGTAGCCAACTTATACAGCGTCACGACAGCAACAAACGCAAAGCTGGAAATGTCAAATAAAAAATGCAATAAAAATGCACCATGACAAAAGTACTAGCCGCTTGTGAAAGTTGCAAGTCACTCAGAAGTGAAACTGGCACAATTGGCGAAGTAAAAATGAAAATGAAATAAAAATGAAATGGAAATGGAAATGGAAAACAACACAACACCCAAATGGCAAAAGCCAATGTATAAACGGAGCAGCGATCATAATGCAAAAAAACGGAAACAAAAACAATAAAGTGAAAAAAAATAAACAACGTCCA
Organism: Wenyingozyma succiphila; assembly: GCA_001599255.1. Classification (NCBI taxonomy): domain Eukaryota; kingdom Fungi; phylum Ascomycota; class Pichiomycetes; order Pichiales; family Pichiaceae; genus Wenyingozyma; species Wenyingozyma succiphila. The sequence goes on along the minus strand of BCGL01000006.1, from coordinate 726,678 downwards.
ATAGATTCAAATTGGAAAACCACATACCCTAATAGCATCTCTTTTGATGTCCTTTGGCAAATTGTGAACGACAACTTTGGAAGCGTAACTCAATGGATCGGCGGAAAGGCTAGAAGCTGTCGCTGCAGCGACAGCTCTGGCGAGTCTTGCAGGAGCAGCAGGTCTGTTCGAGTTGGCTCTGGCGCCCTTTCTGCCCACAGGAGCAGGAGCAGCTCTTTTGCCAACTCTGGAGGCACCAACAGATTTCTTGGAGGATTTGTTGATGGTAGCCCTCTTTGGCTTGTTAGCAGCAATGATAGCGTCAAGTGACTGTTCTAAAGCAGACATTCTTGTGTTTGTACGGGAGATAGTAGCAAACAGATAGGTAGATAGATAACGTGGGTCAATCTAATGAAAGAAGGAAAGAAACAGAACAAGTTGAACAAGGCACGGCATATAACAAGAGCCTGGCAAAACTTGAAGCTCGTCCTGGAGGCCCTTGTGAGAACTGAGGGAACGGCCACCGGGCGAGGGCTTCGGCGCTGGGCTCTCGAAGGAGGCGGGCCGGCCGGGTAACCCGCGGGGTTAGTCAGATTCTCGATTTTGACCCGTTTTCAGGCGTTTTTCAGGCTTTTGGTGCTGGAGTCCGCTTTGGGATAATTAAGAGGGTGCATATCCGAGATTCCCCCCTTGCTCAAAAGGGTAATATTCGGAGGGCTCTGCCAAGTCTTTTTTTTCCGCCACAAGACCCAGAGAGCCTTAGTTAAGCACAATAACGCCGCCTAATAGCTGGGGTCTTTCGACCGTTACGCATATCATACATACATACTTACTTACATACAGAGTTTCACACCTCCTACATGGACACAGCATGGATTTTCCTTGTGCTAGCACACTGGTAGTTAGAGGCCCTGGGCTGTTCAATTCACGCACACACACACACACACACATACGGCACAATTGCCTAGCTTGTTTCCCACACAGGCCATCACACTACCGCGTCCACATCCAGTTAGAGGCGGCATTAGCATTTATTTACATTCGAACATCCAGAGTAATTGCCTTGACCCTTTTAGGTCTCTTCTAGGTCTCATTTAAGTTCCATTTTTTGTGAAGCACGCACTATCCCCACCCCCGACTTAAGCCAATCCATATCTTCGATCCAAGACGGAGTCAGCTAGGTTATGGCCAAAGTAGTGGACTACATCGTCCTCTCGGAATTCGATAAGCTCGAAGGGGTCGTCATACGAAATCAATATCCATACCATGACGAACGATATCCCTTGCTGGTTGACCAGTTAACAAATATCCAAGGTAATATCATGCCTTCCAACCTCCATAAATTCCTCAATACAGAAAATTACACAATCACTCCTGTTAGGGTAAATCGTGAGGATTCTTTACTATCTTATACGGGCGATGATCAGTATACTGAGAGAGCATATTTGTTCTCCGTCAGTTTCTTCAAAGAAGATGATACTTATCGAGGAGGTACTGCAAAATCTTTGTCTATTATTACCAGATCGTCTTTACTCCATTCTTTCAAACCTCTCCTTAGTTTTCTTCTCCATCAGAATTTTCAACCCGATAACAATTTTCAATCTGTCGTTGATGTTTACCACCAATTGAACTCGTTGCCCTGTTTGCAACTGCATTCGGCGTTTCAGGATATTTCAGATTTCGATAGAGTCTTGCTTTCAGAACTGGAACTCGAGGATAAAGTGATAGAGAACACGAAAATCACAAATCAACTAGTGCCGAATCTCTTGGAGAAAAAAGAGCTTTTAAGTCCCTTCAAATATAGCAAAGGTCTATTTAAAGCAACCGTCGATGTTAATGTAGGATCAGAAAAGAATGATCTCCTTATACCGTTCCCCATTAACATTCCAGCAGCCTCACTTCTTGCATCAAAATTTGGATTCTATGGTCTTGATCTAGAAAAGGATAAATTGCTCTTGAAACTTCTACAGACTTTGAGAGACGTCAGGGTGCAATCCGAATCATCAGCAGTAATAAACACAAGTGTCACTCCATACGGTGAAGAAACACCAGCGTTACAGTCTTTGATCTTGGCCATTTTGCAAAAAAGAAAAGTCATCGTGTATGGTTATGATGTGAATATCAATCAAGTAGTCGACACGATCCAAGCTCTGGGAATCCTTTTAAACCTCGATAATATCATACCATATGCCGATCTTCCTCAACTTGACCTCCTGGAAGAACTGAATCATTATACAGTCGGTACAACCAATCTTTTGTTCCGTGAGAAATCAAATCTTTGGGATGTATTCTTGGATTTAGACAGCTCTACTATCATTTTCAATTCGCATGTTTCAAAAGAAAGTAAGAGAAGCAGTACTAGTACTACTGATAGTGGGATTTTCCGCAATTCAGACCATAATCATGTCAACAATACAACAAAAAGATTACGCGGAGGATCCATTTCAACTACAGATGGCAATAACAATAATAATTTAAATGGAACAGACGATACTAAATTCAAGCGTTCGTCATCCATAATATACGCCTCTCAATCCAAATTGAAGTCATTGTTCAAAAGAAAGAGCACTACTTCATCTAATATATCAAATGGAAATGCATCCATTTCCACAAAGAGAAGCAGTTATACTGATATGAATTCGATCAATTCTGATGATCTAGATAAATTACTTGAATCTACATTGAACATTGACGATCAATTCGATACTCTTTCTTCCAAAAACAACAAAGCTGTTGTTGAAGACTACCTTTCGCCATTATCTTCACCTCATAGGGACAGTTACTTCGATATAGGTTTTTCATATGAAACCAATTTGTCACCAGAAAAACAAGAGTTTGTCAAGTCTGATCTTGATGATGCATTTTTCGAAACACTGACCAAATTAGTTGATCAAAAACATGATGATCATACCATTTACCTCACTATAACAAGATACATCTGGGACCTCGTACATTCACTTTTCCCAATTTTTGAAAACCTGGATAACGTGGATAGAATGAATGAGTTCGCCAGATTCGCACAATCAAAATTGGATAGTGAAGATCCATCCCAGTCAGGTGTTGTTGGATCATCAACAACTTATGTCTCCAGTTCTCGGTCAAATGAAATTGCAAAATACGTTAAAAAGGAGAAAATCATACAGCCTTTACCTTTTGGTGTAACTTTTGGCCCAGAAGATATAAATGGTTCATCGGGGCAAAACACAGCTTCTGGTAATTCAGCTGCATTAATCATAATAAATCATCCAAATGTTCTCGGTTTCAGAATACTGTATGATCATTACAGAAAGGTTTTTGAAGCAAATTCGGCTCTTTTCAATTCGTTCTATTCTGTAGCCGGGTCAACATCTAAAAGTGTCTCTAGTTACCTGCCTCCAGACGGTCTTACTTACCCTTTAAAGCGCACTTCGATACACAGGCTCACTAAAACGCATTCTTTATTCACTTTGGGAGAACATGTTTATCATTTGGATTTAAATCATGCGTTACACTGTTGCAATATTTTATCTAAAACAGGACCTGGAATAGGCGGTCTAAAATTTCATGATGGATTCCAACAGGTTGTAGTCAATCCTTATGATGTTCTCACTAAAGTTAGGTACATTGGACAAATATTCAAACTTCTCAACGAAGTTATATCGGAAGATGAAGGTCTATCGGAATTCGTTGTTCATTGTTTACGATTTGATGATGTCAATGAAGTCGCTGAAGTTACTGATAAATCATCATATCACGGAGCCTTCACAATATCGAAAGGTGGACAAATATCATTGGCTACCCTTGAAAATGTACTGTTGGTCGCACTGTACTTTATCAGTGAAGAAGAAGTGGAAAGGAACGGCGATGTTCTAATAGAATTCAAATTCTTCTTGACTCGTTTCTTCAATATCTTCAGAAACTCACAAAATGGTAATTGGCTGGCAAGTTGGATCTATGACAACTTGAATAATTTCGTCAAGCATGCTATTAATGACTTCAAAGACTCTCACATGTGAGAGCTTACTTTTTGTATAATTAAGATTAATTTTTTTTTTGTGTTTCGAATCTATTATCTATATAGGGGATTTTTGTATAATAAATTTGTGCTATTTACTAATAAGAGCCATTCTTTATTTTTCGTGTTTCATCGATTGAAGTCTCCATGGTGTATCCATTTTACCGAGTATCACCTCTAATAATCTTGCCTTGTCTGAGTTTTCTTGATTTTGAAGTTCTTCAACAGCTAAATCAAATTCTTCTCTTGTGTAAACTTTGGAAGAGTTGATTCTGTCCTTGGAGCCACCAAAAACTTCCAAAAGTTTCGTCCATTGCCAATCAGGCTTGATGTCGTTATAACTACTGTGTTCACCTTTTATCAGTCTTTCTACAGTGTAACCAGAATTGTTCATAAGCAAAATAAGTGGGCTCAAGTCGTGATACATGAAACCTGCCAGTTCTTGAATTGTCATTTGTGAGCAACCATCTCCAGCTAATAAAATCATTTTACCTGGCATGCCAAGATCCCTTTGAGCCATGGCAACTCCAAAGGAAGCACTGAGGCCGTAACCGATTGAAAGGTAGAAATGCTGGCCAATGACTCTTGCGTTTGCTGGCAATAAGAGGTCTGGAATACCGAACATAGCAGAAGTTGTATCCACAACAAGAATATCGTTGGGTTTTAAAAGAGCTTGCAATTTGTGCGAAAGATAAGTCTGAGTTATTGGAACCTCACTAACGGTTTCCGCAATAGTGTGGAAAGGTTCTTTGGATGCTGGTAACTCAACTTTTGGCACTCTGGAAACATCGACTCTGTGTTCCATTTCATGAAGTACCTCTACGAAACTGATTGGAACGCGTTCTTTGAATCCCACGGAAATATGCTCATGTGTGAGTTGGATGATAGATTCTGGATCCAGTCCCGTGTATAAAGTTCCATGGCCAGCATTAATCTCGTTTACATAGGCACCGACATGCAATACCAAGTCTGCAGTATGGAAATAATCGTAGGTCAGTGGATGGGACTCTTTACCATTATAATCAGCTATGAATGAAGGTGAACTCTCGTCAAGAACACCTTTTCCCATCAAGGTAGAAAAAGCGGGGATGTTTGTCTTGTTGACAAATTCTCTCAATGTTTGAGTTAAATGGAATCTATCAGTCAAGATATCACCCAAAATGACGGGATTCTTTGCTTGGTACAATTTTTCAAGTAGGGCATCTGCGACATCCCTGGCCTGTGGACTTGATGCAATTGAAAATGCTCTTTTTAAGATCTTGTTTTTGTCAAATGAGGCGCTATTGACCGAGACCAACGAATCTTGCATGTCGACTGGCACATAGAGGTAACCAGGTTGATTAGTTCTCAAGATTTCTACAATCAATGAATCTATTTGCTCTGTTGCCTTAGAAAGACTTTTAATGGATTCAACTCTGAGACCACTGTTTTTAATCAAATTTTCGTAAAAGTAGTGATCGCATCTGTCTGTAAGCGATTGCCCCGGAACCAGGTGGTGGATACTTGAACCCTGTTCTTTTGCAGCAGTTGGAGATGTACCAACTATGTGCAGCACAGGAACAAATTCAGCACGTGATCCATTGATAGCGTTGAGTGCACTGAGCTCTCCAACACCAAAAGTGGTAATAACAACCCCTAAGTTATTAGAGGTCCTTGCGTATCCATCAGCCGAATAGGCAGCGTTTAATTCATTGCATCCCCCAATCCATTTGACTTCTGGGACGGAGTAAATATGTTCGAGAAGAGCCAAGTTAAAATCACCAGGTACACCAAATATAGATTTGACACCCAAAGAGGAAATTCTTTTGAAGATGTACTCTCCTAAAGGTATTTGGGCGCTTGATGCAGGAGCTTCTGGGTTAAGTGCGATAGGTGCCATTGAAGATGTAGTTATAAATGACTATTGTTGATGGAGACTCCCATTCCATATCCGAGCCCCAGGCATCAACCAATTGGTCCAACATGCAAGTATTTATACACAAAAAGGTACCAGAACCTCTGTCATTCCTGGGTTCTTAACTGCTATTGAGTGTTCCGCGCTTAATTTCCGACTCTTCTAAAGATCTCTATACAACAATCGCGATTTTTCACAAGTTCGGCTATTCAAGGTGAAAAAAAACTACCATCTCCGAAAAGCGAAGTTCGAGATCTTGGGCATCGATAGCCGAGAATTTGAAATCGGATTATTTGATTACGTAATTGAACCCCCATCTCCGTGCGTGCACGGATGTGAATAATTTTTTTTTTTTTAGAAAAAAAAATTTTAGACATGCATGATAATTAAGTATGAAGATTTGACTTGTTTAAAAGAGGTTTCACTCAGAACAGGAGGGAAGCAGATTGCAATTAGAGAACATGGACGTCTCAAAGTTGAATCTTTCGTCTCTGAGAGACAAGGTGGCCTCCAGTTTGGCTGCCGATGCCAAGGCGAAGGCCGCTCCCAAGCCAAAAAAGTCAAATAAGAAGACAGACGGGAAGCAAGATGGGAAGCCAGATGGGAAGAAAGATAAAAAGTCTGCCCCATTTGATATACAGGCCAAGGCCAACCGCATAATCTCCGAGAACCCCCAGTTAAGGAAGAGGCAGGAGTTGACTAACGCTGCGATAAAAAACCAAAAGAAGCAGGTTTCTCCCGATTCCTATTATCAAAAGAAACCAGATCCTTCCGATCCTCGTTCCCAGAAGAAAGAAGTTGGTAATAACTCCCAATATCAAAAGAGGTCAGACTCATCCAAGCCCCGTTTTCAAAAGAGAGAAGAGGGTAACAATTCCCGTTTCCAGAAGAGCGATGGTGGTAACAAGTCCCAGTATCAAAAGAAATCAGATTCATCCAACTCACGTTTCCAGAAGAGAGATACTCCTGCTAACAATTCCCAGCATCAAAAGAAGCAAGATAGTACCGAAGAGAACGAAAATGATGTGCTTCGTAGAGAGGCTCTTGAGCTCGGTGCGTCAGCTGAGGACCTCAAGCTGATTGAAGGAATTGACGAGGGAGATGAAAGTGAATCTGAATACACCGGAATAGACGCTGACAAAACCTTAACGGAAGATTTGAGCAAGTTCATCAAAGATTTAGGTCTTGGAAAGGGAGACGTCCCCATAGAAGATGACGAAAATGATGACGACGAGGTTGAAGAAGCCGATGAGGAGGAGGACAGCGAGGATTTACAATCATCCGAAATTCAAAATGAGACTCAGTTGTCCGAAGAAGAAGAGGATGAGGATGAGGAAGAAGAAGAACAAGATACTGATAGTATTGACAGTGTTAACAGTGTTACTCCAGAAGAAAACGAAACTCAAGAGTCTGATGTTGAGGTTCCAGAAGCTTCAGAAACTCTTGCTGCACAAGCGCCTACCAACAAGGACAAGATCAGAGATATGTCCACCGTGGTTACGGAAAGATTACTTATACCTGCACGTAATGATTGGTATAACATTGACATTCATCTTGAGCCAACAGAGGAACTTCTCAATCAACAGCAGATTGATAAACTCTATGCAAAGGCAAAAGAAGTCATCGATAAAGAAAATGAAGTCTATTACGAAGAATTCAGCAAGTCATCATCACAAAAGAAGTTCTTGTCGCAAATCTTGACCAATGGTACTCTTAACGATAAGATTTCTGCACTTACATTGTTGGTTCAAGAAGCACCATTGCACAATTTGAGATCTCTCGATACGTTATTCAACATGTGTTCCAAGAAATCCAGAACCGCTGCATTGCAGTGTATTACTGCACTTGTCGATTTATTGGTAAATGGAATCTTACCACCAAATCGTAAACTGAAATATTTCAAGAAACAGCCGCTCACCTTCTCGCTTACCAACGAACAGCTTGCAATTTTATATTTTGAAGATTACCTCAAGGGTCTGTATTTCAAGCTGATTGGAATTCTGGAGATATTGTCACATGATTCAATTGTCTACGTTAGAACTAAAACTGTCAATCATATTTTCAATTTATTAAAGGCCAAACCAGAACAGGAAGCTAATTTATTGCGTCTCGGTGTCAACAAATTGGGTGATATCGACAGTCAAGTCTCTTCCAAGGCTTCACATGAGATTTTGCTTCTGGAACAACAACACCCTGCAATGAAAGAAATTGTTGTGGATGCAGTTATTGATATTGTTTTCCGTAAAAACACAGAGTATCATGCAATTTACTACTCAATATTGACTTTAAATCAAACCATTTTGACAAGGAAGGAAGAATCGTTGTCTAACAAGCTTGTCAATGCCTATTTTGCTCTTTTTGAAAAATTATTGGTCCAAACAGATTCACAGAACGTTGGTAAGTCTCAGGACACAAAAGTGCAAGAAGGTCGCCGTAAGAGAAATTTCAAAAAAGGTAAGAATGGTGGTAAGTCTGTTAAAGATGAAAGAACAAGTGAAGAAATTTTGGAAGAGAAAAATTCCAAGTTATTTGCATCTATCTTGACTGGTTTAAACCGTGCATTCCCATTTTCTAATCTGTCATCCGAAGTGTTCGATTCCCATCTTGATACTCTTTACAAAATCACACATTCCACAAACTTCAACACATCTATACAAGCATTACTTTTAATCCATAACATAGTTGTCAGACATGAACTTGGTGAACGTGTGAGGGATAGATTCTACAGAACTCTTTACGAGTCTTTGTTAGATTCAAGATTGTTATCCTCTTCCAAGCAAGGTATTTATTTGAATTTGCTATTCAAAGCTCTGAAAGATGACAAAGAAACACCAAGAGTTTTGTCCTTTGTGAAAAGAATCTCTCATGTGTGTCTTGGATGGCTGAAGATAGGGGCTGTCACAGGAATGTTGTATCTTTTGATTGAGCTGGAAAAAGCTTCTCCTCAATTGAGAAATCTTTTCACCACTACTCCTGCAGATGGCATACTTGCCAGCAAGGATGGTGAAGAAGAGAATGATGATGACGAAGAAAATAAGGTCAAGCCGGACGCCAGAGAAAGTGTTTATGATTCGAAGAGACGTGATCCAAAGTATGCAAATGCTGACAAGTCATCTTTGTGGGAAATCAATGCCTTCATAAACCATTTCCATCCAACAGTAGCGCTATATGCCAGAAGCTTTGCCGCTGGTCCAGATGAAAGAGAAAACGACTCTGAGTTACAAGTTGTCAAACCAGATTTGGGACTGTATTCTTTGAATCATTTCTTGGATCGTTTTGTATACAAGAAGTTCAAAAGTACCCCAGCTACAAGGGGTGGGTCTATTATGCAACCTCTTGGAGGTTCACAAACTGGTTCTTTACTTGTGAGAGCCACAGGTAATTCTGTCACTGAAATTCCCGCAAACACTGAAGATTGGATTAACAAGAGAGTTGAAGATGTGAGACCTGAAGACAAATTCTTCTATACTTATTTCACTAGCAAGCGTGAAAAGATCAATAGATCTCAATACGACAAGGGTCTTGCAGCGAAAGCTAGAGGAGATGATGACGATGAGGATGGTGGATCGGATATTGACGAGGATACCGTTTGGGATGCCCTTGTCAAATCCAATCCTGATGTCGAAGGCGACGGTGATGATTTCGATGACGATCTGAGCGATTTGGGAGATTTCTCCGACGATGATGATGAAGAAGAGGAAGAAGAAGAACAAGAAGAACAAGACAAAGAACAAGATGAGCTTGAGCAAGAAGACGAGGAAGACGAGGAAGTCGGAAAATACGCGATTGAAAATGAAGACGGTGATGAATCAGATGATGGGGAGTCTTTGGATGAAGAAGATTTGGTTACGATAGAAGAATTCTTGGGTGGATCCGATGATGAGGTCAATGATGAAGATCAGAGCAGTGATGACGATAGTGAACTTGAAACGCAATTTGAAGGCTTTGAAGATGCAGTGGCTGCTGACGATAAGAGTGACTCTGATGATGTAAATGAAGAAGAATCTGACGACTCTGATGATGGTGAGCTACAGGCATTACTTGGAGATGACGATGGAGACGACGAGTATGACAGCGAAGAAATCGAGAACCGCCTTTCTGCCCAATTCGGCCACGGCAAGAAGAGGGCACAAGGTGAGGACGATGATGAGGAAGAAGACGAAGAAGAAGAAGCCAGTAAGAGCTCTAAATCTAAGAGGCAGAAGAAAGTACGTTTGCCTACATTTGCATCAGCTGATGACTATGCTCAGTATCTCCAGTCTTCTGATGAAGAAGAATGACTCTGAACAGTGGTGTCATTACAGGACCGATTACAGTACAATTCTACATATCATAGTAATAAATTTCACACACATTGAAAGTAATTTCAATATTCGTAGTCACTCACACACGGCGCGATCTCACCGATCGGGTGATGCGGATAATGCCGAGTGTTTTTGGGTGTATTTGAGCACTTTTGAACTCTTGAGCCCTTATAGCATGTCACCTTCATTGCCATTTCGTTTTGTGTGCTTGTGCCAAACGCAATCGTAAACTGTACTAGCGAGGCGTCGGAGAAGGTAGACGCGTGCAAGGGGGTAAAAAAATGAAAAATAAATTTTGACACTCAAGAGACAAAAGAGCTCGCGTCGCGTGCAGAAGCCTAGTCCTGGCCAATTACCTAAATAGGAAGTCTGGGGCACGCTTTGGGCCAAAGGTTCTTATGGACCTGCGTTGTGCGCCTCTAGACGCGCGCTAATTCCACAAGAGAGATTACCTGATCTGGATGTTTAGCAACCGTTTTGGGTGCGGGCCGGCCGATCGTGTTTTGTTTTGTGAATGTATAGTGACGGAGTAAGCGACTAGTGATTGATCTTGTGGTTGTTCTTGTTGTCGCTATCCGTTCCGTTGATGATTGCGGCCCGATCAGCAAGCCCGGCGCCGAAAAAGAAGAGCAATTCACCGTGGGATCCGGAAAGCAAGTCCCATACGCAGCAGCAGCCATCTCTGAACAAGACGGATTGCACCACTTCTCGCCTATATTATTCTGCAACCTGCAACCAGTGGTAAGGTAAGGTCTAGCTGATATGGTGTGGTGTGGTGTGGTGTGGTGCGGTGTAAAATGTGTGTCTATCGCCCTCAAATCGCTCGCTAGTCGCCCAGTGAGGCGCTCAGGTTCGCTGCCTGACTGCCTAACCTGACTGCCTGCTTCGCCTGCCGAACCTGCGGGCCCCTGGCCCCTTCGGCTGTGTTTTACTGTTTTTCCTGTGTAACGCTTTTTAACTTTCAGGCGCGCGCCCAATGCGCGCGGGTCGTGCGCCAAGCACCGGAAATGCCACTGGACGTGCATCAAACGCGCTTGGGGGTCTTTGTTTTTGTTGTTCAAAGCATTTTGCTTCTTGTGGTACGTCCTCGTCCCCCCCCCCTCATCGTCATCGTTATTGTCATCGTCACCTGCGCTGCCGCTGCCGCCCTCTAATCCTTATAGAACACGTCCTTGTTCTTTGTTCTTGTTTTCTCAGAGGTTTATCCGTTTCCTCCGACGCAATCACGGCCCGTGCACTCGAGCCTTCTGCTATAGCAGAAATTGCTGAATCTGTCCGTCCTACTCGGTGGAGTATTGTACTGTACTGTACCATCTTATATCTTATCTTCTTGTGTGACACAACTCGAAGAAGATGCAGCATATATCGCGCGCCGTGTTTGGCTTGTGGCACCCTCTGGCGGATTGTTGCTTTTCCTCACCGTGTATCAACTAAAGCTGAAAGCTCGGTCATATCCTGCTGATCCGTCCTATGTTTCTCACTTTCTCTTGCAGGATCTAGACGTTTTCAGACCACCCGATAGGTGATAATCAATCTCTGATGCTTAAAGTAAGATTATTACTTAGAATTTGCCGATGTACAGTACAACTATTCGAATGTAAGTTTATCGCCCCTGTCCTGTATGCGTGTAATATGTACGTTGATGTGAAGCGCTTCAATGCTACCGGCTCCTTATTGTTCTTCCGTTTTCCGTCTAGGTCTCTTTCTCGTTTTGTACTCTTGCGCTTGCGCTTGCACATGCCCTTTCCCTTGCCCTTGCACGTCTAGATCATTGTGTTTCTTTGTAACTCAAAACCACACTTCTTGTCAGCTGGTTGTTGCCAAGATCATCGCAAAAACAATCAACGACCTCTGAAATACCTGACGTATTCACTTTCATTTCCTATTCTTCTCCCGTTTTGTGGCTATCTGCTATCTGCCACTCACTCTAAGTTTGTCCGTAGATCCCACAAGCCCTTTGGTTGTTGTTTTCTCTGAGCCTTCACGTATAGCGAGTGGCCCTTAAAAGGTACATAACAACTTGACCTGCAGCCGTTAGACAAAACGCACACCCACACTCATTTCCAACTTATATCTGCGTCTCTCATTTGAAATCAATACCTTCGTCAAAGTAGCCTGATCCTCTCTTTGCAGCACGGTCCACTCTGTCTGTCTTATTCTTTAAGCTTGAATTCACTGATAGATGCATCGAATCCCATTGACTTAAGTCCAAACAATCAAAATCTATCAAACCAACTGATATTCACTCCTTCAATCATATCCAGACTCCTATTTTACGTATACCGCACCATCTGCATCTCAAAATAACCCACTCGCTCACTCACTCATTTCAATAAAAAGCAAACATGTCTATGACTCCATTGGCATCAACTCCTGTGGCTGAGCGTCACGCAAATTTCACAATTCCGGGAAAAGTATCTTCAAGCAAACACCAAACAGTTCCATCAGTAGCAGATTTTACACCTCCTCCTAGTCAGCAAAAGCTATCTCGCCCATATAAGGGAGAAGGTGCACCATTGATAATAGATATCTCTCTCAACGACTCTGGTGAAACCATCTTTCAATGCCATGACACAGGTCACACATTTACAAGAGGGACAGATTTTGAATCACCTGTTTCTACAATGAATGAACAGTCATTCAGCTCTCTGAAGAGGAGATCCACAGATAACTCCATCGAATATAACCCCGCTTCAACATCCTCGTCAACATCATCACTCACGGGTCTAAATGTTGATCTTGTAGAAGGCGGTAAGAATTCTACTCCATTACCACCTTCAAAGAAAAAGCGTCCTCTTACAGAAGGAGCCCCTACAGATTCGCAAGCAGAAATCTGGTCGCAAGATGTAGAAGAAGCATTTCAAGAAGCTTTGGCTATCATACCCAAGCAAGGCCTGACAAAAATCAAAGTTAGCGGCCGTGTTTGTGGACGCAACGAATTGATTTCTGACTACATTTTTCACAAGACAAAGAAGAGTAGAACGAGAAAACAAGTTTCATCTCATATCCAAGTGATCAAGAATCTCAAGAAAGATGAAGTTCTGGTCAAGCTGATTAGAAATGGACCTGAAGATCTACCTGAAATAAAAAACAAATTTGATGAGGTATTTTCGGAGATAACTTTTGCCAAATCTATGGGCACAGGAAAGTCTTCACCTTCGTTCTCATTGCCATCGTCAGCTTCGTCGTACACATCTTGGGATAGCACCAAAGCCGGTGATCAGAAGCCCAATGCTAGTCCCAGTCGCAACGGACCCACGTCATCGCAAAACACAAGATCATCGTTGCCAGCGCTTCGTGTATCGGCGAACTGGCAACCTATTCCTGAAGACGATGAGATCTCAAGTGAAGATGATATCAATGACATGACCACTAGCACCACCATTGGCCTGCACGAGACTGTACAATCACCAATATCTAAAGAAGCAATGTCGAAGATATCTGTGGGTTTCCAACAATTACAAATGGATATCACTAGTTCAACAGGTATTGAAAATCGTCACGTATTCTCACACGCCATGAGATATTCAAGTACCACGCAAGAATTGATATTTGATAATCCATTAAAAATAAGAAGAAACGCTGACATCTCTAAGAGATTTCCCCATTTCTATAGGTTGATCCATGAAATCCTTCAATCTTTCAATGGATCATCTGAAGTTCAATCTTTCAAAGGCGATAAAAGCTTCGACAACCCACAGACATTAGCTGCTGAAAAATCAATTCCTCCTCTTCCAATTGTCCATGGGATGGTCAATATTTTACCCCCTCCACCCAATTCTTCTTTGTCAAGTGGTAATTACAATTCCTCTTTTGTGCTCAATTTGAAATCTTTGCCTCTGAACGATACTCATTTGTGTGCTTTGACTGTTATTTATTCTTTTGGTAGAGAAGTTTCCACGACTATCGATAAATTGAAGATCTCAGCTGTCACCAGATCTGACTCTGAATCCAAAGATGTTGTGTTGCCTGTCACTTTCGCAACTGAATACTGGAGCGATTTTTTTTCCAACATGTATAGATTTATTTCTAACACGGAGAATATTCCAGAAGAGCACATCAGCACAAATGATGAATCAACCACGGGCAAACTCATAAAGGAGGCAATCAAAGGCATAACAATGAAGCAAGTTATCTTTTCTGTGACGCCGGAATTCCATGCTTCGAATAAGACTTCAACTTTGGCACTGGATGACATCGAAAGAACCAACCTCAGATCAGTCATTCTTTGGGAGTTCTCGAAGTCTCAATTATTTGAAGATGCTACGGTTTCCTTGAGATTCCTTCATCTCCCACAATACGTAGAACAATCTGGACCTCAACAGGATCTTTCAACTCAATTACAACTACAAGTGCAACAACAGTTCAGAGAATCAACACCCGGTGTTTCTGGGCACTCGCTAACTCCACAGGAAACGTGTTCCTCTGGGGCAACGGTCTTGGCGTATGCAGGATCTTCATTGGATGAGCAAAATGGGCAAAGTGAGCAGATATTGAAATATGAAACCAATGACAGATTCCCATCGTCATTAACTTATAGCGCTGACCACTCCCAGCCTCCTCATCTTGGTGATCTCTTGACTCCTTTATCTTCGGCCTCGACGGCTGTGTCATCTCAATCCATTCTGAGAGACCAACAAGAGATGTCAATGATTGAAAATGGTCTTCATCATCACAATTATCATCATCAGCCTCACCCTCAGCAACCAGTGATGCCAATTTCACCCTACATCAAATCTGAATTCAATAATATGTCTTTACGCGAAAATTTTCTACCGGATGTTATATCAAATGACGGTGGAATACCACTAGAAGATGTTCAGCATGGATATACGGGGCTCTTGGTCAATCCAGATTCTACGAACTCCCCGCTACCTTCGTTACATGCTACTCAGCCCCATTTTCAACATCTGCATGTCGCAACCGCAACAAACGCCATGTTCGATGTAACACTTGGAGACCATCTCATGGAGACTGCTATTCCAACCACAACTCCAAATTTCAAGGAATACTTTTTTGATTGAGTGGTCCATATGTATCATTCTTCACATTGCTTTTCATTTTATACTGCTTTTTTCCTATTCGATTTCTCTTTTTCAATCGCGTCTTTACTGATATTATTCAGTATTTTTTTTATTCCTTACATTTATATTATTTCCGGTGTACCCTATGTGATCTTTAAATATTTTTAAGCTATGTCCTTTATTTTCCATAATTGTAGATCAAGTATTCATAAGAACTCTTTCCAAGAGGTGACAATGGTACACTCGGTGATTCATTGAAAGTATCCGAGTTCAGATTTGCAGGGCCATTTGAAAATAAACAAAAACAATGTAGTTCAGAAATTTAAAATTTCGAAACATATTCATAATATAAATTCACATGAATAGTATGTAAAATATTATAGATTCTTATGAAAAGGCTATTTAGTCTTTGATGATAGGAATCGGACCAGTAGTAACAGTGTTTTCTGATTGTTGGATCCTATCTTAGGATTTCGGCTATATTTTATTGAAACCAGAGTATGCACAACAATTTTAAAGTCGCGAGGTGACGATAAAAAAATTTCTTCCCTTCCACCTCACATAGTTTACGGCATAAAATATAGCAAGAATTGGACTAAAATAGGGTACGTATCTTACAAGGAGAACTGGGGTGGCCAGATTGAGTCGAAGGAATTTCAATACAAGGTTGGAGAAGTAATAACACAGAGGTATGAAACAGAATTGTTTATGGATTTTTGAGGTTATTATATAGCATTATAATTATGTATTATTGAAGATGCCATTTTTTATTGATTTATTCGTCATCCTTCAACAAAGCTTCTCTCTTGTCGGACAATCTTTGTTGTCTTCTTTCACGAGCAGCTCTGTTTCTCAATCTTCTAGCATCGGCTTCTTCCTTGAGGGCCTTTTCTCTGGTAGCGTCAGCCTTTGCTTGAATAACGTGTTCGACTAAAGCTCTCTTGTGTTTGAAAGAGTTACCTTTAGCGGATTTGTATAAGGAGTGGTATAAATGTCTGTCGATCTTACCAGCAGCTCTGTACTTGGCCAAAAGTCTTCTCAAGACTCTCAATCTTCTTAACCACAAAACTTTGGTTGGGAAACGAGCTTCGGCAGTACCCTTTCTCTTACCGTAACCGGTGTGTCTACCACCTCTTCTGGATTCAGCTAAAGCTCTAGCATGAGCTCTAGAGTGGACAGTAACTGGCTTCTTGACAATTGTACCGTTTCTGTAAAGTTTTCTGATAGCTTGTCTAGAGTTGGCTTGAGCGATTTCAGAGGTTTCATTTGGATCTAACCAAACTTTTCTCTTACCAACATTTAAGACAGAGGCTGCAAGTCTCTTCTGAGTACGGAGGTTAGCCCTATAGGAAAAATAATTTCATGTTAGTAAAAGTGATTCAAAGATTTTTTTTTTTTGAGTCGAGTACGAGTGGAGTTGAGCAGCAGTGCATGTTACAGCACCAATAGAGAGAGAAAGCAAATTGAAAATGATTTGTCCAGTTGAGCGGTGATTGTAGGGGGACATGGAGTAAATGCAAATGATTCGATGTAACTAAGATTTTGGCATGTTTGATGAAGAGTGAAACTTTTCCCCTCGTGGGTGTATGACTGAAAATAGGTGCTCAACAAGTCCTGTGAAATAGTGGGAGATGGATACAAGTAGACTCGGTGTGCATTTGAGAGCTCATCTCGCTGTTTGCCCATATAACTTTGTACGATTCTGATTCAAATATAAAAATTTCTCTCTTCAACAAGGGTGCTCTTTCGATGGAAGGTCACTGCTCTCTTGGTGGCATGGGCCACGCTGCAACGCACGCACGAACGAGCTCAAACTCGACTGTGGTGGGTGGGAACATACATTTTTGATTATTGATGATCTTAGGATGACTGTTCACGCTGATGAAGAAATCGGGAACACCTCTTGAAATTGATAACTCAAAATTTGGTGATGTACAAAACGTGAAAAGTGCTAGCTAGCCTGGGCTCCCTGCCCTCAGCCTGGAGGATCCCCTGCGTAGAGCAGAGACTCCCTCACCCACACCCAGTGACTACTCTCTGGCCCCTGCGAGAGAGAGCGCTCTCTGCCCGCTGACTGTGGAATGGCTGTGGAATCTGTCCCGCCGGTCTTTCGCGCTCTGGGAGCCTGCCTGTTTCTGCTAGTTTCTGCCAGTCTCTGCTACTGGGGAAAAACAGGCGCGGCGGTGCGAGGTGTACACCGTTTAGTGCCTTTTCGCTGGTCGAGACTTCCGTTTGCGGCCACGGTCACCGACACCTGTGCACGACCCGCGATTCCGAGCTTTTTCTCGCGAGGGGTCGAGGGCTCGCGCGCGAGCCCTCTCTCGAGGCACGTGATGTCGTTTTGAATTATATTTTTTTTTCTTCTTTTCCCAATGAGGAAGGTAGTTTGGGCTTACTGCAGCAAAGTGTAAAAAAATTTAGACAATACAATTTGAGAATTTGATTTTAGAATTTGGGAATTAGACAGGTTCTGATAATTTTGGTATTTGGCTGATCCTCTTTGACCCCTCTTTGAGTCAGCATTACATCAAGTCACCCTTCATCCCACACACAGCAATGGCCCACTCGCTCAGATCCAAGTCCAAGGTGCGTGCTAAAAGCATAAAGAGAAATGGCCCAGAGAGGCAGGCGAAAGCACTCGCTAGACAGGAAAGACTGGCAGAAAAGGTGCAAAAGAATCTGCTGGAGCAGAAACTTAAAGCCAGAGAGGCCGCAAAAGCGGAAGGCGACATGGAGGTCGAGACTCCAGACCTGAATGAAGACGAGGCCAAATCATCTAAGAAAATCTCCACATCCGGCTGGAGATCAAGTGGAAACTCCTCTTACAAGAGAACCCATGCTAAAAAGAGAAAGTCTCACACTAAATTCTGATTAAGGTACCATTGCTTGGAATCCGCATTCAACCAAGTAACACTATAAACACCAGCTCAATCTCTTCCATTTGACACAGTTGAATTCGATACTCGACCCCTCTATGGTTCTGGTGTTGTACGCTGAATCTCCCCTCCCCACACCCCACACACAGACAATCGCCCATTCATCTTTTTTTTTCCTTTTCCAAACCACATATGACCGCTGTTGATCCAACAAATCAACAAAATCTCGATACATACAATACTACCGTTTCTATCATTTGTCCCTCAAAAGCAAAGACTTACGCTACCTCTAATCTTTTGCAAATAGAAAATTAATAAATATCAATTATGTACAAAAAATGCCTGTCTACATTTTTTTTTCTAGCTATGTTACTAGTAATAGAGCCCTCTATTAACTTGGGTTCACACCCTTTTTAGTCTCTGATCTTTTTGGATCTGCTGCAGGTTTAGTTCCTGTGGCGGGGTCTCCCTCAGCCAAATTGCCTAACATATCCCGAACTTTGATGAATGTACCGGCGGCTTGGTTTTGATGGTCGATCTGTGAAAGGCTGCTGATGCTCTTTGAGGACGAGAGACCAACCCCTAGACCGCTCCCTGCACCACGCCTTCCAGATACATCAGCATCTCCAGCATCATGATGATCTGTAAGTTCACCGGAATCTAACAGATCACCATCAATATCGTCTTCTCCATCAAGGATATAATCATCATCTTCTTCATCTTCGTCATAATCATCGTCTTCATCATCATCATCTTCATCGTACTCATTGTCGTCAATATAATCGGCATCCAGTTCCTCATCGTAGCCGTCATCGTCCAGAGCATCCAATTCGATTGCATTGGCTTGACCAACCTCGTCGAAATCATCATCATCCTCATCGAAGGTCCTGTCATGAGACTCAACAATCTTCTCGCTATCCTCAGTTGGCTGTCTTCTCGGTGAGCGACTGAAGAAAGATACTAGTCTAGGACTTGACGGCGTGGTTTTGGGTGATGATGGTTTATTACCATTTCCGGAATTATCAGCACCCACATTGTAAGAAGAACCAGATATAAGGCTTCCTGCACTGTTAGCACGAGTTCTATTCTGTTTCTGTTGTCTCAATAACTCTTCATCAGAGTCATCATCACTTAAATCATCCAAGTTGACAATAGGGTCTCTCCAATAACTAACATCCGTGTAATTCCCACTTGCACTGGTGAATTTATGCTGGCTTGCACTCTTGATATTGACAGGTGGGAAGAATTGGTCCACCAGTTCTCCAATAGACACATACGATGACTTATAACCAGTCATCTCTAGCAACTCCATATGAACCTCTCCATCTGGATTAATAGTGAAAATTCTAGACGATGGAATACCTACACTTCTATAGGACAAGGCATCTGTAATTTTATTTCCAAAACCAGCGTAGAACGGAGTATTTGGATTATCAGAGGAAAATGCAGCTCTAATACCTTTGTGATATTCTTTCACTTCTTTACTAATATCAGTATTCTCATCAGTGACTCCAATATCATCAACCAGTGCGGTGGGTTTTTCCGAAGTGTTATTTTCTAATTGGGCGATAAGATCATCGGAACTGGCAAATCCAGTGTCAAAAAGACCTATGCTCGAGATAGATCCAGCTCTTTCCTGTCCGTGGTTTATGGATGCATCATAAAGCGATTTGATATCGGTTAAACATGCCATTTTGAACACTTCTGGCTTCTTGAGCACAATTTCTCTTCTTAATGCAGCGATCGTTCGATCAGGTGACAAAATCACGGGACCCGCTGGCAATTTCAGTCCTTCCTGTAGTATACCTTGCAAATATGATCGAGTCGTATCTGCAAGACCAACCGATCTTGCTGTCAAGTACATGATATTATAACCGTTTTCTTGAATGTCAGTGAATAATTTGGCAACACCCACATGTGTCCAATCTCTTCCCAACATGGTAAGAACATGTCCCAATGCATCTGATTTGGTGATAGTTCCATCTATGTCTGAAATCACAATTGGAACATTGTATTTCCAAAGAAAAAGTTTGGCAGAAATGACAGATTTACCGTTATTAACGCTGAATTTGATATCGTTCTCACCTGGTTTCAAAGACAAACATTTCAGCTGTTCAGATGATAATCTCAGAGTCTTGAAGTAATGACTGGGATCAAGAGGACCCGTGGAATACTTGCCTGTATCCGTATTGATATCAGAGACAATGGATGAATCGGGTGATCCTGGTGTTTCGGGAGGAGAGTCGGGAGAAAGCGAGCTATCTGTTAGAGGTGAGTGGGTGGCTAAACCGAGATCATCAACACCTAGTTGTAATGTTTCTTCCGCTAGAATTCTGATTGTGCCATCCAAGTCTGTATTTATCAAAGTCTTCAGATCCACATCCTCACCGAATTCTTCTCTTAAAAGCTGTTTTAAAACTTCGCTTGACTCTTTGATATCTTTATCGTTACTCTTATAACCTTGAGCATCCAGTAACACATCCCCATTCACATCCACTTTCGAAGGTATGTTTTTCTTAATCAGCTTCTTGGATATCTCCTTTGCTCTAAGTATGGAATGAGAGGCAGAAGCTGCACTTGCTGCGCTACCTTGTGGCGTGCCTGGGGTGGTACGACTGGTCTTTGTTGCTAAATCTGGATGGAGTGACTCTGAAGGCAGCACTGGCGGCGTAGACGAGGGTCTAGCTGGAGGAACACTGGATGAGGAACTGATAGGCTGGGATTGAGAAGAACTGGACAGTGAAGGACTTGCAGCAGGCTCCACACCTTCACCTATATCTAGGAACTCTGGTTCTTGCAATGCTGAATCCGATGTGAGAGACTTCGGACTATGAGAAGGTGAAGATGCTGGGCTTATCACCGGAGATGTTTGCAGGTCCAAGGGAACTTCTCCCTCTGTCTGGAAGACGAAAAATGCTTCACCACCGTCTCCGATCTTGATGGGGAGGTCAGTGGGCTCGTCGTTCACAATGAAAGTGACTCTATTCTGGCTCGGTCTCAGCAGTTGGAACTTGCCGAACCGCACATGGAACGGAGAACAGGCGAGCTCACCATCTTCCTGTTCCACCACTATCACGTCAATGGCCCCAGAGAGAGTAGCTGGGTTTATGGAACTCAGAGTCTTGGATACAGACCCAATTGCTCTTCCAACATACTGCATTGTTTGAACCTGTAAAATGCGATCTATGTCAAAGCAAGTTTTAACTACCTGACTAATTCACCAATCTATTGGCGGGACAGTTGTGATATGTGACGAATGGCTCGGGTAGTAGTGATTATCCACTAACAAATGCAGTAATTGTTGGTTGTCAAAGCAAGAAACCGAGTCAATTATCAATTATCACATGACACGATGTCTGATTTACGGTACAGCCTCTGCTTGTGGAAAAAGCACATTACACATGTACGGCCTTGCTGCACGTTTAAGAGAGCCATACAGTGATTATTGCCCGCGGTGTCGATCGACGCAGGCGCTAAATTTCTAACCATTGTTTAGGTCCATTAGTACATATTATATTAGAATTAGGGGCTTTCATTAATTATTTAGGTACGTAGCAGTACAGTGCAGTGCTGTACGGCATACTGTGTAATTACATTAATACGAGTTCGTGATTCATTCGATTGCTTAATTAGCTGCGGCGTTGGTCTTAGCAGTGATTTCAGCTTGTTTGACCAGATTGGCTGGAGCGTCCATGACGTCGAGCATTAACTCAACGACTCTGATTTTGTCAGGGGTTTGGAATTCTGGATCATTGAAGGTTTCCTCAACTTCACCGACAGTGGACAGTTTCTTGTATTCATATTTGTGATCTCCGGCAAACAATGGAAGAAGTAATGAGTGATCCCATGGTTGGATCTCATTGTATTGAGCAGTTGGACCATGGATCAGCTTTTCGATGGTGTAACCGCTGTTGTTCAAGACAAACAAATATGGGTTAGTATGCCATCTACACATGGTTGAGATTTCTTGAACTGTCAACTGTAATGAACCATCACCGACAAACAAAACGACTCTTCTGTCTGGATGCTTATCTTGTGCGGCCATTACAGCACCTAAAGTGGCACCAACAGTGTATCCAATGGAACCCCACAAGACTTGTGAGATACCAATGACATCCTTTGGGAAATGAGTCTGGACAATACCGAAGGCACTTGTACCGGTCTCGGTGATCACAATATCACCTTGACGCAAGAAATTAGACACTCTTTGCCATAACCAGTGTTGTTTAATTGGGGTAGCGGGATCTTGCTTTGCAAGATTTCTGTACTCAAATGGAGATGTTGGCAAAGCAACAGGAGTGTAATCTTTAAGAACAGGGGGTAAAGTCTTTGTCAATCTTTCCAGGACAGACTGCATTTGCAAGCCTGGGTAAACTGCGTTTCTGATTTTGTTATGATCGGAATGGAACTCAACAACGTTCTTGGTGTGATATTCATATGAGAAGGATCCTGTGTTGAAATCAGATAGTAAACCACCGATGGAAAGAATCAAGTCTGCAGATTCGACGGCCTCTTTAACATCTGGGCTGGATAAGACACCAACATAAACACCACCAAACCTTGGATGAGTCTCATCAATACCAGATTTACCCATAGGTGTGGAGAAAATTGGGAATTGGGTAAGATCAGCTAACTTTGCAACAACTTGTTGAGCTTCATGTCTTAAAGCACATGCATCAACTAAAATGACAGGGTTCTTTGCGGCAACAACCATATCGGTGACAATGGAGACAACTTCATCTTCAGCTTCTTTGTCATTTACTGGAGGTTGTAATGAGATTGGGGTAGATAACAATTTTTCTGGAACTTTCAATTCTACCAAATCAGTAGGCAATCCTATGTAGACAGGTCTTTTGCTAATAATTGCCTCTTTGAACATTCTATCGAATTCAGCTGGAGCTGTGAATATGTCGTCAATAACTGCAGTCTTGTGACTGATTTTCTTAGACATTTCGTAGAATGCATTGAAGTCACCATCACCCAAAGTGTGATGCAATAACAATTTGTTTTGTCTAGCCTTGGTGGATGGAATACCAACAAGGTGAACCAATGGAACATGCTCAGCATAGGCACCTGCAACACCGTTAAGTGCACTCAATTCACCTACACCAAAAGTGGTGATGACACAAGACAATCCATTGATTCTTGCGTAAGCATCAGCAGCATAAGCCGCATTCAATTCATTGGCATTACCTGCCCAACGCAATTGATCGACTTCATAAACGTGATCCAACAACGCAAGGTTGAAATCACCTGGGACACCGAAAATGGTGGAGACACCGAGCTGCTTCAGTCTTTCAAAAACGTAGCGGCCAAGCGTGATTTGTGTTTCTTCAACAGTCATGTCTTTTTTTTTTAAATTTGTACTATGATGATTAGTTTTATATGCAATATAAACCTATAAGCTTAATCGATATGAAAGAATATTTTACAAAGATACCACATATTGATAATGGAGGCTATCAATGAGTGCTTATATATCAAACAGCAACTTTTCAACTACACATATATCGGTCCAGCAGAACCCGTCGTACTTACAAAGTCACTCGTAGGCAAAACATACGTTTGACGGATAAACGTTCCAGGCGCATATAGGATAACGCCACTCCAGAAGCTCTAGGGTACAGAAAGCGCCAAACAATGGCGCAGGATACCCGCGCACAGCCCACCCTGCGGAAAAACTCGCTCATTTTCTACTGCCGTATCCGCGAAAACTTTCTTTTTCGTTCTTTAATTATCCGGCTGACTACGCCGGCAAACGATTAACGCTTCGATATACCCGCGGGCATACCCTGTGCCTACTCAGTGAGTGCTTTGCTAGTTAGTTACTTGGTTGATTGGT
>BCGL01000006.1:41718-102615 GCA_001599255.1 Wenyingozyma succiphila | reverse complement strand
CCTTTCTATTTTCTATTTCCATTTTCTCTATGGTTTCACTTGGCATTGTTTGAGGTACGTATACACCACTGTGAAATTTTGTCGGTACTGGGAATTGTGTGCAGGGGCAACCCGTGTCGCACGGGTGCACTCAATGACCCTCTAAAGCCGCCCTGGCGTCCTCATTGGCAGCCGAATAAATGTTCCAGGTATGGTGTTGCGGCTCTGGCTTCAGGTATCTCAGTTGCCGTCCCCAGACTCCACCAAGCCAACGGAAGCCTTTCGGGACACTAGGGTTAGTCCAATGGATCATTGAGACTTGGTAGGACATTGTTGGGACTTTTTCTTTTGTCGTCGCTTTTTGTTGTCCTTGTCTTGTCTTACCTTGTCTCAATTTTTTTTTTGGGGGCTGGAATTTATATTTCATAATTTTACATAACTCATTTTTCCGGCCTRAATCCGGGATTTGGAGACTCAATGTGGATCATGGGGACAGTTAGTGTACCTCCCATGCTGCTAGAACCTCTTAAATCCCGTTTTTAAGGTCCTAATTTTCTGGGAGGGGAACCCCGTCAYTTTTTTTTCTTGGATCCATATTTTCAAAGCGCTTTTGCATGCGATTGAGCACGTTTGGCACGCTACCGTCTATATTGGTCTGTGCGCTGAGCCGACCTCAACATCTAGGAATTGCTGTTTTGTTCTGGTTGCTATTATTGGGCGAGTTATGAGGTCCTCAAAAACACCATAATTAAGCTTCCTTGTGGTATAAAGGTCCTTTGTTGCAGATCAACAAAACACTTCGACACACCCGTGCACATCTAGGGATATTGCACAGCCTCGAAACTCCAAAAACATTTGCGATGCCACATCCGTGCACCATATACACCCAAATTCCTCCAAATCCACCCAACTCCCCACCCCTCACGCAGGCCCACCACCACCGTCAATCGACATCCGTGCACCCGTCACCACGCTCACCACGCAGGAAACAAGAGGGCCAGCCCTTGTTCAGGACTAGAATATACCTCACRCCAGCCTTGTCCCTAAGAACAGCTGGTACCGAGTGTCTGAATGTTCCAATAGTCTGTACTTCTTGATGCAGTCACGGCCCAAGAGGTGGGCTGTTGTGTGCGCCGCGGTTTGCGCTACACATTGTGCTATTTTGCGGCAATCTGCAGAGCGCCCAGCGCTAATTAAGACCGACTTTGTTAAATTTAAATTGCAATTACTATGGGGAATTTACAGGTCTACAGGGTAGCAAATGGAAATCATACGCAAAAAGGACTTTTGTTTAAAATTTCGCAAAAAAAAAACGTGAAATCAACGAAAATCGCAAAAATCGCAAAAATTTGAATTTCAAAAATGCAAAAACGAAAATCGAATTCGTGAATTGGGATTTCCAAAATCCAAAATCGAAAAAAAGTGTTTGGAACGAGAAATATCAAGGGGGGGACCTTTACTTTTGAGAAAACGAGCGAAAATGGGCAAAATCGAGCAAAACTCGAGCAAAACCCCGCGCTAGGCGATTTGGGGGTGTTTTGTGCCGTAAATGGCGGCGGCTGTACAAACGGTGTGAAGTAGCCAGCAGCGCTGGCGCAAAGTTGCACAAACGAACTACATGCCGGCGCTCCCAGCTTGTCTCTGCGATACGTCGAAGGCGATTTAGACAAGAGGCACTTTCAACCACTTTTGGACACTTCGTCCAGGTTTAATAACTATGGGAGCTTAACTATGGGCGACTATGAGCTTAACTATGGGAATTTGGTTTGTCTTTTTTTTTGTGTTTTTTGTTGTGTTTTTTGCGACTTGCGACTTTGTGACTTTTGTAACTTTTGTGTTTTTTTGTTGTTGTCTTTTTTTGCTACTTACGGCTGTGTCGCATTTGTTGTGGCCTAGACTTTGTTCCATACTTTTTGGGTGCGGGCCACAGAAAAATAGAATAAATAAATAAAATAAATCAATAAATAAATAAATAAATACGTAAATTTTGTGTACGACTACATATATAGGGGTTACATGGTAATTTAATTTTACAAGTGCAGCTTCAATTTCATTGTCATGAGTGCACAAATGGTACAAATCGGCAGAGGGAAGCCAGGTAAGTAGGTGGTGTCGAGTGCAGGGACGCTCCAGAGTGCATAGAGGCGCTCAGACACCCTTTGTGCTCCCTTTTGCCTATATTTTGGGGGTTCACTTTGAGTTCAATTGGCATCTTTCCAGGTATGTTTAGACCATTGTTGGAGCCAAGAAAGTATGGAGCATTGAATGTTGGGACGCCCGGTGCTAATTGGGAACATTCAACTGCTCAATTGGCTTCCTTCTGACCTTTTCTATTTTCTATTCCCATTTATTTTATGATTTCACTTTGAGCTCCATTGGCATTTCTCCAGGTATGTTCAGACCATTGTGGAAGCCAGGTAAGTATTAAGCATTGAATGTTGGGACGCCCAGCGCTAACTGGGAACATTCAACTGCTCAATTGGCTTCCTCCTGACCCTTCTATTTCCATTTCCTTTATGGTTTCACTTGGCAGTTGATAGGTACGTATACACCACTTTGAAATTTTGTCGGTACTGGAAGTTGTGTGCAGGGACATCCCGTTTTGCAGGGGTGCACTCAATGACCCTCTAAAGCCGCCTTGGTGTCCACATTGGCAGCCGAATAAATGTTCCAGGTATGGTGTTTTTGCTCTGGCTTCAGGTATCTCAGTTGCCGTCCCCGGACTCCACCAAGCCAACGGAAGCCTTTCGGGACACCAGGGTTAGTCCAATGGATCATTGAGGCTTGGTTTGATGCTGCTTGCTCTTGTCCTTGTGTTGTCCGACTTTGTCTCAGTGATTATTTTTTTGGGGGCTGGAATTTATATTTTATAATTTTACATAACTCATTTTTCCGGCCTAAATCCGGGATTTGGAGACTCAATGTGGATCATGGGGACACCTAGTGTACCTCCCATGCTGCTAGAACCTCTTAAATCCCGTTTTTTAGGTCCTAATTTTCTGGGAGGGGAACCCCGTCACTTTTTTTTCTTGGATCCATATTTTCAAAGCGCTTTTGCGTGCGATTGAGCGCGTTTCGCAGGCTTTGCGCTGTTGCTGTGTGTGCGCTGAGCCGGTCTCAACATCTGGGAACTGCTGTTTTGTTCTGGTTGCCATTATTGGGCGAGTTATGAGGTCCTCGAAAACACCATAATTAAGCTTCCTTGTGGTATTGTAGCCCTTTGTTGGAGATCAACAAACCACTTTGGCACATCTGTGCACCGCTTAGACTGCACAGCCTTGGAAAATAGTGCAAAAACATTGCGCAGAATGATGCATCCGTGCACCATGTGGGGAATTTTAAATGACAAAGCACTTTGTTTTAAGATTTATGTATAATGATAAAATGTATTTATACAATTGCTTATTTAGCGAAATGTAAATTTATATCAAACCATTGTCTTCTTTTAACTTCATCAATGGATAATGCTTTATTTCCATAAGTCAAAGGGGCAAACAAGATGAATCCTGAAATGATTATACTCAAGAGTAAAATGATTGTTGAAATATAAGGAATCAAGAATAATTTTTTTTCATTTGTGGTTGAAATCTTGGTTTTGGTTTTGGTTATTTGTATTGTGTTTTGAGTAAAGATGAATTCCACTAATGCACCACTGAATAAAGCAGCTAATAAATGAGCAGGTAAGTAATGATGTAAGAATTTTTGTCTTGACATTAAGAAAAAAGGGAAATAATGAGTTGCCCAACCTGAGAAGAAAAATCCAATATTCAGGTATAATCTATTTCTTGCTGAATCATTCAAGATATAGACATTTCTTCTTCTTGTTAATTGATCAATCAATAGAATAACCAAGAACCCAATCAATAGAATGACTTCAATCCACCATCCAATGATATTACCAATGAAATAAATTTGTTCACGAGTTTCATTTTTTGTCCAAAAACTAACACCACTAATACTTAATGGCCAACTTAAAGGATCAGAAGCAAAAGGATGTTCACTTGATAATTTATTATTTTGTTCAAACATTATAATTTGTAATTCCCACCATTTTCTTAAAAATGGTAATTTTTTAATTTCTTTTGAAATATATTCAGCTCTTGGACCTTTTAAATCAATAATTTTATCAACAGTCCAATAATTATCTGAATCTCCAACTTTTTTATTACCATTAACTTCTTGTTGACCAAATCCCCATTCTGGTAATAAATGATGATTTTGAGTCCATAATGTAACAATTGTTGGAACATGGAAAAGTTTAAAAATTGATGCTTTTGTCTTTAAAACATCATTTTTTCTTTTATCTAATGGATCTAATCTAAATAAAGTATCATTAAATCTTGAACCATCTGCATCTTCGATATTAATTACTGTAAATTCTTCATTTGTTGGATAACTTGGTGATGCAACATCATGAGTTAATAAATAACCATTTGTATTTAAATGTTTTAATCTAATAATATCACCTTGTAAAACTTGAGTATGATCATTTAATAATTCAAATTGTGGAATTATTTGCCAATAATTATTTGAATCTTTTAATGAAATATCATTTGCATCAACACATGTAACTTGTTGACCTTGTGATGAAATTCTACCATCATCATAACGTAATGGATAATAAAAAGGATGAGAATGTAAATAAGAATTTGTATCTTTATGTTTTAAAGTTATAATATCATAATATTCAATATTTTTTGCTTCTTTAGCTAATGGAGAATCACCTAAAGTTTCTTGAAATTCTGGTGACATAAATGAATCACCAGGACCAGATTTTGTTAAGATTGCAAAATGAATATAAAACCATCCCAAATAAATTATAAATGGTAAAATAATTAAAGCAAAAAATCTTGCATAAAAATGTTTTGCAAATTGTTCTAATGTTAAACCTTTTTTAAAATCTAAAAGTCTCCAAAGATCCCAAATTACTGGAACACCAATTGAAATAAAAGTGAAAACACCAACATATTTTGTTGAAATTACAAAAGATAATGAAATTCCAGTTAATAATAACCATTTCCACCAATTATTTGAAAAAGGTTGATTTCTAAATTTTGTGAATTTAACATATGAATAAATTGATAAAGCAACTGAAATAATTAAAGTTGCATCCAATAAAATTAATCTTGTTTCAGCAACATGAGCATTATCAAATAAAATTAAAGAAGCAGCCAATGTACAAGCATAAATTGAGTAACCACTTTCTTTTAAAGTGTTGAAGACTATAGGAACAGTCAAGCTTCCTAATGTTGCACTTAAAGCTCTTAATGGGATATAAGGAACACTATTATTTATATATGAATCACCAATTTCATCGAATTTAAAATCACCATCAAAACCGAAAATATATCCAACAAATGCAATTAATAATTTAGCAAATGGAGGATGTAAATCAAAGAAGTAAGTTCTATTGATGTAATAAGCTGCAAATTTACCAAAATGAACTTCATCAAATACAACTTCATTTGGATAATGAATTGAATAAAATCTTGTTATAAAAGCTAACAAAGTTAATATTGAATTAGTCAAGGTATACCATTTTTCATCTTTGGGAAGAATAGAACCATTTGAGAATTGAGTCAATTGAATTGAATCAGTTTTTGAATCGTCAACCTCTTTGACAATAGACCTCTTTGGTGGCATTTTGTCATCAATTGCACAAAACAAATGAAAAGAACAAAGAAAACACGTCAGTTGTTAAAACAAGTTTCAACAAGGCTCTCTCAGAGCTTTGTTTTCGCGCTTTTTAAAATAATACAGTAATTTTGTAGATAAATGGTATTTGCCTCTGGGGAGTATTGAGGTTGATAGACAGAACCAAGGCGGAGATGATGCTTGGAGGGCGTGTATATAGGGTGCTAGCCGTGGCTGCGCCCACTGGGGTTTCCAAAGTGATCAGTAGACGGTTCATCAATGATCTGAACTCGTTACATGCTGCTTTTGACAACGCGCAACCGGCGAAAGCAGCGCCGATAAAGCGCAACTTCAGGTCTGCAAAGCCAGAGACTAGGCCAGAGACTAGGCCAGAGACTAAGGATACTAGGGCAGAGGCAAAGCCAGTTGAGCCCGGGCCAGTTGATCTTGTTCCCGCAGAGGTTATTCCCAGCAAAATCGATGATCTAGCGGATTCGGGAGAGACACTTGCTGAAGGTATTACGGATTGGGGGTCATCATTTCATGGATTGGGTCATGGTTCATTCAGTAAGGAATCTCAAGAGATTCTGTATTCACCATTAGATGCATACGATATTGAAATAACACCTGATGGATTACTATATTTACCCGAGATCAAGTATAGACGTGTTTTAAATAAAGTTTTTGGAGCAGGAGCATGGGGGCTTGCCCCCAGGTCTGAAACTACTGTTTCTAAGAACAGCACCAGCACTGTAGGGTCTGGGCTTTTGAGTAGAGAATATGGATTGGTTATTCATGGTAGACTTGTATCTATTGCACGTGGGGAGCAGACATTTTTCAGTGAGAAGGGGATTCCAACAGCGACAGAAGGTTGTAAATCGAATGCATTAATGAGATGTTGTAAAGATTTAGGAATTGCATCTGAATTATGGGATCCAAGATTCATTAAGAAATTTAAAAAACAATATTGTGAAGAAGTATTTGTTGAATATGTTCCAACTAAAAAAAAGAAAAAAATATGGAAACGTAAAGATGAAGATATTGAATATCCATTTAAGAAATCATAATTATATAAACTATAAATATAATTAGAGAAATTTTTTATTAGAGAGGGGATTACAAACCTTGTTGGTTACGTCTTCTGTCACGTTCTTCGGCAATAGAGAGTTTGATACCTTTACCCTTTGGTAAAGAGACCCAAGGTTTACCTTGTTCAGAACCAATGATGAAGACATTTGATAATCTGGTGACAAAAGTGTTTTCCAGAGAATCTTTAATGTGGACGAGATCGAAACCACCTTCGTGTTTTTCTCTATGGGTGATAACACCAACTCTACCCAAGTTACGACCACCGGTGGCAATAGCCAATTTACCAGTATCGAATTTCAAGTAATCTTGAATTTTACCAGATTCTAAATCAATCTTGACGGTGTCATTAACTTTAATAGCAGGATCTGGGTATCTAATGGTTCTACCATCATGTGTAACCAAGTATGGGATTCCCTTTTTACCTAATTGGACTTTCTTAACTTTACCTAATTTATAAGAAGCTTCTTCTTCGGTAATTCTGTGAACTGCAAATCTACCCTTAACATCGTAAATTAATCTGA
Organism: Wenyingozyma succiphila; assembly: GCA_001599255.1. Lineage (NCBI taxonomy): Eukaryota > Fungi > Ascomycota > Pichiomycetes > Pichiales > Pichiaceae > Wenyingozyma > Wenyingozyma succiphila. Next base: position 95,392 of record BCGL01000006.1, on the reverse strand, counting down.
AATTTTCATTTGTTGCTTCTAAAGTAATAACGTCTTGGAAACCAGCTGGGTAAGTTGTATCTGTTCTGACCTTGCCGTCGACCTTGACGTGTCTTTGTTGTAAGATAGCCTTGACTTCTCTACCGTTTAAAGCATACTTCAGTCTGTTTCTTAAAAAGACAATCAAAGGTAAAGATTCTCTCAGTTTATGAGGACCGGCAGAAGGTCTTGGAGCATAGGTACCGGACAATTTGTCGAGCAACCAGTGCGATGGAGCTGCTAATCTCTTGAGATGCTTCTTTGGACCTCTACCCATGATGTGCTAGATGTGTATGTGTGGAACTGGTGGAGTGGATTAAAAGGGTGATGAAGATACTAGAAAATGGTTTAAGGTTGAAAAAATGCTTACAGTAGAGCTCAGGAGGCAGAGCCAGGGAGTGAGAGAGCCTCGCTAGAGTGAGAGAGTGAGAACTCCATACTGAGAGGCTTCAGAGAGAGAGAGAGAGAACCTAGAGACTGAGACTGAGACTGAGAGACAGAGAGCGAAACGCCCAATTGGGAAGCTGGCCGCTGGCTGGCTGGCTGGCGGGCCTGGCCCACAGGTTCTGGGTTCTCGTTCTGGGTTCTTGTTCTGGGTTCTCAGTTGTCTTCGGTGGGCTCGCGGCGCAGTCCCCGGTGCGCGGGTCTGCCCTGTGAGGGCTGCGGGCCCTGTGTCCCTGCACGTGACGTGTCTGATTTAATTGAATTTAATTTAATTTGATTTCAGTTTTCGCGAATAGAGTTTATGCATGTGTGTATGTAAGCTAAGTGATGAATTGTATTGAGATTAAAGAATACACATTACACATGGTTAACACACGCGCTTGCGCGTGCACGTGATTGGCACGCTTACAGGTGTGTTTGTCTGTACTCGCGTGCTAGCGCACGCTCGTTTGAGAAAAGTAATCGCGAAGTAAATCTCCAATAGTAGAATTATCACAAGTGTTGTAGAATTTCGAAGGTCCAAACCGCGCTTTGGGACTTAGAACATACAGTGCTTGCAATACTGAAGGTTCAATGAAGTCAAAATACACCAAATCTGTTAATTCACTCTTTGAATTAGAGTCACCACCCGCCCTGGCTTGAATAACATTAGGTACTTCATATCTCACATACGGCACATGCACCGTATCATCTCCATCATCCCCATAATCGTCGTGGGTTACGTAACCCTTCGAGTACCTAGGATGCTTGGCTGTGCTAAACACTTTTTGTCCTTGTTCTTGTTCTAGTTGTTGTGGTTGTTGTCCTTGTTGTAAAAGGGCAATGTGGTAGGGGCTCTGGAGAGCCATTATGTAGGAGGCATTATTAAGCACTTGTTCTACTTGGGCCGCTATTGCGCTGGGGACATCTTTCAAGATCTTCCACTTGTTCTTGAATGGAGACACAGTGAATTGCGTATTGAGTGTGAAATTCCCGCGGTAAAGATCGTACCTCAGTGCCCCGCTATTAACAATAATGACTTGTTCATTTTGGCTTTGGCTTTGAATCTCTTGTTTCCCCGCTTTACAGGGCTGCAGTAGTGGTAATACCTCTTGTTTGAGTAATTTAATCAAACTATGGTCTGATTCAGGGTCTGCGAATTCTAAATAATAATTCTTGTCCACTTGTCCGTACACCGTGTCTAATCCTAATTGTGCATTATAATCAATTAAACTTTCTTGTATCTCTGCACCTTTTGCAGTTCTAAAACTTTCAATTGAGTCTAGATTCGTGTGATGCAGATAAGATTGCAGGTTTGTATCGATATACTTTCTGAAAACATCTTTGGTGTCTTGTTTAATAGACAAGAACCCAATAGTTTCAAAATATCTCCCGCTTTGTAATGCAGTTGAATATGAATCTAGCACACTGAAGTCTCTAATATGTGAATGACCTCCGAAATACTGGATACGTTTCTCAGTACCCAAATATTCCCGCAAGTACAGATGCAAGCGATACAATTCTGACCACCAATGCGACACGGGGATATGTCCAAACACAACCACAAAGTCTACTTGGGGTCCGAACTCCGTCAACACATCACGTAGCCAATCTTGCCGAATCACCTCTTCTATCGGGACGACGCGTGTCAGTTGGTTGTACCGCTTGAAATCAAACAGAAACGATAATGCCAAAACTGTGTAATTGCGGGGTCCACCAGTTTGGAAAACACGGAATCGGTCATGCCCAAACACTTTCCATTCATCTTGATGATAAATTTCAACATTACTAGAAATAAATTTCTCTCCATAATACTGTACTAATCCTTCGTATTCTAATAAACTGACTTCTTCAGTATACAACTCGTGATTCCCCACGGTGATTAAATCGTAATCGACTTGTTGGAAAATGGCATTTGAATATAATCCATTGGGGACTGTGGCATCACTTAATCCTTGTCCATCATGTCTATCTCCTGTGTCTACAAGAATTAAATCTCCTCCTTCATTTTCCACACGTCTCCGCAAATTGTACACGAAATCATGGAAATCCCCATAATTAGCCCCGTAGTTTGGTTGATCAAAATGCCCATTTAACCATCCATGTGTGTCGGTTGTATGCAAGAAATTTAAATCTCCAATCTCAAGGTCTCTTATCGGAGCTGCGACAGCAGCTGTTACTCTACCCAAGTCTGTATCCACACTAACAGCGGCCGCGGCCGCTGTTATAGTCATGGTTGACACCACCATGGTGGCAACGCCACCAATTAAACCACCAACTTTCATTACTCTCTTACACTTACTCTTACTCTTGCACTTCCATTCTCTTAAACACCCCTTGGTTAGTTAATATAAATTATGTGGGGGTACGAGTCATATTTCCCCTTACACCCGTGCACCATCTCCTCCCATCTCAATCAATCTCGAATTTTAAATTGAACACAATTGATTGGATGAAGATGCTTTGTATAACTATATCAATTCCAAAATCATAGTATTTACACACACCCAATGGCTGACGAAGACAAGTTCCATTTACCAAAACCTTTTTTCCCAAAGCCTGATAAATTCCAATATGGAATCACAGGTAAATTCGTCCCCGTCGACACTCTTTATGAATCATTAAAATTATCGGGAATAACAGGTTTATTCCTTACTGGTAATCATCTTAGAAGGTTATTACAATACCGTAAAGGAAGTGCCAGACCTGGTTTATCGAGGTATTTGAATTTGGTTCAATTAAAAGATACAAGACAATTGATCATTATTCCCTTAGCTGTTGGTACTTATTCATTTCTTTCAAATTCTTTTTATAATCTTGAAGAAAAAACAACTACAAAAGGTGAATCATTAGCAGCATTTTTTGGATCATTAATTGGTTTTGGATTATCAAAATCAAGTAAAACCGGTAAACCTATTGGATTACCTAAGAGTTTAGGAATTAGTTTTGGTTTTGCAATATTCACAGCATTGTATAATTGGTCAGGTGGTTTTTATCTTGAAGAAAATAGTCTTATTAAACAAAGAGAAAATAAAACTACTGATACCCTTGCAACTGAGGGTAAACAAGGATTCTGGGAGGTATTGGATAGAAAACCATTGTCCTTAACAGCTCAAGAATTAGGTGAAGGTAGAGGTATTGTCAAGCGTTAATTTATTTATACATTATTATTTATTATTTATTATATTTATTGTTTATTGACCGTCAGTTATTCAATGATCGTTCAAGTTCAAGTTCATCTTCGTTGGGTTGGTGCGGGTCGATGTCGAAATCTTGTAGATCGGGGTAGTCTGTGACGAATAAGGCTTCGGAGCCTAGCGATTGCGAAGGTTGGGGAGCTACTGTCACTCCTTGTGAACCCTGCACTCCCTGTGAACCCTGCACTCCTTGTGAACCTTGAGTATCCACAGAAGTTGACTCCGTTGACTCAGTGCCTGCTTGCGCTGGCACTGATTCTTCTGTTTCTTGTCTCTCTTCCCTAAATTCAGACACAATATCTCTTTTTTTTGCAATTTCCTCATCCAATAACCCACTTAAATACTCTTTTGCATCTTTACTCTTCTCGACAGACCGGCTTAAGTAAACAACAAAGTCTTTGAACCGCAGCTTTGGATAAACGTCATGACCCCATCTTTGATAAACGTATAATAAATTAGTCAAATTCTTGTAACTTTGTAATTGTGAGTACTCATTTTTCTTGTATTTTTCATATGAAGTTTGTGGTCTTTTAGATTTACTCGAGGTTTTCTGAAACTTGAAACTCTTGAGTGATTTACCTAATGCTGGTAAACCTCTATTGCTTAATAGTAATTGAGAATTCAAAGTATGTAATTGTCTTCTAACTGCTCGCACAGGAACTTCGGTGTCAATAGGTTCTGAGTCTTCGAACCCTGATCCCAATTCCACATTGGCGTCTTCAAGACCTAGCAATTGCTCATTCGAAAGCTTCTCCTGTCCCACCTGCACGTACCCGCTCATGCCTGTTTACTTGACCCTTTATATCTCAAGACTATTCCCTTATCACACTCTATATAACAACGCGTCAGTCTTAAAGGTAAATCACGTACTTTGGTATCTGTGCACGGGTGTTCGAGCCATCACTTCACTGCCCAAATTGCCTATTAAGACCCCCAGAATTGCAATTTAGTTCACTAATGTACATTACTTCCGCAGGCATGGTATGTTACTGGCACATGTACTATGGTTAGTGACACTGGCATCAGCAGTGGCGGCGGCTGCCGGTAAACCCCAGCCGTACACTTATAAATCTCAATTCACCAATACCCAATTATTTCAATCGACATTCACAAATACCCATTTATCAATCCTCAAGAATGAAACAAAGCAATTGTTCTTATATGGTTGGAACCGGTATATGGAATTCGGGTACCCCTATGATGAAGTACGTCCCTTGACATGTGTACCGAACAAGCCCGATTCTAAAAATCCAAATAATAAGGAACATAATGATATAATTGGTAATTTTTCATTAACATTACTTGATAATTTAGATTCATTTTTAATATTTAATGAACCTGAAAAATTTGTTGAATTAGTTAAGGAAGTTATTAATAAATTTGATGATTTTGCATTAGATACAAATGTTCAAGTTTTTGAAACTGATATTAGAATTCTTGGAGGTTTATTAAGTGCTCATATATCATTAATTAAATTTGATAAACTTTGGCCCCAATATAATGGTCAATTATTACGATTAGCATATGATTTAGGTAAAAGATTAGCATTGGCTTATGATAATGATTTTGGAATACCTTATCCAAGAACAAATTTACTCAAGGGTCCACATTCGGTGCCGAATAATTTACAAAAAGAGCAATGTTCAGCAGGTGTTATAAGTCCAATTTTAGAAATGACATTACTTTCAAGACTTACAAAAGATGATTTATTTGAAAAAATCACTGAAAGGGCATTAGATACAATATGGGGGATGAGAAGTGAATTAAATCTTGTACCAATGAGTATTTCTGTTCCTACATATAATTCCAAAATTCAATTCAGTGATCATGTTACAGGTATTGGAGCATCAATTGATTCATTTTATGAATATACTTTAAAACATTCAATTTTATTCAATAACCAGAAAACTTTCCAAATTTGGAAAGATAGTTATAGTTCATTATTAAAACATTCAATGTTAAGAAATGGACAAGATTTAGGATTTTTCGTTAATGTTGATACAAATAGTGGATTACAAACAACTGAATGGATTGATTCATTAGGAGCATTTTTCCCTGGATTATTAGTACTTGGTGGAGATTTAATAAATGGTATAAAATCTCATTTAATTTATACAAAATTATGGGAATTTTATGGAGTTATTCCTGAACGTTGGAATTATATTGGACATTTAAGTGAACAATTATTTAAATCTAAGCAATATAAACATGGAGATATTATTGATGGATTAACATTGGATGAAACAAATGAAAGATTGTTGAGTAATTCTATTTTTTTAGAATGGTATCCATTACGTCCTGAATTTATTGAATCTACTTATCATTTGTATAAGGCCACAAGGGATCCATTTTATTTACAAATTGGTCAAAATGTCGTATTAAAATTCTTGACTGAATTCATGGCACCTTGTGGATTTGCAGGAATTTTAAATGTAATGAATGGTGCACGACAAGATAGAATGGAAAGTTTTGTACTTGCTGAGACTTTAAAATATTTATATTTATTATTTGAAGAAGCAGAATTCGCAAATTCAAATAATAAAGATAAAAATCCAAATAAATTCTTACATGATTCAAACGTTATTTTCTCTACTGAAGCACATCCATTGTGGTTTGATAAATCTTTGATTAAGGATTACGAATTTTTGGGAGTGGCCAAAACGTATGGGATTGTGGAAGAGCAGAGTTTCTGGAACCGGATCACGGGGCAGGAGTCCTTTGACCTAGAGTTGCAGTTGTCGAAGCTTCGTGCGAGGTTCCAGGGGGAGAGCGGAGAGCGGGATCCCAAAGGGGCCTCTGAAGGCCCTGAAGGCTCCGAAGACCCTGAAGCCGGGGGCTTCAGAGGAGAAGACCCCAGCACGGATTATCTCTGGCTGGACACCTGTCGCGTGATTGAGCACACGACGATGCTGGCGAGCCCGTGGTACTACCAGTACGACGAGCTGTATGCGGTGACGTTGCAGCGGCCCAAGTACCGCCAGGACCCCAAGTACCCGCAGACCGACTTTGAGCTCGACTTCAGCAGCGTGCTGGACCCAGCCGTGCACGTCGGCGCCGGGTGGTGCGCCGAGTTCAATGTGGATGGCGTGGAGCGGTTCGAGGCGCTCATAGACGAGATCCAGCACACCGTGGAGCAAGTCATACGCGAGCCGGCGGCACACCAGCTGGTTCTCGACGAGATCGTGGGGCTGCGACTGGGACTGGAGCGGCTCCCCGAGCGGGAGCAGGACGGTGCCGGGGGCTCGCTGCGCATCACGGTGATCAACGGGCGCGTGCTTACCGGGGCAGACACGGTCTACGTCAGCGCCAGCGCCCGGCGGCTGCGCACCGGCGGCATCGACACAGAACCAGGGTCCAACAGAGTTGTCCTGGGCGGGCTCCCCGTGCAGAACATGCTGGTGCTTACGTAAATGTAAAAACATGTATTAAAAAAAACCAAAAAGAAAAAACAAATAAATAAATAAATAAATAAATAAAAAACTTCTCTCAAATTCTCAATTTCTCAATTTCTCAGTTCTCAATTCCCGTTTTCGCAGCAGCCGGAAATTCGCTTTTTAACACTCTTTCTTTACTAATCTGATAACGGTTTTCTGTACGCTTTAAAGAGGGCTTCACTGCACTTTTGCGCTTTTTTGCCCCTTTTTTGCCCTTTTTTGCACACCCACACCCCCCAGGAGCCCCCCGTATGTCTGAGTTTGCCAAGACGATCTTCGGGTTCGGCCCCGCACGGCCTTCGGACGTTCTGGACAACAGTGCCGCTTCCAGCACCGCCAACAGTGGCTCAACGGGCAGAAGCAGCGCTGCTTCTGCTAATTCATCCAATTCAAACTCAAATGCAAACAGACCGGCGTACCACCAGAGCCCCAATTCGTTCATAACCGTGCCCCAGACTGCAAACCCGACCATAGCGCTCAGCGACGGCTCTTTCGCCGTGGGCACCACCATAAGAGGCCCCCAGGACGCTCTCCATAAAGCCGTCAACCAATTCGGTGACCACCAGTCCCCTAACGGGAATGGCAATGGCAACGCCAACGGGAATGGTAATGGCAACGGGAATGGTAATTCCAACGGCTACACCAATGGATCCAGCAGCAATCTCACGGCTCAGTTCACTTCGTCCAGAAGAAACTCCACTACAAACACAGCAACGCCTCCTCCTCATTCTGGTTCTCCTGCTCCAGCTCCTGCTACTGATTCAACCTCGACTCCACCCACCGCTACAGCTCCAACCCCCGGTACAGCTCCAACCCCATCAGATTCGTTACAATCGAACATCCACCCGCATTACACTAAAGCCATAGACGTTTCCACCACCACTGCATCTCCAGAAGATTCAAAATATGCTCCAAGGGGTAAATTAAGAATCACTATCATAGAAGCCATTGATTTAAATGTACATTCACCAGATTCTCAACCTTATGTTGTATGTACTTTTGAAAGTTCAGAATTCGTTTCACAAGGTCCTGAAAGTTTCGAGACTAAAAATAACAATTTACATCCATATTATTATTCAAATTCATCAAAGAAAGACGAATCAGAAAGCAATAATAATAACAATCACTCCAATAATCCCTCCAATAATTCGCATACCCCTAGACCGTTAATTAAGTCAACTACTAGATCCACTTCGAGACAGAACTTGAACATTAGAACCAAAATACCACATCAACAGCAACAGCAACAACAAACCCAACAACAGCATTTACCCCAGCAACTGCAACAGCAACAGCGTCAACTCCAACACCACCAGCAAGGCCAGCAAGGCCAGCAACTCCAAGGCCAGCAATTACAATACCAACTCGAGGTCGTCAAGCACCCAATATGGCATCATCAAGCAATGTTCGATGTCGTTGGATCCAAATCCGAATTGGATATTTCCATTTATGATGCATCACAAGATGATTTTTTTCTTGGTCATGTTAGAATCAAGCCTCAAACTATAAAAGAATCATCTCAAGAACAATGGTTACAATTGAAAGGTCGTATCTCGGGTGAAATCGTCACGGGGAGATTAAGAGTTAAATTAGAATATTTAAATACTGGTAAAAGACATTTTGGTCCACAAGATTTTGATGTCTTGAGATTATTAGGTAAAGGAACATTTGGACAAGTTTTCCAAGTCTTAAAGAAAGATACTAAAAGAATTTATGCAATGAAAGTTTTATCGAAAAAAGTCATTGTACGTAAAAAGGAAATTGCTCATACAATTGGTGAAAGAGATATCTTGGTTAGAACATCAACAGCTGCATCACCATTTATCGTTGGATTAAAATTTAGTTTCCAAACACCAAGTGATTTATATCTCGTTACAGATTATATGAGTGGTGGTGAATTATTTTGGCATTTACAAAAAGAAGGAAGATTCGGTGAAGATAGAGCTAAATTTTATATTGCAGAATTAGTTCTTGCTCTAGAACATTTACATGATAATGAGATTGTTTATAGAGATTTAAAACCTGAAAACATTTTGTTAGATGCAAATGGTCATATTGCATTATGTGATTTTGGATTATCAAAGGCAAATCTTGAAACTTCTAATGGTACAACAAATACTTTTTGTGGTACTACAGAATATTTAGCACCTGAAGTATTATTAGATGAAAGTGGATATACAAAAATGGTTGATTTTTGGTCCTTGGGGGTATTAATTTTTGAAATGTGTTGTGGTTGGTCACCATTTTATGCTGATAATACTCAACAAATGTATAAAAATATTGCATTTGGTAAAGTTAGATTCCCAAAAGAAATTTTATCACCAGAAGGTAGATCTTTTGTTAAAGGATTATTAAATAGAAATCCAAAACATAGATTAGGTGCATTAAATGATGCAAGAGAATTAAGAGCTCATCCTTTTTTCCAAGATATTGATTGGGTTTTATTACGTGAAAAAAAATTACCACCACCATTTGTTCCACATGTGGCAAATGAATTAGATACAAGTAATTTTGATCCTGAATTCACAAGTGCTTCAACATCTTTGATTAATAAACAATTAAAATCGACAAATGGTAGTACACCTAATCAAAATAATAATTCTCATAGTAATAATCAACATATTGGAACAACTCCATTATCACAAGCAATTCAAGAAAATTTTAAAGGATTTACATATGTTGATGATTCAATGATTTTTGATCATTTGACTGCTCAACATCAGAAAATAGGTTCATATTATGGCCATAGTTATAGACCCACGGGACATTCTCAAGGTGCTATGGGATCTTTAGTAGTTGCTGAAACAGCAGATGAAGAAGTCATCGATGATGATGGACTCGAGGATGAAAACGACGACGATGCACGCAACGATGACATGGATATCGACGACGACGAATTCCTCAATGGACAGTTCGATTTATAGCATTCTTTAATTCTTATAAACATTCCTTAAATACAATCTATTAATACATTCATTATAAAAGATTTCTTTGTTGTCACACTGCAAAATGTCGTGGTCTCATTTTTAAATTCGTGGTGTTTTTCTGTTTCAGTAAGGAAGAAGAAGAGGCACAATAGATTGAAAATCAAAGTGGAATGAAACGCATTTGATTTATTTGTGTTGTGCAATATATATTGTATTAGTATCAGTATCAGAGATGGCCAAGGTCAAAGAAGAGAATGAGGCTCTCGACAGCAAGAATGCCGGGAGCACCGATTTCGTGAAGAAGCTGTTTCAGATGCTGGAAAGTGATTTGTATTCGAATATTGTTCGATGGTCCGATACTGGAGATTCATTTGTCATATTTGACACTAATTTATTCACGATGGAGATCTTGCCCAAGCATTTCAAGCATAGCAATTTCTCCTCGTTTGTCCGACAATTGAACAAGTACGATTTCCACAAGGTCAAGACAAATGGGATCAGCACAGATAAACAGTATCAGCAACAAGTTTGGGAATTCAAGCATCCCGATTTCAAAAGACACGATAGAGACAGTTTAGAGAATATCAAGAGGAAACTGCCGTTGTCGAAGAGAATAGGTGATTTGGGATTATTAGTCCCCACGAATGCTCAATTGGATGAAGATAATAATAATAATAATAATACTGATGAAATATCAAGTAATCAAATTTTATATTCGATAAATTCTAATATGCAACAAACAAAAGAAGTTAAAGATCATGTTGGGAAATTAGAATTAAAAATCAATGATTTACAAAACACCGTTTCAACATTAACTTCGGATCTTTATGATATTTCAAATAAATATAACACGATGGTTGCGAGTCTAATTACCACGAAATCATTAAATGAATCATATTCTCATGCTATTAATTCAATGTCTCAGGCTTTACTCCAGAATGGTATTGATGTTGGGCCTTTGAATTTGCCATTTCTCGGCAAAACCGCCAGTGACCAAACGCTTCATCATAGTCGGCACCCATCTGGGTCGAATATTCTTGCGGCGCCTCCGCCACCACCGCAGCAACCGCAGCCGTCAGGGTCGTCGTCGTCAGCATCGTATGTGCCTCTCCAAGGTCCTCTTGCTGTCAAGCCAGACTCCACGAATGAAGACAGCAGCAACAAACCTGCGTCTGCTTCAGGTGACGCAGTGCCTTCGCCTAGTAAGCAAGAGGCAAGAATACTGGCACGTCCTCATGGTTCTGCACTGCATGTGTTATTAGTGGAAGATGATGAAGTCTGTATCCAGCTTTGCAGTAGGTTCTTGATGAAGTATGGATGTACTGTGGAAGTAGTCACAGATGGGTTAGCAGCCATTGATGTTGTGGAAAAGATGAAATTCGATTTAGTTTTAATGGATATTGTGATGCCAAATTTAGATGGTGCTAGTGCAACAAGTGTCATTAGAAGTTTCGATAAAGATACCCCAATAATTGCCATGACTGGTAATTACGAAAGATCAGACTTAATGACTTATTTAAACCATGGTATGACGGATATCTTAGCGAAACCATTCACGAGAAATGATCTTTACACTATCTTGGAGAAACATAAAATGGATAAACGATTGAGATACCCTATAAATGATCCTTATCATCCAAGCAACATCACAAAAGAAGCTCAAGATGCATCGGCAATTGCAGGCTCACCACTAGTGTACATAGATCAACAACTCGAGGCTCGTCAGCAGCTGCAGCAACAGCAACAGCAGCAACAGCAGCAACAACAACAGCCGTCGGAGTCAGAATCTTCTGTGACAAAACGTCAAAAATTAGCACTTTAATAATCAATTCTCTATAAATGTACTTAAATCATCGAATCTAACACTTTTCCGTCTACCATTCCAATGATTTGGAGTTGGTAATTTCAAATAAACATTTTCATCATCTGAATCAGTATCAAATGCATCACCATCATCTTCATCTTCGTTATCGTTCAAAGTTAAATTATCGAGCATATTCTTTATTTGTGTTCTATTATACTTGAGAATACCTTCACCGAAAGAACCACCAGAAGAAGTAAAAGAAGCTCTTTTCTTTGAAGTGATCGAGACTCTTCTTGTATTTTGATCATTTGATATGGGTGGTGGTTGTTGTTGTATTGAGCATCGAGGACATTGACAATCGATGTTGAATTTGGTTTTGAGTTCTGATTTACGCTCGGTGATATCGAATGGAGGATTTTTCAAGAAATTTATCGTTATTGGTGAATTAGGAGTGTTGTGATTGAGAGTGATTAATTTAATCAATGCAATGGAATCAAACATTGGATTTGTTATGATTTTTAATGGTTTATGGTTTTTCGTTATTGATGGTTTATGCTTGGTGAAAATAACAGATTGAGAATCAATTCTTTGTAATGTATATTCTGAATCTTCTTTAACTTCATCATCTGTGAATGTAACTAATTTATGGCTTGGATCACAACTATGCTGTAAGAAACTTGATATTAGATATAATGCTGTATTATCCTTACTGTTTGCTTTAAAGATTTTTATCAATTTAATGAATTGGGTGAATGTTATGTCAACTTCATTGATAAAACAATTTTTTATTTGATTGAATTTTTCTTCTGATATATCAATATCAAGATTGGAATCAGGTAATGAATTGAATAAAGGAATCAATTCTGGATTGTCTAAGACACTTAAAAGTAATTTAAATCCAATATATTCTAAATCCGTGAAAGATTTATTCAATTTTGAATAATTATTATAATTTAATTTCAAATTACCAAATGAATTCGACATTGATTTATTTCGTGGAACACGATTTAATAAATCATGGAATAAATCTTGCTTTTTGCAATTTTGCGAACACCATTTTTGATTTGTATAATCACATTCTAATTCTTGTTGTTGAATAACTGCGATTTTGGAAATTGTAGATTTATTATGATTAGAAGATACTTGAGAATCTGATTTTGCTAATAATCCTTTATCTAAGTACACGAGGATCTTACCACAGAAACAACAACATTTACCAGCTTTAATAAGGTTCAAAAGATCAAATGATACAGTGAAGAATAAGGGAGATTCAATGAATTCAACATCACCAATGGGAATTTGAGAATTTGTGTAAAGATTGTTGTTTTTAAAAATTATGCTCGTGGAGTCTTGCAGGAATTTTTCTACCTTCGGGGATGCCGTTGAGGAAGCCGTCGGTGATGCCGTCGGCGATGAGGACGGGCTTAGCTTAGGACTTTTATTCACCATTGCTGTTTGAAATCTGGTAGGTTGTGTGACTCAGTAATAGTTTTGATGTTTATAATCCCCACTTTTATGATTTCGAGGGAGGGCGCAATTTCCCAATTAGGAAAGTCTGCTCTCTAATGTACATAGTGGATTTTAATTTATGTGATTGATACAGAGAGTCAATGGATCAAGGATGGATCTAGAGTCAGGAGTAAAGAATTGGTTAAGAGTTGAAGTGGAAGATCTGCGTGGGTCTGCGTGGGTCTGCGTGGGTCTGCGTGGAGTCTGTGTGAAGTGTGCATGAACATTCGCAGTTAGTTGCATTAACTTCCTCTAGTCTAGGGCCGATTACTGGTCCCCTAACAGCGTAAGAGTGCACAGAGATTAGATACTAAGACAAGACAAGACAAGACAAGACGAGGTAGATTTGACAGGTTGAGATACGTATATGAATTGGAAACTCATGCATTGCTCGGGTATGCCAGATCTGGTTGAGCTCATTACCCCGCCATAGTCAGGGCAGCCAGCGTAGCCAGCAGCAATGGGATCACAGCATAGCCAGCAGCAATGGGATCACGTAGCCAACAGCAATGGTATTTCAATACTCGTGATCATCCTCAGCCGCACGAGTAGCAAGATACTGAAATCCGTCACTTGCAAACAAGATAAACATGACTACCAATAGTATTACGTAAGGCGGGGAGATTATCCGAAGCGGGGCACAGAACGCAAAAGTATAAATCGATTAGAGCTCTCAGAACCGCACGGGGGCGGCAAGTCTGTGCAAACAGGAAATCCAAGCAGAAAAGTGGGGTAACACGAGAGAAAAAGGCGAGAAAAGGCGAAAAAAAAGGCACACGCTCGCACTCCGTCAAACACCCGTGCACCAGGAGTCATTCCACACCCCCCTGTTTTGCGAATTTCCCCTCTTCGGGTCATGCCACTTTGCGTTTCTGCCTTTTGTATGGTTCTTACGTCGTTCAATGTGCATTTTTGTTAAACTAGTGTGATTAAATATATAAACAAGATTAATTTTCCTAGAATTGATTTGTTTTATTACAATCAATTTGATTAAAATTCCCTTTCTGCAATTACATCATGTCATTGATCATTAAAAGTCCACAACAATTTTTAAAATTATCTAATAATGCTGGCCGCTTTGCGGCCAGCATGGCCAGTAATAAATCAATTTTATCTGGCCTAACGGCCAGCACCAGATCATATTCCCAAGTTGATTACACCGTATACAAAGATTATAGAGAACCATTTGAGCAATTGAATGAACTTAAGAAATTCAAGAGGTATAATAGAAAGAAGAATCTTAAGTGGTTTGCATTATGGTTTGGAATTGGTGGTGTTGTTTCATATAAATTTGCAGAAAAGGGTGAGTCATTTTTAAATTCTTTATTACATGAGAAATTACCAACTAATGATTTTGAAAGAGCTATATATTTAAAGGATTTAGAAGATGAATTGAGTTCTTTAAAAATTGTTAAAAAATTAGAGAAAAATTCAGAATTCGAGAAATTACCAAGAACTTGGGGTAGATTAATTAGTACCAATAAAATTCATCAAACACTTGAAAATCCAGGTTCAATAGCTATACCACCATTAACATTCAAAAACAAACAGACAAATGAGTATGTAACTATAGTGCATTTAGGTGAAAAATTAACCGGTTATCCATTCTTAGTACATGGTGGAATTATTAGTCTTGTCATTGATGAAGTATTCAAGAATAATTTATCGGATTTAACCTCAATACCAGGAAATCAAATCGTTACTTCAAATTTAACGATTAATTATAGATTCCCAACATTCTCCAATTCATTCGTTGTACTTGAAACCCAGGTGGATCAAGACAATTTAAGTGTCAGCGGTGTTGTCAAGTCCACTGGGGCTGGTCCTTGGTCAAACAAGACTTTGGTCAAATCACAAGCTTCATTCTCCAAAGACTTGGTCTCCCATGGCAATTCTTCCTCTGCTCAATCATCTTCATCATCATCGTCAGCACCTGCTCACAGAAGCTGGTTCTGGCAGTGATTTTTCATACATCTATTTATTATCTATTATTTATTATTTATTATTTATTATTCACATACACTTGATCGCTAGTTATGACAAAATCTAGTAATTCATCATGAGTTTCCAATTCTAATTGTGCATCCTGCAGCAATTGCTGTTGCAACGCTAAACCAACTAGTAATGGACGATGACCCGTTACCTCTTGGTGACGTTTGATGAAATCGTCGTAGTAACCAGCACCATACCCAAGTCTCTTCCCACTGGTGGTAAACCCTAGTCCCGGAACAATAATCAAATCTAATTTATCCCGTAACAGTAATAAGTCTCTAGTCGGTACAGCCTCTGGTTCTTTCAATTTGTATTTCCCACTAGGTTTTAAATTCAATACTTGATCAACTGAATCGATCTGGATCATCTTCAAATAACTAGATTGCTTCGGGAACCTTTTAAAATCCGTTGAAGTCAATTGAGAAATAGTAGGTAAATAAACAGATTTAGAATCAAGTTCCAAAATATCTTTTATTATATTAAATGTCTTGACTTCATTTTCCATATTCATGTAAATTGCAATTCTGGAATTACGTTTATCTTCAATAAACGAACGAAGATGCGTTCGTATCGATTCGGACTGTCTGTGGATCTCATCCGAATGCAACTGCCCGACCCTCTCTTTGATCACCTTCCTCAATGCCTGCTTGACACTCATGGTCCAGTAACTCTCGATAAATCTCAATCTTTCAGACAATTGCAATTAAATCGTGATTAAATTGTGGCTCATTCTGAATTCTTGGACATTCCGTTTTCTCGCGTTTTCCTTAGTTGAACCCTGCTATTTAACCCTGCGTTTCCCCCATTATTTCACCCTCAATCAATTCGATTAATTTGATTAACTTAATTCAATTAATTCAATTAGCAAGATGTCGGTATTGGTTACTGGAGGAACAGGCTTTTTGGCCCAGCATATTATTAATGTTCTCTTACAGAACAAAGAGACAGTAATTGCCACTGCTAGGAACGAGGAGAAATCGAAACAAACTTTGAATAATTTCAAAAAATTGTACCCTGATGCAGACTTGAAATTCGAGTCATTGGACATTACAGATTACAACAAATTGGTACAGATCATCTCAGAGAATAAAGACTTGAAATACGTTATTCACACAGCAAGTCCTTTCAAATTTGGGGATTTCAAGCAAGAAGAATTAAAACAAGTATTCTATGATCCTGCAATCAATGGAACATTGAATGTTTTGAAAGCAATTGCAGAATCAGGACCTCAAATCACAAATTTGGTCATCACATCCAGTGCAGCAGCTGTTCAAGAGATCGTTCCTACTAAATCCCAATACTCTCCGGAGGACTGGAACCCAATTGAATGGGATGAACAAATCAATAATCAATTTGCCGCTTATATCGCTTCCAAGAAACTCAGTGAAAAAGAAGCATGGAATTACATCGATTCCCAAAAACCAAGTTTCAAACTCAGTTCCTTGACACCAGGGTACATTTTTGGACCACAAGTGTTTGATTCCACAATTGAAGAAACGGGTCTTAACACCTCGAACGACGCTCTGGCACAGATCATCCATTTGCCGCAATCGGCCAGCGGACTCCAGGACGGCCACAAGGGCTATGAGACAGACGTCAGAGACGTGGCCAAACTGCACTATTTGGCTCTCAAAGAACCTGAATTGATCGGTAAGAGAGTGTTTGCCGTTGCTAGTACTTTCACGTCTCAGACCGTGCTCAACATCTTGAACAAAGACGCCAGACTCAGGGGCAAGATCGCCGTTGGCGACGCCGACGCCGACGACAAGGCAGGTGTGCCCGGTTTCGACTACGCCAACGACTTCTTGAACAACAAATTCAAGTTCACAGGGTTTGAAACCACTTTAAAAGACTTTATAGATCAATATCTAAGAGTCAAGGACTCTTTCTGAGTCCATCGACCCGTCTGCGGGAGTCGATCGACGCATTAGTAATTTCTCAATAAATTAAAACCTCTATATTTTTCGAAGATTTCCCACGAATAAGGGCAATTCCTATTGTAATAGTGTTGATCAGCAAGGAAATGTTTAGATTTGTACAGAGTGTGAGTATTTACTGGTGGCACCGAGAAGCTGAGCAGGGGTATGAGAACGATACCGAGACCGAGACCGATACTAACTAGTGAGACCAGCCATTGAGACAATCGTTTGGTGCCGTGAGGGCCACTAAGTCCCTCGGTTTTGCCCAATCCCGTATAAGGTTTCTATCACAGGAGACTCGTGAGGCCATTGATGAGGCTGTTAAGTCAGCACCAGTGGTGTTGTTCATGAAAGGTACACCCGAGGCCCCAGCATGTGGGTTTTCCAGAGCTTCCATTCAAATCTTGGGGCAACAAGGGGTCGATCCTGCTAAATTTGCTGCATATAACGTATTGGAAGATCCAGAATTAAGACAAGGTATTAAAGAGTATAGTGAATGGCCCACAATTCCGCAATTATACGTGAATAATGAATTTATCGGTGGTTGTGATATCTTAATGAGTATGAGTCAAAGTGGTGAACTTGCCCAACTCTTAGATGAAGCCGATGCCTTAGTTGAAGAAGAAGAAGAAAATTGATTTTAGAAAATAGTTATATAGTATTTTAGGTATTATCGATGAAATCATTGACACCTTGTTTGAATCTGTCTTTTAAGTCATCTGTTGATTCAATTCTTTTGTATTTGAATAAACTTGTACTGCGACAAAGTGAAATCAATTTATCAAAACTCGTTTCACCCACTTTCAAGTACTTGACCAACCACGACCTGCTGTCGCTGCTAGATGCCAGATCATTCACCGAGAGCCTTGATTGAGTTAATAATCAAGTAAATATGTTCCAAGTGATCCAAGAATACTTACGAAAGTCCCGTTGTACGTCTTATACCCGCGAGAATAATAGAGATTAGAACGAGGTCTATGGAATAGTGAATGTATTTGCCAATCTGCTAGAGTTAGTACTGTCTTCTCTGAGAGCCCACACACCACACCATACTTACACCCATGATGAATACCCAGATCTGTTGATAAAATCAGTTATAGCCCATGTAAATAAACACATTTATCTATTTAGATTAAAGAAAGTGGGGATTTCTTTTTGTTCGTGCACGGGTGTTTTCGGGTTGTTTGAGTTTGGGGATATTTCAGTTGAAATCTGGACGTTTTTTGATATTGTCGGAGCGATTGTAATTGTGGAAGCGATTGCAAGGCAAAGTATGAGCTCTGAGCTGAGTCGAAGTCTCCCGAGTTTCCAAGCACGCAAGCTGTTCAATGACCATGGCTCGAGCCCCGTGACGGCACTGGATTTCGATACCAGTGGCCAATTACTGATAAGTACTGGTGTCGATGAGAGTATTCAACTTTACGATGCCATCAGGGGTAAGCATCTCAATTCCATATACTCCAAGAAATACGGGTGTCACTTGACCAAGTTCCTGAATAAGAACAGCGTCGTGTACGCATCGACGAAGATAGACCATACGATACGATTATTGCAATTGAGTGATAATTCGTATCTGCGATATTTCAAAGGACACCAAGGCCAAGTGATTTCATTAGAAGTGAATCCAGTTGATGAGAATGTGTTCCTTAGTGGTTCTTTAGATAGTACGGTTCGAGTATGGGATAAGAGAAGTAACTTGAGCCAAGGTCTCATCACTACAAAAGCAAGATTGATATCATTTGATCCAAAAGGTTTGATTTTTGCAATTTATTTTGAAAATACCATTAGTCTTTATGATTTAAAAACACTAGATAAGGGCCCTTTCTTACAGAAACGATTCTCTGAAATAGATAATGTCATTGGAATTGAGTTTCTTAGTTCCGGTACACAAATACTAGTATCGAATGAATCTCAATGGATATTACTGAATAGTTTTACATTAGAAATTGAAAAAAAAAATGGTGTTGCAGACACAAATTCGTTTCCCAAGAGGAATTGGCCAAGTTTACCAAACACAACATCGACACCCGACTCGAATTTCATCTTAACAGGTTCGGTTAATGGTAGTGTATTAGTGTACGATTTGAAGAAAAGCCTTCAAACAGCATTAGATCCACAAGAATCTTCGACTTCGCCGTCGCCGTCGCCGTCGTCATCGTCATCGTCGTTATTACCCAGAACAGTGTTATTTAATCCCAAGTTCTCAATGTTTGTCACGTCAGATACAGAAGTTGTCATGTGGAATTCAGAATAATTCTGAAGAATCAACGTATCTTAAATCACTATTTTCTTCATTCCACAAACACCATTTTTTGAAAAAAAGGTTTGAACTCAGCGTTTCCATATCACCAATAACACATAATTGTCGCTTTGATCTTGTTATTGAAACATTGAGTCTTCTGATATCTTTCAAGAATCCAATCTCTTTTTTAGAATTGGACCTCGTTAATGAAAGTATAATAACTTCCTTTTCTCTACCTTGGAATCCATCCACGGTTGATATTTCCACTAGTGGATAATTTGGACGTATTAATGATTTAAGCCTTTGCACTTGTGCCGTATACGGCGCTATGATTCCAATATCAATTTCATTAATGCCTAGACCCACCAATGATTTAAGATGTTTCAAAGCAACATAAGTTTCCATTTCATTGTATTTGGATTCTTCATCGGATGTTTCATTGAATTCGCCTCCTTGTGTATCATACCACACGATTTCTTCATCGCTGATTTGATCTGGATCAGAATCAGCAGCAGTGGTGGAGATATCCCGGAGTGTAATATTGGAATTTGATTCATTGGATTTTAAACGATTGTCATATATGTTTTCACTAACGAATTTCATTATTTTATCATTAAATCTATATTGAACATTCAAGAATTTCAAAAATTGTGAATGATTTTCGAATTGAACTAATCTATCGAATAAAGAACGACTTAAAGCTTTGGAAGCCTTGGTGGATTTAATCATTGGTGATAATTGTTTATTATCACCAGCTATAATTAATTGATTAATTGTTTTTTTATAATAAATTAATGGAATCCAGCATGAAGGTTCCAGAGCCTGTGAAACTTCATCAATGATCAAAACATCTATTCCCACACCACCTTGATTGAAACTAGAAACCAATTCTGATGTTGATGATCCATGTAATGTACTCACGATGACTTTTGATTTTTGTAATATCTCATAATAACATTTCTTTGATCGTGATCTTAATTCTTTTTTCAAAATTTTAAGTTCATTATAAATACTTTTACGTTCTTGATAACTCTTGACTTTTTTCAATTTCTTATTCATATTTGTAATATCTTTCAAGATATCCTTGAGGACTAATTGAGAATCATAATCATTTTCCACTATAACGTCTAAATTATGATTTTGTAAATGTTTTAAAGTCCTAGCGGGATGTCCTAATCTGACCAATTCTGATTTATTTTTGAAACTTGGTGCAAGTCTTTCAATTATAGTATCAACTGAGATATTAGAAGGTCCACATACCAAGACTCTTTTGTTCTGTGTTAAGAATTGATTTATCAATTCCACTATTGTACTTGTTTTACCAGTACCGGGAGGTCCATGGATTATAGAAAGTTTATTCTGAACGGCGAATTCAATAGCAGATTTCTGTGAATCGTTTAAGTTTGTGTTTTCTAAAGACAATTTGTTTGGTTGTTCTGGTTGTTTAGGGGTATAAGGTGGACCTGCACCTAATAAGATTCTAATTAATTCTGATTCTTCATCAATATTCAATTCAGATAATTTCCGCATTGTGCTTTCCATTCTATTATAAGTGATTTCATTTGATAATTGCACCAACCATAATCGTTCACCTGAAGAATAAACTTCATTCAATTTCAATTCAATTTCTTGACCTAATTTTGTAGTATTTGCATCGAATGTAAATGCAACATTTATTTGAATTTCATTATTAATACTAGTGATTACACCTGAAAGTGGGACATTTTCATCAATTGTATTTTGATTTAGTTTCACAATATCACCAACTTTGAATTCCCCAATGGGTAATTTGTTCTTATCATCAATTGAAGAGTGTCTGGCCAATTCAGCAATTAGTTTACCACCAATACCAACACGTAAATTTTTGATTTCTAGATTCAAGATGGCTAAACCTTTTTGCTGTAGTACTTTCGGAGAATGGATTGAGAGTAATTGGTTTGTCTGTTCATAATCCTCTTTCCTCTCAATGGTCAGCGAATTCAGAAACGTCTCTGACAAAGACTTGTTGTCCACCATGATAAATGAAAGAAGCAAGTGAATAAAGATACAAATTACGAA
Source organism: Wenyingozyma succiphila (assembly GCA_001599255.1). Lineage (NCBI taxonomy): Eukaryota > Fungi > Ascomycota > Pichiomycetes > Pichiales > Pichiaceae > Wenyingozyma > Wenyingozyma succiphila. The sequence continues at coordinate 73,869 of BCGL01000006.1, read as the reverse complement.
TTACGAATTACAAAAAATTAAAATTTATTTTAATATTCGATACGCGTATGAGTGTAGAGTGTAGAGTGTAAGAGGATTTTATATGAATGATGATGGAAGAGATGGTGATAAGTAGTGTATAGAGGTTTACATAATGACCAAGTCACCGAATTTCTCTTTGTAACCAGGAACTTCGACTTTACCCTTGTTGAGTAATGCTTGAACTTTTTCTTCAACGTCTGGTCTTGCCTTAACGACATCATCGACGGTCAATTGATCGAATGGTCTTGCCGATTCGATGTTTGAAAGAGTTTTCTCCAAGTCTGTCAATTCGGTCAACACGACGGATTCGGTTGATTTTGCGTTTTCAATGGCTTTTGCCTCGAATGCATCAATCAAGTTCAATTGTTTAGACAAATTTGCCTTGGAGGGAGTGAATTTCTTAACATCATTCTCGATTTTGGTGATGACAGAGGTGTTCTTCAAAGTGGACTTGTAATGTGCGAAATCGACTTCTGTAGGTTGCTGTTTTAATTCGTACAAGACTTTTTTAGCTTCGTCATTTCTCTTCTTGAAAGCTGTCAAAGCAGCGGCAGTTTGTCCCGAGAGACCCAATTGCGAAATCACTTTGGCCCACTCCAACCTGGTGGTGGCGGCGGCACCAGACGCGGCACTCTTAGCAACTGATGACATCTTGATGGCTGATAATGTGTGATGTACCTAGGAGTGAAGACAGAACACAAGACACGAACAGACACTAATTAATCAAAGTCTTGTTCTGTTCTATGGTGGAGGATCGGGTTTTTCGCTTCAACACTCGCCAGCCAATAGAACCGGCAAGAAATTGGCAGCCGGGTAACTTCGACTTTAAGTGGGGCACGGGTGTTCTGTTCCCCCTGGGGCACGGGTGTTTTCCCCGCGGGTCCCGCGAGAGTTTATAGATTTTCCAGAGATGCATTTAGTTAGTATATGTTAATATTAATATTAATATTCAGAGAGTAGAAGGCTAGAGCAAGATGGCGAAGGCGAAGAAAGGGAAAAAGCGGGCGCCTGACGGGTTTGACAAGGTGTCTGTGGCGCTGGGGCGGTTCCAGCAGCGGCTGAAGGAGGCCGAGAGCGCGCCGCTGGCAGTGAACAGGCCGAAGCACGAGTCGAGCTGGCAGGTTCTGCGGGTGCACCACGAGCGGTCGCGGTACGTGTACGAGCTGTACTACAAGCGCAAGCTGATCTCGAAAGAGCTGTACGAGTGGCTGCTGGCGAACAAGCACGCGGACGGCGCACTTATTGCCAAATGGCGTAAACAGGGCTACGAAAACCTGTGTTGTCTCAAATGTATAGCTACAAACGAGTCTCACCACGGCACCGCCTGCGTTTGCCGTGTTCCGCGAAAAGACAGAAATAAAGACGTCCGTGCACCAGAGAACGCGCCGCCACCACAGCCACCACAGCCGTGTGTCACGTGCGGCTGCGGCGGCTGTGCCAGCGGCGACTGAGTGCTTCGACGCGCCGATCGCCGGTCACCGTGTTTGGGAATACCGGTTTTTCTCTCGTGGAAGAAAAGTGTTCGCGGGAGTGAGAAATAGAACAAGACAGACAAGAGAGACAAGAGAGACAAGAGAGAACAGACAGCCAAGACTGAACAGACACTGATTCACTAATCGAATCGACTGAAAGCACACACCATGGCTGCCGACAACAACAACAGCAACAACCACAACAACGTACGTTTATGTCCCACTCTGTTCACCTCAAGTTAATCCCCCTGATACTAACCCCCTGCAGAAAAGAAAAACCGAGAATCCTAATCGGCCGCAGAGAGAGCCCATTTTGGATCTGGCCAAGTACCAGGACAAGTCTATCCGTGTGACGCTGCGCGGTGGTCGTGAGGTGGTTGGTGTTCTCAAGGGCTACGACCAGCTGCTGAACCTGGTGGTTGATGACGCCGACGAGATTCAGGCCACCGACGACGCAGAGGCAGAAGCAGACGAATTCCACGGGTCTGGGTCCAAAGAACCCAGATTCAAAGGTGACAAGCGCCACTTGGGGCTCGTCGTCGTGAGAAGCCAGCAACTGCTCTACCTCTCGCCCGAAGACGGCACCCACATCATCAACCCTCACCAACAGCCACAGCAACAACCTGTAATATAATAATATATAATACAATACACAATTAACCCGCTTATGTAACTGAGTCCTCGAGAGAAAAATCAATTGCATACACGTAAAGACAAGAATGTAAATATTTCGTGCACCTTACGTGTATCTTCGTACACGTTCACATTCACGTTCAGGTTCTTGTAGCAAGATGTCGGAGATATCAGTGTACGTGACCTCGGCGATCACGTCGTCCGAGCGCCGAATCAGCTTGAACTGGCCCTTCGAGCATCTCCAGACCAGACTGGAGTCCATCACTGGGATACCACCACAAGATCAAAGAATTTGGTTATACAAATCGCGAGACTCCAATGAACGAAACGTTCTAACCCAGCGAGACTTTGAGTCTAGTGCCAATTTACACACACCCATAGTGACCCCCTTCACGAGACTCCATGTGGACAACACAAACTTGAACAACACCGAATTGGTCGAATTAGAGAAAGACTTATTCGCCGACAATGAATCCAATCCTGATAATACAAACGATCATTATAAAATCGATGAAGAATCATACCAAAATCGTCAAGACAGCGTACTAAATTGGAAAAAAAAAAATCAATTAGGTAAATTTGATCCTAATTATAATTTAAAAATACAAAATTTAATCAATGAATCAATACAAACTACGAAAAATTGGAAAATTGGCGATAGAGCATTGGTAATTGATGATAATCGTAGAGGTACAATAAGGTATTTAGGGCCAATAACGGAAATTGAGCCACTGAGCCATTGGGTGGGTCTAGAATTCGATGAACCAACAGGCAAAAACGATGGCCAAATCAAAGGTAAGCGATATTTCCAGAGTTTGCCGAATTACTCGTCCTTCTTAAGACCTTCTGCTATTAAAGTAGGTAATTACCCAGTTTTAGACTTATTCAACTCTGATGACGAAGATCAGGAAGAAATTTAGAAGAAATTTAGAAGAAATTTAGAAATTTAAGAAATCTAAAAAAATCTAAAAAAATCCAAAAATAGCGAGCGTTTTGTTTTTTGTTTTACATCTAACATTTTACAAACCGCATTTTGTATTTTTCTGTAGACCTTAATAAGCGACGACCCCTTGGAATTTGAAAAATGTTGTATAAATCTGGGTTTAAATTTCGTCGGAGTTGGATCCAGTTAGATCCAGTTGGATACTTTGTTCCAATTGAATTGTTAAGAGACAAAGAAGTCAAAATGGTGGTGTCTGTTGGAATTGATCAGCAAGTTGAGCAAATTGTGCGTAGTAAAGAGTACCTTTTACAAAAAGCCAAATACGCTAATGAACCATCTGTATCGACTTTCGGTAACGATTTGGCATCGCTCAAGTATTTACCAGAATCAAGTCGTCAAAGATTGATTGAATCCGGTATTGATGTTGCTAAGGGATACCCATGGAGACCTGATTTTAGTAAAGTCCCCACATTCAATGATGAAGCAGCAAATGTAAGAACAACCGCTTATGATTATGTCGATAGAGGTACTTTTGCTAATAAAGATAAAAAAAATTTATTCTCAGGTGTTAATACAAAAGTTAAACATTTAACTAGTAAAATCGGTACAGAAATCTCGGGATTACAAGTAAGTGATTTAACTAATGAACAAAAAGATGAATTAGCTTTATTAATTGCTGAACGTGGTGTTGTTTTTTTCAGAAATCAAAAATTAAAAGTTGGTGAACAATTAGCACTTGGTGAATATTACGGACAAGTTGAAAGACATTTACAAAATGCTCAAGTTCCACAATTTCCTGGTGTTACTGTTGTTTGGGAAGATTATTTATACAAGACAAGAAATGTTAATCCTTCTTTTAAAATTGCAGGTTTGGGAAATTTCGGTCATTTAGCTGGTGGTCAATCCAATTCTACTTGGCATCAAGATTTATCACAAGAATTTCAACCACCAAGTTATACTTCATTATTTTTAGATGCAATTCCAGAAGTTGGTGGTGATACAATTTGGGCAAGTAATTATGCTGCTTATGATAAATTAAGTCCAGAATTTCAAAAATTCTTAGATGGTAAAAAAGCTTTGTTTAGAGGTGGTAATCCATATTTAATTCGTGAAGATCCATTTGGAGGTCCACAATATATTCATAGAGTTCATCCATTAATTAGAACTCATCCTGTAACAGGTTGGAAATTTATTGCTGTCAATAGATTATTGACTGTTAAAATCCTAGATTTAAGCCCTGTTGAAAGTGATAGAATCTTGGAATACTTATACGATATCGTTGAAAAAAATTCAGATATTCAAGTAAGATTCAATTGGAAGACTCAAGATGAAATTCCAGGTACGGGGACTCTTGCAATTTGGGATAATAGATCAACTTCTCATAGATCTATTGGTGATAATGAGAACCAAGAACCAAGACACGGTACCAGGGTCTCTGTCTTAGCTGAGGTTCCATACTTCGATCAGAACTCCAAATCCCAAAGAGAAGCATTGGGCTTAAGCCTTGATTAAGAGAAATAAACTTATATATTAAAGATAAATTGACTAGGATATGTAAATATTAAATAAACCGGCCGTCGATAGACGCGACTGTATTGTTTTCTTGAAATCATTTTTCCTCAGAGTTTAAATAAACAGCTGGAAATTTATCCGGTTTGTATCCGGGACTCTGATTCTTGAAAAGTGGCAAAATTTAACAGCATCATACAATACAAAGCAATGGTTAATTTCGCTAAAGTGTGGCAAGAAGTCTATGAGGAGTTCAATCTTGAGAAAGGTTTCAGGTTGCTCATTATAATTTGTGGTTATTATTTTCTCAAACAGAGATTATTAACAGAGATCAAGCGTAGACAACTTAAGAATCAAATACAACAGAATAACGAAGAGAAAGAAAATGAATTAGTTGAACGCCCTGAAGATATCGATGAATTGAAAGTTGATAATGGATTCAGATCTTCGGCATCAACTTGGGGTTGGGGTAAGACAACAAGAAGAAAAATCGCTAAACAAAAACAATTATTCGAAGAACAAATTGAAGAAGCTGCTCTACGTGCACAACAAAAACAATTAAATGGTGGAGTTGATAGTGATGATGAAATAGAAGATTTACTTGAAAATTAATGTTATTAGTATTGCATATTTAGCCACTTTAATTAATAAAAATTGTACATATTGAAATCGGCAACTAAACCGCCTGGGTCAATTCAACTAATGAAAACATGCTGTCTGGGCCAATTCAACTCAAACTCAAACTCAAAATTGGCCCTGGTAGTCTATGTATTTCACGACAATCCTGTAATCTCCAGTGCTTTAGTGTATACCTAAATGTTTGAAATTATATTCAAACCCAAATCACGTGCTAGCTTTGTCACGTGACGACGATAATTTTTAATTTTTTTCATCATGATTAAAGATTTATAGATTTAATTTTTGTTTAATTTAATTTTAATTTAATTTAATTTTGGTGATTTAGAAAGCAGGGAATAGAGTATGGATAGAAGAGACAGGGGTATACCGTTTGGGTTAGTGTACTCGGATATAGTGCAAGGGCAAGGAGCCGATACTAGGTATGCGTTACCATTGAATGGACCTGCACAAAAGAATGAGATCGAAATAGCAAATCATTTTAAAGAATTTAGTAATTTAGTTAAACAAGGAGCATTTTATACTGGGAATCTTAAAGAGGATCTCAAGAAAAACAAGGATAAAAACGTTGAATATTATGAAGGAGGAGCCAATGATGGATTGGTTAGGTATAGTGATAGGTATCGTAAAAGGTTACGAGATTTAAAGAGTTTACTTAAAGATGAACCCAATATAGAAGCTGGGTATTTACCACAAGAATTACAGAATGTTGTCTCTAAGAAGCGTCGACCCATAGAGAAGATCACTGTGGCTGAGGACGAAAGCAGGAGGCAGATAGCATTAGCGGAAGCCGAGAACGAAGAACAAAGAAACCTCGAGCGGGCCGGAGAAGAAGGTGAAGGTGAGGGAGAAGGCGAAGGCGAAGGAGAAGGAGAAGAGGAAGAAGAGGAAGAACTTGATGACGAGTTCGAGGAAGATGAAGATGATGATTACAATGCAGAAAAGTACTTTGATGACGATGGAGATGATGATGATGGTGATGATAATGGTGGAGGCAACGCGTCGATCGGGGACGACGCTGACGGTGGTGCATTCTAATTAAGTAATAAATATACACGATCAAGATTGAGATTGAGATTGAGATTAAGATCAAGATTAAGATTAAGATTAAGATTAAGAGTAATGTACATTAAAGATAATAAGTTCCAATAATGTGGAGTAGATAGGTTGAATTAAAAAATAAGTAGGTAAAGTACAGACAAGATAGGTGTAATTCGGATCTTTGGAGTTTGAAGTTCGGCTGTAGTCGGTGATTTGAGAATAGAGAATAGAGAATTTGGGAGTATTGAGATTGCGCGCGGGTGTTTTTTGGCAGCGGGGGTCTCCGTTTAGAAGAGTGGGTCTGAAAAGAAGGGGGTCGGGGTTACCCGGCTCTCGGTGCTCGCTGATGGGGGGGAAGGCAAACTGCGCTGAGGCTAGACGCAAGTGTCGAAGCGCAAGTGCGCGCGCAGCTGCAGGCGGTGTCTCGCGCGCAAACCACTCTCAGCAACTCTAGGCCTATGTAGCACCTGGCGAGCGCGCATTTAGTGCCGAATCACATGATTTACATACAAACACTGTACAGCGTGTAATGCATGGCCCGGCGCGCATTCTAAACTTCGCGCTCACCCACGCGCACATACACTGGCGGTTACGTAATCGCTCGCTTTCGCTCACTCACTCACTCGCTCACTCAAAAGAAATTAAAGTCAGTCCAACAATGGCGGTCAAGTCAAAGAAAAAATCCCACAACCCGTCGCGTTCGGTCTAAAAATTTCTAAAAAAATTCTAAAAAAATTCCGCTTTCTTGCTAATCGCATTTTTTCCCATGTAATTTATCCATCTACATGAAAATCCATCATGTATGTATTAGAGTTTATTTGAATAAAGGGGATACTCGGCAATGAGAATTTTTGTTATCTGCGATTTTGACTCTGTGTTCTGCGTGTGTGCTCTGTCTGTGCGCCTTGCCTGTGCGCTTTGCCTGTGCTCTGTATCTCCGTATCTACTACTGATACTTAGAACCCTGGGATATCTGGACAAACAGTGTAAAAATTTTCATTAAAGCTGGCACACCAGCGCATACGTCACCGTGCAGTCGGCGCAGGGCACCGCACTCCCTTTTTGCTCTACATGAAATTATTCCCCTTTTAGGTCTTTTCTAGGGGGTAGGGCTATTTTGTCTCTCTTTAGACCCACTAAGTTTATCGTTTTCTTTTTTTCGTTTTCTTTTCGTTCATAACGTTTTCTTTTTATTGTCTTGTATTGCAAAACTGGGCCCTTGTTCAAAAGTTTTTCCCCTCTTTGCTTTTGTATAAAACATTATTTGTTTCTTCCTTCCCTAAGTTCTTCCTTCTCGCTTCTTCATCACTTATCAACATCTCGAGGAAAAACCAAAAGCAATGTCTGGACTCTTCGCAAAGCATACCCCCACTGGTTCTCTCGAATACGAGAAGAAATCAGCCGTGGAAGAGAGAAACATCCTGGACAACTCATCGGTTTCTTCATCTGAAGACGTGAATCCAAAGAAAAATTTCAAACAAAAATTCTTTGATGTCAATAACGAACATGAAACAGTAAGAAAATTAGAATCAAGACATGTTCAACTTATAGCTATTGGTGGTTCCATTGGAACTGGTTTATTCGTTACAATAAGTTCTGGATTAGTTAATGGTGGTCCAGGTTCTTTACTTATTGCATTTGTTTTCTGGACTTTGGTCATCTTACTACTTACTTGTAGTGTAGGTGAAATCGTTTGCTATTTACCTACTGCTTCTCCATTTATTGAAGCTGCTGGTAGATGTGTTGATGAAGCTTTAGAAGTCTGTGCAGGTTGGAATTTCTTTTTAATGGAAGCTTTTTATATTCCATTCGAAATTACAGCTTGTAATTCAATGATTCATTTCTGGAGAGATGATTATTCTCCTGCAATTTCATTCGTTATTCAAATTGTTCTTTATTTGGCTTTTAATATCTTCACAGTTAGATACTATGGTGAATCAGAATTTTTCCTTTCAATTACAAAATTAATTCTTGCAATTGCTCTGCTGTTTTTCACTTTTATCACCATGGTAGGTGGTAACCCAAAACATGATGCTTTTGGATTCCGTAATTTCAATACTCCAGGTCCTTTCCAAGCTTATTACCGTGAGGGTAAATTAGGTCAATTTCAAGGTTTCTTGGCTGCTTTAGGTAAAGCAAATTTCGTCGTTGTTGGTCCTGAATATTTAAGTTTAACCGCTGGTGAAGCTAAAAATCCAAGAGTTGTGATGCCACAAGCTTTTAAGACTGTATTGTACAGATTGGCACTTTTCTACATTGGTGGTGCTCTTTCTGTTGGTATTATTATTGCTTGTGATAATCCAACCCTTGTTGCTGGTGTCACTGCAGGTAAAGGTGATGCAAGTGCTTCTCCTTATGTCGTTGCCATTAAAGAAATGGGTATTAGTGGATTACCATCTGTCGTTAACGTGGTTGTTATCTTGAGTGCTTTCTCTGCTGGTAACTCTTACATGTATTGTGCTTCAAGACAATTATATTCATTGGCCAAGAGAGGTTATGCACCAAGATTCTTTGCATTCTGTAATTCAAATGGTATTCCAATTTTTGCAGTTCTTTTCACAACTTGTTTTGCTTTATTATCTTTATTACAATTAGGTTCAAGTAGTGCCGTGGTATTAGAATGGATCGTCAATTTATGTACAGGTTCTCAATTGCTTAATTACGGATGGATGGCAATCACTTATTTATGCTTTTACAGAGCTGTTAATGTTCAAGGAATCGATAGAAGATCCTTACCTTATCGTTCATGGTGGCAACCATATTCTGTCATTTTTGCAGGATTCTTTATTTGGTGCCAAATTTGGTGTGTTGGTTACACCGTGTTTTTACCAGGTAATTGGGCAACTTCAAGTTTTATCTTTTATTACTTGATGATCTTTGTTAATATCGCAATTTTCATCTTTTGGAAATTATTCAAAAAGACTAAATTCAGAAAACCTGAAGAAGTCGACCTTATTTCAGGCTTGGACATCATCGATAAACATGAAGCTGAATTGGCTCTAGAAGAAGGTGATCGTCCTCAAAACCTTAACTGGAAACAAAAAATCGTATCTTGGATATTGTGATTGGGATTTCGCTTTTAATTCTCCTATCGCTTTAACTTCATTTCTCTATATATTCCTATTCTTCATCATTTTTTATTTTTTGTTTTCACATCGTTTCTCCTTATAATTACTGGGTGTTTTAAATTAAATATTTATCTAAACTGTATTTTAGATTGATTCATTTTCCGTATTTGTGAATAACTCAGTGGAGTGTTCTTTGATGGTGATGGAGTATAATTCACTGGTGTCCTTGGTGTCTTTATTGGCGATGGTGTATTATTAGTAGTAGTATTGGACTTGATAGGCGTCGCGGGAAGTTTCTTGCCAGGACTATAATGAGCTGGTGGTGGTGGTGGTGGTGATTGCTCTGCTATATCACTGTCCTCATCCTCGCTTTCTTCCTCTTCCTCTTCGTACCTCTGATCACGAACACTAGACCTGAACGATACCCGCTGACCTATCTCAAATTCTTCTTCCTCTTCTTCATCACTGCTTTCGTCAAATAGAGATTTCTTTTGCGCCTTCCTTTTTGTATTACGTTGCAAATCACGTTCTAGTTTATCCAACGAATCGTTTAAATTGTCCTTGTCGTTATAGCCACTTTCAAGTTCCGGCTTGACGAAGAAAGAAGTATAAGCGGTATCTAATAACTTACTCATCCAACCACCTCCTGCGGCGCCTCCCGCAGCAACTCCATCAGCAGCAGTGGCACCACCATTAACTCCAGTGCTTTTACCTTTGCTTTTGGGTTGATTCCGTATTACTGGCTCTTCATTCTCATCAGAGCTATCTTCTAAATCAGGTAATGGTGGTAGACTGCTATTCAATCTCGACATGTTCAAGTTGTGTCTTGGGAACTCCACGATTTCCCTATTCAATTCTAACTCTACTTCATCATCTTCTTCTTCTTCAAGTTCCAAATTACTAACTCCAATAGGAACAGAACCATTTGGTGGATAATAAGTCATTTCAAGATAAATTTTCCCTGCGGGTCTACCATTATATTCCAGTTCAAACCATCCATCATACCCTTCCACAGTCGACTTCGTCAATGCTGGTGCAAAATCTATCTCTGCTTTCGAAACTAATGCATCATCTTTCTTCTGTTGATGATAAATACAAAATGTTATTAATGTACCACTCACGTTATTCAATGAAAACCTCATCTCTTCATCCCATTGCGGATTTTGTCCTCCTCTTGGTACGATCTTAGTACGCTGCACTTGATCTTGTATTCTAGCAACACAGTATGGTGATTGCTTATCCAATTTCCTTCTATTCGGTAAATCTTGCGCTTTGGAAACAACTATTATCAACTGGTTGCCCTGTATTCTGTTACTCGACCTGCCAAACACACTCATCCTGTGGTTCTTATCTCTCACTACACCTATACACTCTCTCTTTCTCCACTCTCCAAGATGAACGGTCCTTCTACAGTACAATTCCATAACACTGTCTTTAAAACATTGGTAAATTTCCTCGATTTCCAACTTCTTTTTCATCTTTCATTTATTTACTTCTTTCCTAATCGGGTTATATTGCGAAATCGGGGTGAATTCGAGTTTCTGATTACGTCATCTGGTGTATGGGTGTTTTGTGTGTGACTTTGTGTGGGGGAGGCAACGGCCCGATATCTGAGGGCTAAGAATCATGAATTTAGACACTTTTGTGATTCCGGTTCTAGGTGAGTTGATAAGCCTCGTGCGAAGGCCATGCAGTCGTTGGTAAGGTCAAAGTACTGGAGACCCGTGAGACTGACTTCCAGTGGGAGACCTATCTTCAATGCGAACGAAACTGAGATCCTAATAGCCCATAACGTGGGTCTTTATCAGGATACTTTTAAATTAATCCATCATCAAAACGGGAGGGTGTATCTCACGTCACAGCGAATCGTTTATGTCAATGACGATGATGATGAAGAAGACTTGCCAGGAAAGCTCAAAATACCATTAAACTTAGAACTGGATTTACAATACATCGATAAAGTGGAATTGTACACTGGTCTTTTCCAATCGAGTCCGAAAGTTTTACTATATCTGAAAGAAAATGTAAAGAAACAGGTTTCAATACGGAAAGATATCAATTGGATATGTCCCATATGTTTCTATTCGAATGATTTGAATGTCGATTTGGATCAAGAAGTCCAATTGCCGACTTGTAAGACATGTGGTGTCAAGGCAACAAGAGATTTAATAACCAATTTAATCGATGATAATATAATTGAAACCCCAAAAGATCAAGACCTATTATCGCATGACGGATTCCCTTGCCCAAGATGTACTTTCGTGAACCATCCGTCTTTAACTACTTGTGAATTATGCGGTGCTAAGTTGGTTTCATCTAATATACCGCCTCTTCCAAAAGATGAAGATAAAATACAAGAAGTAAAACTCATTACAGAGGATTACACAAGCATTGATGATAAATTGATTAAGTTGAGTTTTCGGAAAGGTGGGTCAAAGAATTTTTACGATAAACTTTTAATTGCAATTGAGAATTCGAAATGGCAATCGGCAACACAAAACAAAGAAACTAATAAAGGTGCATTTAAAATATCAAAAACAGATTTAGGAAATGCTAAGTCTGTGAAAGAATTGAATTCTACAATCAATAAACAAAAATCCAAAATAGAGAAAACTGAAAAAGATTTAGGTATTGCTCCCACAATGGGTATTCATGGTTTAGAAACATTCAATCAATTACAAAACGTTCAAAATACTTCATTATTAAATAATTCGGTACAAGATTTAGAAAATTTAATGTCAAAGGCAAAAGAATTGATATCATTAAGTCAAGCGTATCAGAAAATACTTACAAATTCAAATCATTCAACATCATCACAGAAAAATCTTAATATATTACAAAATTCGAAAAGTTCAATAAAAATCTTGGATAATATAATATCAAAGAATGATTTCATAAAAGGTTATTCAAATTCTAGAAACACGAAAACTTTATGGAAATTAAAATATTTGGATAATCAATCAGAGACAAACACTACTAAATCTGGGTTTCCAAAAGTTTATATTCAAGAACTTGCAAGACAAGTTTATGAATTTTTGGATGATTATAATATCTTGGATAAAAATAATGGTTTAATATCATGTTATGAACTTTACGTTATTTATAATAGAGCTCGTGGTATTAATCTTATATCACCAATTGAACTTTATGATGCATTAACAAAATTTAAAGAATTAAAATTAAATGCTAAATTGATTGAAATTCCAATAGATTCATTCAATTCACTTAAAGTTATATCAAAAAAGGAAATTAGTTCAACTTCATTATCAATGAAATTAGTTAAATTTTTGAAAACTAAACATGGTATATCAATATTACAATTACAACAACATCCTGATTTTAAAATGAATTATATAATCTTATCAACTCTGCTAACAAATCTTTGCAAAAATGGTGATATTTGCATAGATCAAACGATTCAAGGAGAATTCTATTACAATAATGAAATTCTAAACTTTGATTGGAATCAAGATACCATTACTGAAATTCATGACAACAATCAAGTAGTAGAAGATGAAGAAGATAAACAAGTTGAAGAAGCTCTGATTTCCAGTATCCCATTAACAAGACAATTTGATACCCCATCATATTTCAGTGATACATTACAAGAATTACAAGGTCTTAAATTCAATTCATAATAAAAGATATATGCAAAGTTTATATAGGAAGATGAGATGCTGGTGCAGCTCCAGTCTGCGTATGATTATTATTATTGTTGTTGTTGTTGTTGTTATCATCATCATCCTTATGCAAAGGGAAGGTCGTTTTTGGTGGCGATTGACCTAATTCCGCTAAATTGGTACTGGAAGCACCATTGGGTACAATTTTGGGTAATGCTTCAATATTTTCAATGACAAAATTCTTTTCAACCACGAATAATCCATCATCTTTCTTTTCAATATTGAAATTATGCAAGAAATTTAATAATTTATCCCTATTCTTAATCAAAATATCCGATATTGGTTTTGCCTTTCTTGGATTTGCAATAAATACTTTAAAAATTTGAAATGATTCATATTGAATATTTTTTGATTTATCACCTAATAATATCATTATCAATTTCAAATTATGAGGCGTATTAACATATGTGGTCATTAATTGATAATTATTCTTGATTAAAATTAATTGACCTAATAATTTCAATGATTGTCTCTTCACCACATAATTTGGTGAATTTATTAGATTATTTATTTTCTTAATGAATAAATCTAAATTCAATTGGAAAAATTCACCTGCAATTTGTCTATGCAATGTTAAAAAATCTTGTAAAGTACTAAATGCATCTGTTGAATTTTCAAAACTACCTGTTTGAACATAATCAAAATAATTCCAAAATGATGGATCATTTATTAAAAATTTAACAATTTGTTCATATTTTAATGCTTCTCTTAATATTGGACCTGTTATTAATGCAATTTTAGGATTTTCTGGACCTCTCATTAATGCCAATATTGATCTTGTATCTGAAAGCAAATGATCAACAGTAGGTGATCTATTACCAATTTTCCTTCGTAATAATAAAGAAATTATATTGGTAACCAATTTTCGTGAATCAAACTCTAAGAATGATAAATGCTGGATCAACAAATAGATCGTTTCTGTATTATAGATTTCATATGCAATTGATGCAATTTGATCAGGTTGACTAGCACTCTCTTGTAAATCAACAGACTCATCAATTCCACCACTCAATATTAATTTGATCTGCTGTAAGTACCTGGTGACTTCTTCTTGTGGCTTCTTGTTCTCTGCCAAAGGATCTACTTTGGTCACCTGGTCATTCAATGCTCTAACAAGCTCAGCAGGAGTCTTGGGATTCCTCTTGAATAAAAATGCCATATTGATCAAATCAAATCAAATCAAACAAGCAAAATGAAACTCACTAGTTCAGTATCACGAACAAGACAAAGTACGCCCCTCTTGAAAAGTTATCAGTGAGTAGAAACAGATTCCTCTCTCTTTATATCAAACCCACACGCTCCGTAACAAGTCGCAATTCGTCAACCCCAGTCCTAAATGTGATCTTGTAACTTTGATTCTTAAACAAGAGACCGGTTCTTCTAAGAGTGTTTTAACTTTCTTCTCATTTTCAACTTTGACAACGTAATCATGAAGCGAGAAGAGACGTTTAGCGTCCATCGTCGTTTTGATCACGTGAGACTCGAAAAACACGTGACAGGCTGCTCTTCGAACAAATAGTCGCGTCAATGGTCTCTTTTTCTTTTGGTTGCGACAGTTTGCATGTTGTTAATGGAGCCAAAGTTTTAGAACAAGGTTCAAGATATATTATGCTCGGAATCTTGACAAGTAGTTGAAGTTCTTCATATACGTATAGCTCCAAAGCATGCCGAAGATGATAAAGAGGGTACTGGAGTACATTCTAATATTTGTTCCCTATTACTCACCTTAATGTGGTTAGCATCCTCTTACAAAATTTAATTTTATTGACTTGGTGTTCAATATTGATTTGCAATTGTGTTGAAATGCTGAACTGTTGATATCTGTAAACAAGGAACTCGGAAGAAGGAAGTCTAGCAATAATTAGTTTTCTTCATCCTCAGTCTACTTAAATCACCAGGTATGATTTCAATCTCGCATTACGTACAAAAAAATATAGTATTTTGTATTGAGTCTTTGTGTCGAGAATTTGTGGAGGGTCTTGTTGTCAAAGCTTTACGACGATTCTTGTAGTTGCAACTACGTAGCAAGTATTGCATTCTTCAAAAACTCTGATGTTGATCTTTGTGTACTGCCGTATCTTTGTGACGATTCTTTGTGTTGAATCTTTGTGTCATATCTTTGTGTCGGTTCTTTGTGTAGAGTCTTTGTGTCGAGAGTAGAGTCTTTGTGTGGAGTCAAGTCTTTGTGTCATATCTTTGTGTCAATTCTTTGTGTCGAGAGTAGAGTCTTTGTGTGGAGTCAAGTCTTTGTGCCAACCAAATCTTTGTGTCATATCTTTGTGTCGATTCTTTGTGTCAAGTTTTTGTGTCGATTCTTTTTGTCAAATTTTTGTGTCGATTCTTTAATTAATAATAATTCTAATAATTTTATACTATTTTATTATATATTATTTTATTTATTATTTTATTTATTTTTTCTGTATCCGGAATAATCTTTAATTTTGAGCTTTGAATCATATCGGATGCTTGGATCTTTTTGTCAGACCTTTTTTAAAAAAAAAGTGCTTTTTTCTTTGTGCCCAGTGTTCGTCGTCAGTATAGTATTTCGGCCTAATCTTTGCGTATTTTAGCCTTTTTAGTGGCTTTTGTGTCGTTTTTTTTTGCTCGATCTCTATGTCAAGTCTACTTGCCAAGTATTATTTTTTACATATATAGTATAATCTCTACAAAACTTTTGCTTTTTTTTTGGAGCTTTTTTATATCAAACAGGAGTTTATATTTATTCTTTGGTCGGCGTCAGAATGTCATCTTCTCCTTTCCAAACAATGTAGTGATTGTACATGCATCTTTCAGAATAGTGTATAACCAAAGAAATTAACGACTTACAGTAGATCATAATGGCCAAACTAAAGAGGTTCTGCTTTCCTCATTTTTCAGGTGTGAGAAAAAGGGACTTGGGTTCAGAATGAAACTGCCCAATAAAAGCAACTTTCTATAGGAGAATAAAAAAAAATTGGTCTCGCAGGTAAATAAGTAACTTTCTTGCCAGCCTGAGATTTTTTGAAATTGCAAAGCGAAAATCCAGCAAATCTGTCTGAGGCATTGGTGCTTCAATTTTACCAAATATTGTCATTTTGATGAATTTTTCATCATTATAATGAGAATTTGTTTTGCGCTAAAAGTGCCTAAGTAATCAAGATTTAGTAGACAAGATGCAAATATATACTTGAAGTGCGCTTAGGGGTCTTCTGTCAAGAAAAACTGTTATTTCAAATTAACGATGGTTTACCTCGAATTTTCAGTCTAAGTATGAAAGTCGTATATTATTTGTGTATCTGAAAATAGATCTGCATTTTTTGTCATGTCAATAATCACATGAAAAAAGCGAAATAAAATTTTATTCTGAGCACCGAGTGATCAAGTTATAAGATGATCATAAGCTCATAAAACCAACAGAATCATGTGAAATATATTATAAATAACGAAATTTATGTTACGAATCAGATGGTCAAAAAGAACATTAGAATGAGTCAAAGATGTAACAAGAAGAGTGCTCTTCAATTGATCGAGTTGATTAATTGTTTATGGGATTGAACCATAGGGATATGTCGCACATTGAGAATTTTAGCATTCCTCCACTGAATTTTATTTGATACGCGAAACACGCTCTATGCATTAAATATTGAAGTAATAATTTCATTTTGCAACATGAGATCTGACTTGAATATATATTTTTTTGATTTCCCTATATATATGGAGAAGACCCAAAGTGTATTCTTTTAAGTTAGAAATCGTTCTGTTTTTCGCTCGAATACAGCTCTCCTAATATTGGATTTTCAGTGTAGTTTCGTTCGCAGAGTGGAATCTTTGTTAAATTGAATGGAAAACATTATTTGACTCTCACAGATGTTCGACTTTCTCGAATTTTTCTACAGTCAAAGTCCTTTTTGAGTAGGGATCATTGCAATCATCAGAGAAAACTCGCGTTTGTAGCACTTGGTAAATACATTATAAATGGCTCGCAAAATCGATATGTATTGGGCAATACCATGATGTAATCTTAATAATCAGAAGAAGAGTTCTACAATTCTTGGGCTCCGGAGCGCCTTCATATGTGTGCCTCATTGTGTTTATTTCCGTACGAAGGTGAATATAAACTTATTGCCCCTGGATGTAAGACCGCTGCAGTGACACCACATCATGAAATTAATGTTAAGGTTACAACAATCTTGAAGGTGGAAGTATCAATATTAGCCCATCATCGCTCCCACTATAGTAGATACCAGTTTGTATAAACCAATTCTCCGTCATATTGAATTTTCTGCATGAAGATCATATCCAGAATCTGCAGTACTCTACTTTGCATGTGCCTATCTATGATCAAAATTTAATTAAGTATCCAGAAGTTCAAATCAACTCGCAGAACCGAGAACTATATATTGATGAGACACGGTTTTGCATATAAGGGTAATGTGTTTCGGATCTGTTTCTTTTTCCCACTCGCCTGAAATTTTACTTGAGTTAGCTGTATACTGTAATCTCTGAAGAACAATGAATGATTGTCAAAACTTTGATAATCGCCACACCTAGGAATAATGGATTCATTTGATACATGCAAAGACACAAAAAAATTGGTATTCATCAGCTGTATGTTGCGATAATATCCTCTTCACTCGCCATGAATTATGTCCACAAAAACATAGAACATAGGGCATAGGAATTTTAGTGGCCTTTCAGGTCATCTTATTCTGATGATGATCCTTTTCGCTATCATTGTCCATGGGTCCCTTCATTCTCTAGATATCAAATTCTAAGTACTGCATGATTTGTTTGCGCATTTTTCGAACAGAATGGAATAATGATGTAGTTGAAGGAAAGTGAGTGCCAACCTATCTTGAAAACAGCCTATACATTTCCGAGATTCATCAACATGGAAGCTTCCGTAACTCAAGTGTACCGGGAGCTCTAGTTTCTTAAAAGGGAATCTCTTCGCGTGCTCGCACTGCTTGAATAAGAAGTCCATGGTGTTCTCATCCTTCATTCGAAGCAGTGATACTAAATGAGGGAAATGGTGATCTCAGCAGAGATGATGTTTCTCAACCTGGAACGCTCGCTCATCTTTGGGAGAATTTACGAACATTCCGAAAGCCTTGTCACTTCTTTAATTTTCCGTTACTTATTACAGATTTATTATTATACGTTTTTTCTTCGTAAATGATTTTAGTAGCTTCTATATATTGTAAGTAATACTCATCAACAACTTTTTTATTCTGTTCCCGGAAATGGACCTCTCTTTGATGAAAATATTACCTTAGCTTATGTATCAGATGAAAAGAGAAAACAAAATGGTATGAAAGATCATTAATATTACAAATAAAAGTTTCCAATTTAATATATTATTATTTACATATATATACACTATAATATATATTTATAATAATTTTCTTTTTACATTGGAACTATCATCATGGGTATCAGCACCTTCAACATTTGTTTCATTCATTCCATTTCACAGCACAAAAAAAACTTTTGTTCATTACTTTGCACCAACCAACCAGTAGCGATATTGAGCGGAATTTCATGCTTTTCAGCACCCTTTCCAATAGTTATATTTACCTCTCAGCTTCTTTTTCAGATTTCGATAGAGTAGGCGCCAAGCTAATTGTAAGGCACAATTTTTTGCATGTGAATGAGATTAGCCGCTCTTGTGTGAAAAATGAGCGATGGAGCTTGAAGATTAGATATTCATGAATTAATATTCAGATTGTGTGTTTACACGGGCACTTCCTCACCCTGGAAAATATGTTCCCCATGTTGTAAGGACATACGAAGCCAATTTACTATTGGATGTCACGATGATCAGTTTATCTTTATTGGAAAACAAGTGTTGTTTAGGCTCTAACAAAGCAGTTACATCCTTCGAGTGATTGAACACTGTGCTTCCGAGGAGTAGAAATGTTGCGGGATTTCGAAGTTCGCATCTAAAATTAGTTAATCTCTGCATTACACATCCGAAAAATCAGACAATCCCGTTTCAATACGATCATCTTGGTGCGATGAAAAATCTTCACTTGGGAACATGAATGATAGCCATTCTCTGAAACATACGCTCGTGGATACCAAAAAAACAAAACATCGCGAATTCTTGATGAATCCTTGCACACAAGAGCCTTTCGCACATATCCAAAACAAGTCTGACAGGATGAAAGAGATATCTTTTTACATTTTTGAGCACGCGTGATCACCAGGGAAAAAAAATAACAGAACACGGTCTCGAAAGGAGCTTGCTTGACTTCAGAAACGAGCAGGGCATCACTCGCAAAAACTTGACGTCCAGTTACCGTTAAGTATCAGTTAGGAATATTCTTAATTATGATGAAATTCTACATTCTAGATGAAGATATCGCCTACAATAAGCCTAAGGGAATTAGTTAGCGTAGTGACTATAATTGACTTGTACACGGGATCCACAGTATTCGATGATGTCTTTCCTCGTCCCAGATCTGTGTCATAAATATCTTAGCATTGCGTCGGCTATTAAAGCATGAGGCTGCTTTTACGAATGAGACCATCCTATGTGCTGCTGTAGAAGCAGATGTCATAAAATCGAAGTATTGCAAACATGTGAGAAGGACATGGGAAATGATTTTGTTAGATCAACCCACCCACAGCCAATTCAAACCTTTTTCAACGCGCACTGGGATTTGAACTTATAACAGATTAACATGACTTATGATAATTGAAATACTTCATAATAAACACATTCTACTGTCATTTCAATGTGGGGTATGTAATATCAAATATGAATACATGAAAATCGTCATGGGGAAATTTACTTAGTATACAAATCATTTTACAACAATGGATGAACAAACCATCCAATACTCTGCTTCAAGATTTTGTGAACGGAAGTGAAGTAAAAGTAAAACTGAAGTATCAATGTTTTAGATGAGGGTTTTTATGTTCCAGCACTCCGATAATCAAGATGCAGGAATTGTCCATTACATCGGGGCGATGCCAAACCAAACATATGTCAGATGTGCTGAATTGATGCAAAATCAAGTGTGCTATTCCGCATCCAAAACCCCAGTTCACTTTCGCATTCTATTATTTATCTTGTGCACAGCGCTTGAAATTCGTGATTTGTATCGGAGAATATTATTGTTAATGTGACTTCAGAGGTGGCTTCCGTGGGTTGGTGTTACCGAAAAAATTATTCAGCTTTGGAAAGTTGGTGCAGATGTGGATAGAGTCCAAAACGTGTAATCCGGGGGAACAAAGACATCATCTAGCTGGAGAGACTGAGAGTGAGGTACTAATTCATATAGTGGGGAAATCCAGAGAAATTATCGGTGTCACCATATCGACTTGTTAGCCTTGAACTCTTTTGATGAAGTTCACAAGAAGTTCTTAGAAACAAAATAGCACTTCGCAATTTTGTTAAACAAAGTGGCTTATTACAGTGTGTTGTTTATTATCAATCTATGTATATTCGACTATGGAAGAAAAAAATTATTAGATGATGATGCAATGCGGTTAGTAATTAGTTAGTACTATTAAATATCATCAGTCTGTCAAAGCATGTGTGGACTTCTGACACTTAATGATTTGCTATGACCCATTGTGGCCCACTAGACATCCAATATCTTTTACATTGAAAGCCTGAATAGAGGGAAAACACCAGCCATAGAGTTTTTTTTTGAAATTACAATCAAGGAAAGTTCTCATTACGAACAGCTCAACAGGGAAATTGCAAGAATTTCAACGGAAATTATGCAAGCCCAGTGTTTCATTATTGCTGAAGGTACTCGAGAATAAAAATGGAAATGGTTTGGTGAACAGAAGTACAAAGTGCGAAACACTCTCATAGACATCACGTTTTTTCCATCGTGAGATTATATCAGAAGTTACATAAAAGTGGAGGACAATCCTTGAAAAAATAAGAAAAATTGTAATAATTGTCGAATGGTCCCTTCTGAGAAGTGATATGACTACCAGACGTAAAAGCAGACAATCTTGGAAGTGGTCAAAAAAATCCAAGAATGAAGAAAAAAAAAGACTTCAGTGCACTTGTCACTGCCATTGAGATGTAACTACAACTCAAAATTCACATAATACTAGAGATAAAAAAATACCCCAAAAGTACCTAAAAAGCTCTGTTTTATCAAGATTTACGATGATTATCGCGGTGTATTGCATTTGGAAATATTCCTATGCAAATAAAACTTTTGAACTTTACGAATAGATATTCTCGAAAGAAAGTTAAAAAAATTGCCCTTGTATCGAGATTTTCGAGACTATGCGGAAAATCTATTTTATTATCAGATTTACCTAAAGTCACTTGGATGATCGATGATAAACAAGAAATATGGAGCTATGCGCGAGTCGGTAACACTTGAGAGATTAACTATATTTGTTCAACTTTTTTTCATGTTATATCTGATTCCCCGGCTCAAAACTATAAAACAATGAGGAAAAAGTACTACTAATTTCTCTGTTACTTGATTTATCAATTCCATTAACAAAATATTTTATGTAGCTGGAAAATGAGTGAGCGAAATCTGAAGGACAAGAGCTTGTTTCTCTCAGACTCACTTTTTTTAAACATACTAGTGTCAAAGGTATGGATCTTCTTGTAACATAACATGTCTCATGTTGAGTGGCTTCACAAAGCGGTATTTAGGATGACTTGTTAGTGTGGACTATAACGACCTTGTTGGCAGCTTCAACAAAAAGAATGATTTTCGCATCAACCAACCAACTTGTTCTTGTGAGTTCCAAAACCCAATTTCACTGATTTGATGAAACAACAATTTGAATGTTTTGTGAGCCTGAAGATCTTCTATCAACTTCTGCCGTGCTTGAGTTCGAAAAAATTAACTGACTCCCCAGTAGCTCAAATGCATACAAAATGTTATTCTTTTCCTGTTAAATGGGAATGCACACAGCTCTCAATGGTATTGAGTGAGCATTATATTTGTTGAAGATTTCACGAAGCATAGATTAACGATCACACCAAGGGTTGATAAACATTGCTAGCCGATAGATAACATATCACACAGTATGTGTCCTCATACCAATATGAGTGGAGAATTATCCTGTTACGAAAATCATGAGGATGCAGTATATTCGGATGCTTCAGAAAGCTGCCATGAAGAGATGTAATAAACTTCAGTTCAAAACAGTTTACGACAATATGGTTGTTATAGAAACGGACATACATAGAATGAATGTCCGGAGAATGTTTTTCGGAATACAAGTAATCCCAGAGGGTCTCTTCTAGTTACAGTATATTCTGAGATGTGTAAGCTGGGGTCTGTGGAATTTATTTCCTTGGTGGCAGTTGCGCATCATTCCTTTGAAGGTTTTGCTGTTGATTCTATTGTGAGAGGGGTTTGGAGCTAAAAATAGATCTGAAGTAGAGGAGACGTGTGTTCTCAGCCTAAATTGGCCTGGCTAGCTCAATCGGTAGAGCGTGTGACTCTTAATCACAAGGTTGCGGGTTCGACCCCCGCGTTGGGCTTTTTTTTATTACTTTTTTTTTACAATCAATAAAGAAGAAACTACCTTGAACAAACAAGATGCTAAGGCGCTGATCCGTCTCCGGGGATGCAGAGAATAAAGGTGCAACAACAGGGAAAAATCTACGTCAAATTGGTGCGCGTCATTTGCATTGGCCATATACTTCCACTCGTATACCACATTGTGTTGTGGTATGCCGGCCACTACTACAGGTGAATAAGCAAGGGATCCTACCTTATTCACAACGGATCAAGTTCGCAACGGATTGCTTGTTCCCTCGTCGTTGTCTTCAATGACCATACCATCTTAATGGTTCTTTGTACCCTATAGCATCACTCATTTTTCACTGGCGGAGCAAATACCGATGTTGAGATCTGATTACCTTCAACGTCCATTATCTTGAACTCTTCTAGACGATCATTTGGATCCAAAGTATGAGGCCTACTTTCTGGAGTTTGATCACATTTCTCAACAAATCGTATGGACAACGGCATTATCGTACCCTGCTCCATCTTCTAGAAATTAAATTTCTCTTGTTCGCAACTGCCAGTGATTGTTAGAGGTCTTCGCGCCCTGAATTTCTCTGCGAGAGCTCGCGGGAGACATTCTACATTGTAAATGTCGCGTCTTTTTTTCGCAGGGAAAAAAAAAACGCAACTGCAGTTAAATGGTAAAAAGTGAACATTACAGTACTGTACATACGTACAGTTCTTCTTTCTATACGCGTACACATCGAGCCTGAAATTCACGTGTAGCACAGGGAGATATAGAAGAGACCTACGAATTGTTACAAGGATGGCGGAGCTTCAACAATTCTCTTTGAATTACTCATCAATCCTCCCTGCAAAGAACATTGATTTCAAAGACTACAGAATCGAGCATTTGGGAGGTTACACGCAAGTGGAACGAAACAAGATAGAGTTCACAGATGAATATCTTCCATTGCTGCGGATTCCAGAGCGACTCTATCGAAAGGGTCGACCCCGGCTCAATGTCAGAAGCGGATTCAACTCTGAGTTTTTTCCATTGACATTCCTGGAAACGGAATCAAAGATTGGCAATTTACTGCGCACAATCATTCACTATGAATATGTTCTAGGAGGCAAAAAAGACAAAAACTTGAAAACAAAAGACTCTAAATTTGTTTGTCATGCGGGTGTTTTCAGAGACATCGCAATGCAAGACATAAAGCCTCCATACTGATCATACCATGTCAGGGTCAAATTTTCATTCCTTCGACAAAGACAAGAGCGGGACAGGACAGACTCTCTTCATTTGTTGGTTTGAAATTTGAGCGCCTTCTGGGGAACGACCAAGACTTGTTACCTTCACTTGTGGCCTCCAAGCTCGGTTACGAGCATTACAAAGAACTTGCTAATATCAGCATTAAGGATCCTGACGATGCGCACGTGGCTCTTGAGGCAACCATTGCCATAGAACAAGATCTGATAGCAAAAGTTGATTGTAGCGATGCAAGGAAAGAATTTGCTGAAGTTAAGCTCAGAATAGCGACGTCGAACGTCGGAATCCAGGAGGCGACAAATCATAGTCTGCTGGTAAAGCTAAGTGAGATAAAACAATTCCCAAAACTTCTACTGAAATGGGCATTACAATGTAAGTTTGCTGGGGTGAGTATCTTAGTCCTTGGTGTACGCAATCTCAATTACCGTGTCATATGCATCAAACAGTACACAATCGATGAGATCGTAAAGTTCATCAAAGATCAAGATCCTAAACGATACAAAATTTATAAGAATGCTCTGGGTACCGTCATACATGTGTTGAATTGGGTCAAAGATAACGCAGTCGAGAATAAAGTGTATGAGTTTAAGTTCAAGGATGGTAAATACTATCTTACAGAACTCAATGAAAGTGAAGCTGCAAGACAGAAAGAGATCACATTGATTCCTGAGTTCGTCAATTGGAGAGAATCAGGCAACGCTCCCGACACCATTGCGTCTCATATGATATGTACAGATGCTCCACAACCGGAAGAAAGTGAGTTGGATGAAATATCAACCAATTTGTCGAATTTAAAGGTCACAAAAAAAAAAAAAAAAAGACCGTAATAAGCTTGTTCATTTTAAACGATGTACTTTATATACTTATGGACCTGTTTTATAGTCGCGATTGGCGAGGAAATGGATTCAAATAATATAGTTAGTTCAAATATCAGGATTTAGCTCCTACAATTACAGTGGAAATACACCAATTGATTATTCACTCGACAGCATAACCTAAATTGAAGGAACGCACATTTATTTCTACACAACGAGAGAGCAATCTCAGAAACCGAGTTCTCTCAAATCATCCAGGAGATCTGAATCATCATCTGAATTAAAAGGGTCATAGTTGTCCAAGAGAGAAAAGTTTTTGTCTCGTTTCCTGCTGCTCGTTTGAGATTCACGTCCCAAGTCTTTCAATATAGCTGACTGGTTTTCAGGTAGAGGAGCCCTATAAGTTGGCCTTTCTTTCAAGATCATTTCGTTCGCCTTACGAATAATTGATCTGTAAAATGTGGCTCTCTTCTTCTCAGTAGGGAGTGCGACCGGCTTTTCATCAATTTCTGTCATCAAGTCTACCAATTTCTTTGTGGCGGGCTCTATATCGACGAGCTCCCTTCTTTTGATTGCTCTTCTAAACATCTCATAAAGACAATCTTGGACCAAGGTAGGCAAGAGATTCTTCTTGGGTCTGCCATTTGTAGGTTTTTTCAAAAGCATTTCTGCTTTGCCTTGCTTGACTTGATTTCTCCAAGTACTGATAGTTGATGCGTTAACTTGATACCATTTAGCCAGTTCAGAATTTGGTACCGAGGGCGCTGTTTGAAGCATATAGACGACCAATGACTTGATGCACATGGGAATTTCGGTACGTGTGTGCGTTGGTTTCAAGGGACTACGTTTAATGCTTGATTTGCCGTTGTCGCTTTTGGGTGTCCCATCAATTTCATTTTGCAGGACACCGGTAAGGTTCGGAGTTAACATTTGACGAGAGTGTGTTTCCCCAGGTGGTACAGGGTGCTCCTTTTGTTCATCGAAAGGCATCCTTGAATTGCCACCGAGCGCCATCTTTTGGAAAGGGGAACTATTTGCCGTATTATGGGTATCCATTTTGATCTTCCCTCACGTCTTTCTCGTTTTTATCGTTCCTTTATAAAGTAGTTTTGGGTGAAGCTGCTAGTGTGGACTACAGCTTCAGAAAGGAATATCAGAAGAGGGAAAAAGGGGAAAGGAGAAGAGCAAAAGAGAGGGGGATGATGAATCTTCCTCTGAGTTGGGATATACAGTCCAATTTATAACATTTACAAATCCCGCAAAAGTGACATGTCACATTTCTCTATAGGTCAAATCAAAACAAACCATAAAAAACCCGAATCAAAACAGAGAGAGCCCAAAGTGACCTATCGGAAAGTGTGGCCAACTTCTTCTACAGCCTTCGACATTCTCAAGAAATTAAATTGCAAAGGGTGTTTGTTGTACCTGTACTTAAATCCACAATGAGAATAAAACAAGAATCAAACGGTGAATCCATGTCTGATTCAAACGACACCAATATGGGAGGCAGCTCAGCAGTAGCAGCTAATGCCTCGAACAATTCAAATAGAGTTCAAAGTGAAAACTCCAACTTCAGGAGAGCAGAAATAGGGCCAGCAATACACAGACCTTCATCCGAAGTTTTTTGGCGCCCATATGAAGGCCCAGATTTGATTGATCTTGACACCATGGAAATACCCGGCAGTTTCTTACGGAATACTGAAACGGTAAGTCAAAAGCCCATTTCCTTCTCTTCTGCAAGATCAAACACCTTGCAGATCCAAGCCCATAATGGCGCAAATGGGAATCAAAATCTGTTCCTCGATCTTCACCTCAATGTGTTTACTTTTCAACCAATTTGTTTGAGCAAGAGAGATATTCTATTGGTCGTTACGACGATGTTGATTTCTGCCTTCTGCCTCCAAGTAATTGCTGTTGACATGAAGAAACTTTACATCGACTACATGAATATTAATCCACGTTTCATTTTTCTAAAAAGTTTCGTCGGACTGTTACTAGTAGTTGGGCATGCAGCCATCGCAATTGATTTGATTTTTTGGGCATTTTTAGGATTAAAACTAACTTCTTCCCCCACCATCAATCCCTTCGCAGTTAACCGAACATCAAGAGTTTCGACCAATGCTTCGGGATTCATAAGCCGCAATGTAGTAGCAGAGCCATCTTCAATTGCTAATGCATCTGCGCGTCTCCTTAACCAACCTTCAAGGAGGCAGATCAAGTATCCTGACGGGATGAAACAGCTCCATTTGGCAGAAATTTTATTGGCTATGCATCGAAGTAATCCAAAAGCAGCGAGGGCCTTCTTCAAACGGAATAATATCACCTTCAATATGGTTGAAATGTGGGTGAAGAACAAACGGCGTCAAATTAGTTACAATGACTCTCAGTGACTTTCAGTTTTGTTATCTTTGCTATTTTTGCTTTATTACATTTGCTTCTCTATCTTTGTTTGTTATCTTTGTTATCTTGCAAATTTATGCTTGCAGCAACTCAAATATTTTGTTTGTTGTAGACATTTGGAGGCCTTGTATTGTTTTTGCTATTTCCATTTGAAAGAAGTCGATTATATAAATAATAGTTGTTTAGCGTACACAGTGAGATATGTTTAATATTAGTTGTACTCAGCAGCCAGTAGCTCACCTTTAAAGGCTGTGCCTACAAATGCACAATGTCTGTCTTACGTTATGACGTTCAGTATCAACTAATGGCGTCCAACTCAATCAAATCGTTTTCAAGACACAATGGCAAAAACAAATTTCATGCGTATCATTATAATATATAACAGTTGGCACTTTCATAAAACCTATACATATTGCAAAAACTTGTATTACGCACCAAATGGTTGCGATTTGTAAGTGTGCCGAGGAATCAAAACCTGCATCGAGGGGTGAGCATCTCTGCACCGTGGCTGCGAAGTGTCTGAAATTTTTTGGCACAAAAACGATGGGGTGGGAAGATCAGCGATAGGGGCGGTTTAGCAGGGTGATACCGCGCCACTCACCGGAATTACTTGCGAACGAGGCCGGGACTGTGATGGCACAGACTCGTATCCAGTGGGCACACCGTATACTACGGCATGTGGTACGAAGTGGGGTTCTTTCACTTGATTTGCCGCACATAGAAGTGCCTGCTCACAATTTGCAAGTGTACAGTTTTGTAGTGTACAGAGGAATCGAAAACTGCATTGGTAGATTCGAGGGGTGAGCATCTCTGCACCGCGGCACCGAGGCGTCTGAATTTTTTTTTGGCGCATGAGCGGTGGGGTGGGAAGATCAGCGATAGGGGCGGTTTAGCAGGGTGATACCGCGCCACTCACCGGAATTACTTGCGAACGAGGCCGGGACTGCGATGACAGAGACAAGTTGTCAACGGGCACACCGTATACCACAGCCTGTGATACAAAATAGGGTTCTTTTACTCAATTTGTCGCACATGAAACTACGTGCTTGTGATTTGTAAGATCAGCGATGGGGGCGTTTTACCGGGGTGCTACCGCGCCACTCACCGGAATTACTAGAGAACGAGGCAGGGACTGTGATGACAGAGGCAAGTCGCCAATGGGCACACCGTATATCACGGCCTGTGATACGAAATAGGGTTCGTTTATTCGATTTGCCGCATATAAAAGTGCTTGCTTGCGATTTGTAAGTGTACAGTTTCGTATTGTACAGAGGAATCGAAATCTGCATTAGTAGATTCGAGGGGTGAGCATCTCTGCACCGCGGCCGTTTTGTATTGTAGAGAGGAATCGGAATTTGCATCGAGGGATAAACATCTCTGCACCGCGGCACCGGGGCGTCTGAATTTTTTTTGGCGCATGAGTGATGGGGTGGGAAGATCAGCGATGGGGGGGAGGTTTACCGGGGTGATACCGCGCCACTCACCGTAATTACTAGCGAACGAGGCCGGGACTGCGATGGCAGAGACAAGTCGCCAGTCAGTACACCATATACGACGGCCTTTGATACTAAGTGGGGTTCATTCACTCGATTTGCGGCACATAGAAGTGCCTGCTTGCGATTTGCAAGTGTACAGTTTTGCATTGTGCAGTGGAATCGAAACCTGTATCGAGGAGTGAGCATCTCTGCACCGCCGCCGCGAAGCGCTTGAAATTTTTTGGCGCAAAAACGATGCAGTGGGAAGATCAGCGATAGGGATGGTTTAGGAGGGTGATACCGCGCCACTCGCCGGGATTACTTGCGAACGAGGCCGGGACTGTGATGGCAGAGACAAGTCGCCTGTGAGCATACCGTATACCACCAC
Organism: Wenyingozyma succiphila; assembly: GCA_001599255.1. Classification (NCBI taxonomy): domain Eukaryota; kingdom Fungi; phylum Ascomycota; class Pichiomycetes; order Pichiales; family Pichiaceae; genus Wenyingozyma; species Wenyingozyma succiphila. Next base: position 45,084 of record BCGL01000006.1, on the reverse strand, counting down.
CCGTGATACAAAATAGAGTTCTTTTACTCGATTTGCCGCACATAAAAGTGCATGCTTGGGATTTGTAGGATCACCGATGGGGGCGGTTTACCAGGGTGATATGGCGCCACTCACCGGAATTACTAGCGAATGAGGCCGGGATTGCGATGACAGAGGCAAACATCCAGTGCGCACACCATATAGCATGGCATGTGATGCAAAATTGGGTTCTTTCACTCGATTTGCCGCACATAGAAGTGCTTGCTTAAGATTTGTAAGTGTATACTTTGGTATTGTACAGAGGAATCGAAATCTGCATTAATAGAATTGAGGGGCGAACATCTCTGCACCGCGGCACCGAGGCGTCTGAATTTTTTGGCGCACCAGCGATGGGGTGGGAAGATGAGCGATAGGGGCGATTTACTGGGGTGACACCGCGCCACTCACCGGAATTACTAGAGAACGAGGACGGGATTGCGATGACAGAGGCAAGTTGTCAATGGGCACACCGTATACCATGGCTTGTGCTACAAAATAGGGTTTTTTATCAGAGTTGCCTCACACAAAACTACTTGGTTGCGATTCGTAAGATCAGCTATAGGGGCGGTTTACCGGGGTGACACCGCGCCACTCACCGGAATTACTAGAGAACGAGACCAAGACTGCGATGACAGAGACAAGTATCTGGTGAGAACAGCGTATACCATGGCCTGAGATACGAAATAGGGTTAGTTTATTCGATTTGCCGCACATAGAAGTGCTTGCTCATAATTTGCAAGTGTACAGTTTTGTATTGTACAGAGGAATCGAAATCTGCATTAGGAGAATCGAGGGTTGAACATCTCTGCACCGCAGCCGTTTTGTATTGTAGAGAGGGATCGGAATTTGCATCGAGGGGTGAGCATCTCTGCACCGCGGCTGCGAAGCGTCTGAAATGTTCTGGCGCACCAGCGATGGGGTAGGAAGATCAGCGATAGGGACGGTTTAGCAGGGGTGATACCGCGCCACTCACCGAAATTACTAGAGAACGAGGACGGGATTGCGATGGCAGAGACAAGTAGCCAATGGGCACACCACATAGCATGGCCTGTGATAGAAAATAGGGTTCTTTCACTCGATTTGCCGCATATGAAGCTACTTTGTTGCGATTCGTAAAATCGGCGACGGGGCGATTTACTGGGGTGACACCGCGCCACTCACCGGAATTACTAGAGAACGAGGCCGGGATTGCGATGTCAGAGGCAAGTCGCCAGTCAGCACACCGTATACGACGGCCTGTGATACAAAATAGGGTTCTTTTATTCGAGTTGACGCACATAGAAGTGCTTGCCTACGATTTACAAGTGTACAATTTTGTATTGTACAGAGGAATCGATATCTGCATCGAGGGGTGAGCATCTCTGCACCGCGGCCGCGGAGCGTTGGGAATTTTTGGCGCACCAGCGATGGGGTGGGAAGATCAGCGATACGGGCGGTTTAGCAGGGTATTGCCGCACCACTCACCAGAATTACTAGCGAATGAGGCCTGGACTGCGATGGCAGAGACAAGTAGCCAATGGGCACATCGTATACCATGACCTGTGATACGAAATAGGGCTCGCTTATTCGATTTGCCACATACCTTGGGAAAATTATGGAATCGTAGGAACTCTGACTGGTACATTACCCGTGGCACCCCAGCAGAATGTATTTCTCAGTATACCGCTGCAGTTTTCGATATTTGAAGTTATATAGCTCATTGAAATTGGCGTCGACTTTCTGTATGACTCGAGATGCGAAGTTGACCGAACACTGAGCGATAATGATCTGTAGGAGAGTAATAGAAACCCTTTCAAACCACTTTTGATACTAGGCCAATACCCCAACAACTTGCTCTGATGCCTCGCACAACTACTTGTTTCAGTGATTGGATCGCAAGTTATAATAATGATACAAATATCATCCTGAGAATACAATAAAGAGAAGATTTGCATGATACATTTGGGAACCTCCTTAAGAAATCACACCGATTGCAGTGGTTTCTAATCCTCTCTCTGTGTAGCTGCAGTATCACATTTTTCGCTCCTTGCAGTGTAGCTTCTACAGGAACCTGGCTTCCTCTCACGTTTTCCTTTCCAACAAGCAAAAACAAGACGCATAATACACCGAAAGCACCAACACCAGTGACGTTCATACTACAGAAATGCCGTGCTCTTTACTCATGGGAAAGAGAACACAATGGTCGCAACATAAAAGTTTCATGTGCTGCACTCATGGTTCCGCCTGCGAGTTCCCTGTTGAGAGGATAACCAACAATAGAAGAAGATTGACCATTGTAACTAGTTGGGCAGTCGTTGGTTTCAAAAATAGTGAGAAACTCATTTTGCCCTATGGTGACAGCGTCGTCCACGACGCTAAAGCGTTTCAAGACTTAGAAATCGCCTGCAATGAAGCGATTTGCAGAGAGCCATCGTTATTTAACGTCCGATGGTCTTCAATGGAACAAATAGGAGGGGGAAAGAAGTTCTGATCTTAAGGAATGTCACACCCAACACCGAGAAACTGGATCTTTGTGGTGCTATGTCTTAATAGTTGGTTGAGGAGAGCAGACACACAATGTTGGGCTCTTGGAAGTCCTGAATTGAAATTGAATAAGCAATTACGTAGTCTCTCGCTGCTCTTGCGGTAACAATAGGACCAAGATGCAAATAGGGCACATAGTGTACTTTATTTCGGACCGGCTGGGCTTCCCTGTCCATTTATGATTAGCACACAATTTCTCAATTTCACCCTTCCGAATGTCGTTTGAAACTATTTAAAAATGGGGTGGCTCTTTGCTTTGCCAAGATAAGTGGAATTCATATGTATAAGGCCTCTCACTTGCATTCCTCAGTACGAGTCCCCGGTATATGAATGCTCCATTAGGTGCATATCATGATGCATTATTTTCTTAAATTTTTTTATGATGTGGCACAATGATATCAATTTACAATGTATTTCAAGTAGGAGCTATAAATCATTCATCCTTAATTAGATATATATATTGTACAACGAAGAAGCTACATTTGAGAGGTCCATAATATTAAAATATTTTGAACTGTCTCCAAAAAGATCAAAGAAAGACTGTTATAAATGATTCAGGGTATACAGCTGAGTAAAGTGGGAGATTAGTGTAGTGGTTATCATACTTGCCTTCCAAGCAAGTGACATGGGTTCGATTCCCGTATCTCTCATTGAGTCCCACTTTAATTTTTTTTGTATATGGTGTTACGAAACCCTCAAATATTAGTACGAAAGTTTCGCGAAACTCTGTGAAACTCTCACATATTAGTAGAAAAGTTTCGTGAAACTCTGTAAAACTCTGCGAAACTCTCACATATTCGTACAAAAGTTTCGTGAAACTCTGCG